>CM049805.1:17614866-18100236 GCA_027422405.1 Ptychobarbus kaznakovi
TTGTGGTCCAGGGTCACATATACAACACCCAGCCGTCTCTAAATGCATTGTGTGGCCTTCTTGAGCATCAGTACATGTTTTCGCCTTTTGTAATAGTTATGCATGAGTCCCTCAATTGTCCTCAGTGTTAAAAGATGGATTTCAAAATCATACAGTCAATGTTGCAAAGGGTTCAAACATGCAGAAGATGCTGGAAAACCAAAGAATGTGCAGGAGCTGGAGGATATTCCTGAAGAACAGCAGGCAGTTGAACTGCTCAGGACAAACAAGTATCACTAAATATATTAAAAATATCATCCAGGAAAAGACATAGTATTAAGATTCAAGGGTATGTAAACTTTTGAATGGGGTCATTTTTATAAATTCAGTTATTATTTTGTCTTGGAGTATATGTAAACATATGTTATGTGAAAAAGCTTATTCAGGACAGTACTAAATAAAAAATAACATGCAATTTTCATGATCCCTCTTATTTTGTTTCGATTATTGACATTTTGCACATTCTGCAAGGCGTATGTAAACGTATGAGCACAACTGTATGTATATATGCAAAGATGTGTTTTGAGATGCAAAGGCCTCTAAGTGCCGTCTGAAATGTTTCTTCTAAAATGAGCCTTTTTATCAGGCTCCTATGTTTCTGTTCAGTTATTTTACAGTTTAATTGCATAGAAAAGGACCAATACACTGCCATTAGAGTAAAATTACTGAACCTAAACATAGGAGCCTGATAAAAATGCTTATTTTAGAAGAACATTTCAGATGGCACTTAGAGGCTTTTGCCTCTGAACCCTTCATATATACAGTGTTGTCTTTTATACAGGTAACAAGCTGAGATTAGGAGCGCTCCCTTTAAGAGAGTGCTCCTAATCTCAGCTCGTTACCTGTATAAAAGACACCTGGGAGCCAGAAATCTTGCTGACTGATAGGGGATCAAATACTTATTAAAATGAAAATCAATTTATAACTTTTTTTAAATGCATTTTTCTGGATTTTTTTGTTGTTATTCTGTCTCTCACTATTCAAATAAACCTACCATTAAAATTATAGACTGATAATTTCTTTGTCAGTGGGCAAACATACAAAATCAGCAGGGGATCAAATAAATGTGACCCTCTCTGTGAAATCCAGGCTAAAGTCTCAAAATCTAATTATGAGATAACAAGCTTTAAAGTTTCTACCATTAATTTCACTATAATTTCAATTTTGACATGACCTTACTCAGTCAATATTAAAGATATAAAGGTACAATTTTCACAGAATGTTCTTTACCATATGAAGGATGATTTTTTGTAGAAAACAGCAAATCACAAAAAAATGACTTTAGCTGGGTTTTCCCAGAGAGGGTCACACATTTTCCCCCCACTGTATATAGCACATGAGTATATAGCAAGAGCAACCAGCAAAATTCTTAACATTTCTACATTCATGTTCCATTTCTTTGGTTTCACTGGTTTTTAATGACCTAGGCGTGAGTGAATGTAGTCATCATTTTCGAGTGATCCATTAAGCACCTAAAACATCAAACATTTCCCTCTTCTTTGTAGGTCAGTCTGTGTTCACAACATAGATACAGGCTGTATGAATTGGAAATGAACAACCCAGAGCTATTACCTGAACCCAGCAGTAGGTGCACAGTATGCTTTAATGAAGTGAACAAGTGCTCATAAAAGATCAAATTTTCCCCTGGAATCCCATGTTTCCAGACTCATGAGAAAACTGAGAGTGTGAAAAATTGCGCTGTTAAATAGGTGGACAGGGTTGTGGAGACCCAGACAGGAAATGGCTTGTGTGTGTGAAGATAAGACGGATCTGAAAGACAGCGGAAAGGGAAGGGTCACGGCAGGTGAAGGGACACCTCTGAGTATGTGACAGAGACTCTGCCCCGCCAGCTTCAGCAACCGCTCAGCAGCCCTTTGCCCGGCTCCTCTGTGAGGGAGCTGGCACATGGGCAGATTTGTCCACTGAAGTGGCACAACAGATGTCTTTGCTCTCAAAATAAACCTTGTAACAATCCACACCGGAGAAAGCAATAAGCTGAACCAAACTTATCGCAACTCAAGATGCATTTTGGACATGCAAACCTGCAGTGCTTATCTCCAAACCACGCCAGACAGAAGTGCTGAGATGCGGCATATTTTGACACTTAATTGGAGTTTGAGGAATAACCGTATAAATATGCAGAGCCCATGCTTCCCCACACAGATTTACGTGTCTTTGACAAGTGAGTCATAGGCCAGCACTGGAAGTGACATCCTTATGTGGCATAATATAATATAACAATGTATTATATATCCAAGATCTATTTATATCCCCAGAGCGAGTAGAAAGGTGTAGGAGGTTCGGTGAGAGGCAGTAGTATCTGCCCTCTTTCTGCCTGATATGACAACTTATGCGGCATTTTCTGCATTGAGCCTCACAGTTTCCCATGAGGGCGAGCTGTGGACCGCTGCCAGTTCTCTGTTTTTATCCACAGATCCAAAACAATTAGTACTGAAATAGACAGATTAAGTCGGCTATGGTGGAAGGACTTCGCTCTAAAGTTGCATAGAGAACAAACAGCAGGATGCCGACAGCTTGTCGCAAATCTACCCCCCTCTGTCACCTTAAAATTCACAAATAAAGTCTAATTACACAAGGGAGAGAGAGAGATATGTGCTTATATGCTCTGCTTGCTTATGGGCATATATGATGCCAGATCTCACTTGAAAAAGCATGCAACTTGTTTGACAAAAGCACAAAATATGCTTAATCAAAATAAATTGATCGAGGTGCACTGTTTGATTTCAATAATCTGGATTATTACAAAGCAAAATTAGAGATCACCAGTGGCGGACTGGCCATCGGAAGCATGGTGGGCCGCTGTACAATGTGGGCCGGCCCTTTGCGTAATACATACAAAAAATGTGTTGTAGTAAATGTACGTGTATCCTTCCATTGGCCAAGACGAATGGCCCTGGCCGCACGGCCCACTTCATTAAGAAAATCGAATTAATTAAGCGTGCTCCGGCTAAGTGCAACAGCTCAAAAGTGCTCGTCAATGTCAAAATGTTTGAAATAGCCAATCAAAGTGTAGAAGGCGGGATTTACCGTTCACAGACGCTGAGCTGCGCGATATGAATGCGAGCTGAGGTAAGATGTAAACAGCTAAACATGACGAGACAATTCAGCAATATTTTTCAACCGTTTAGTTAAACGGCAGACATTCAATTTTAAGGAATACAAACTACTACTGGCCTTTTCAAATTTCTCAGATTTTAATGCCGTTATTCGAGTCGTTACAATAGGCTACATAATGCAGTTTTCAGCAGACACGCTGTTAATGTAAATCTGCTTTCTTCCTTGATTTCACATGTCTAAGAAAATGTTTAAAAATCTATAAAAATCATTCTCAATCTTACTCTAGAACATTGTAAATCTGAAGACATTTGCTTTCGAGTGCTGTGCATAGGAAAGTGATTTATATTATAGGCCTAATAAAAATATTATATTACTTCACATATTAGCCTGTTTATATTCACACTGGTGGTTAACAATTTTAAATATTTAAGGCTTTTTATTTATTTATTTGAAAGAAGATTTAATTTATTTGATAAAAAATACAGTAAAACAATAGCCTAATATTATGAAATATTTCATTTAAAATAGTGGTTTTCTATTTAGAAAAATATTTGACAATTATTAAATTGACAATTTCTAGTTTTATGTTTTAAAGTGTAATTTATTGCTATGATCAAAGCTGAATTTTCAACATCATTCCTCCAGTCTTCAGTGTCCCTTCAGAACTCATTCTAATGCTGCATAATTTGCTGCTTAATTATCAATTATTAATAATAGTTTTATTATTGGTATAATGTTTCTCAGTTAAAGAACAGCATTTATTTGAAATATATGTACTTTGTAATATCTTTACTGTCACTAAAACCAATTTAATCAAAGTCCCTTTTTGTATTATATCTTTGATTTAATGCAACATTGTTGAAGAAAAATATTAATTCATATTTTTTAATCTTACCCAAGACTGAATGGTATCACATTTACCACAATAATATGAAGCAGCACAACAGTTTTCAACATTCATAATAATCAGAAATGTGTTTTGAGCAGCAATCAGCATATTACAATGATTTCTGAAGGATCGCGTGACACTGAAGAACTGGAGTAATGATGCTGAAAATTCAGCTTTGATCACAGCAATCAATTATATTTTACTATAGTCACATAGAAGACAGCTGATTTAAATTGAAACATTATATATTTCACAGTACCGTTTACTGTATTTGTCATCATCAAAATAATTTGTATACTCTTTTCCACAATTGGAGCTCTATTCCTTAAAATGATAGATGTCAAGCTCCTGCAAAAGGACAAATACTGTATGACCAATAGAAAGGCAGCATAAAAACAGTCCGCATTCTGCACTATTAAAGTCTTCTAGACGATACCAGAGAATTGTGTCATATGGACTGATGATATTGGTATTTAACTTTAGTGATATTAAACTGTCCCTTGTAAAAGTTCTTTACAATTATTTGCCATTTGCCATATACACCAGAAAAGACTAATTATAATGTCAAGAATATGCCACTCATTTATGGTGTGGTGTGTTTGGTGGGCCGCCCTGTGCCAAAAAGTCCAGGGCCACTTTTTGGCCCCAGTCCACTCCTGGAGATCACTAATGTTTTGGATAACACTTTATTTTGATACTCCACTTTCTACTAACTATAAGTCAATTTTCAACTAGCCTACATGTCAACTACCAGTCATTTGAGCATTAGTCATTAGTAGACTGTTACTTGTAGAATGTCTAAAGTAGACTATCCCAATAAAATTAAACCATGTTTTGCACACCATGCCATTATTGTTAAGCAAAAGTGTGTTTATAAATGTGGCACTTCGTAATGGACTTGTCATACAAATGCAGATCTATTTATAAACAGAGCCTAAATTCAATGAAAAATGTCTAGATTATTTCTGGAACATATACAAATGTATAACTAAATACTTTTTTTATTATTGTGCTGACGCCAGTGAAAATTTTGTCAGGGTAATTAAAAATCTAACCAGGCCATTTGATAAAAAAACCTACCTGTGCCAAGCCCTACTTTTATTAAAAACTGACCATCTAAATCAATCAATACATTTCTCTTTTGCAATTACACAACCTTGGGGTAAAGATGAAGCTTGAACAGGCAGAAAAAAATTTTTTATATAGTGCAGCTCAGACTGTAGGTGTTGAAATTTGAAAACTAATAGTGGTCGGTTACTCTATTATACTGTGTAGGTCAAGCGCTAACAAACTCAAATATGTTGTTGTAGTCTGGAAACAGGGCCTGAAAGCACAAACCGAGACTGCCTATATTTATAAGTGAATTTATTAAAGTATTTTATAAGAAGCTGGCATAACAACACTGACTTCATCTCAAAAGCTAATGAGCTGCCTACAAAGGCCGCATTTTAAGCATGCTCTCGACCATCTTAATTATGCTGCCTGCCAAGATAGTCTCTATGGCCAACACATCACACATATCCTTCACAACAAAGGCAATCCCAAAACACACTGTGAAAAAATCATTTGCACAGTCCTTAAAAATACTGAAAAAATAGTGTGAATAAAAATGTATCGTCATACCCAATATTTCAGTGTACTACTATGAATTTTAAAAGGATAGTTCACTCTAAAATGAAAATTCTGTCATTAATTACTCACCCTCATATCATTCCAAATCCGCAAGACCTTCATCTTCGGAACACAAATTAAGATATTTTTGATGCAATCCTTGAGCTTTATGACCCTGCAATGCAACTGACACATTCAAGGTCCAGAAAGGTAGTAAGAGCATCATTGAAATAGTCCATTTGACATCAGTTATTCATTTTAGGAAGCTACAAAATATATTTTGTGTGCAATGATGAATTTTGGTGCATTTGATGAATTCACTACACAAAATGTATCTTGCGAAGTGAAACACAGACTGCAAATACATTACCAACCAAGTAATACACATTCTTTCTATGAGGGTTGTGCTTCACTAAATAAAATTGTTTAATAAATACATGTTTACAATAAGCACTTATTCGCACGTACACAGGACAGCGTTTGAGGGCGAACACGTGGCCTAATATCTGAGAGAGCGCAGAGCCTTGATCACTATAAATATGGGAGAGCAAGCCTGCTGCAAGCTGAGAGATTCGTGCTGGCGCCCTCTCGTGTTACAATAATGCACTCTTGACATTTGCCATTAAAAGCAAACTGGACGTCTTCTTCATGACTGAATCCTGTATAAAATCAAGTGATCCAAGTCCTCTTTCTGAACTTTCTTACAAATTTAGTGCCCCCCCCCCCTCTTCTAGTAACTTTATAAATGAGTTTGTCGAGCTCTTAGGGGATGTTTTGATCAGATACGATCACATTTTAATACGTGGTGATTTTAACATTCATGTATGCTGCTCTGACAATGCCTTAGCTAAGGAATTTCTAAATTTACTGTCTTCATTGAATGTTGTTCAATGGGTAAATGGTCCTACACACTATCATGTACATACGCTTGATTTCATTCTGACATATGGGCTGTCTGTGGCTGACATTGATATCTGTGACACTCCACTCTCTGATCACAGACCAGTGCTCTGAAATAAATGAACTTTTCCACGACATTCTAATTTATTGAGATGCACCTGTACAAGAGATTTGTTCAAGGACGCTGATTCATCCAGTAATGAAACAAGTAAATCTTGAGTGAGTAATTCATAAATTACATGTGATTTTGTTTAGTTGTCTAATATTTTTTTCTTCAGAATCATGAGAGAACCACAACTTCTATTGGGAAAAAAGGAAAAAAAAACATTATCCAGAATCATGCAGTTCTATTTTGCACACAAACAGCTCTTTAAGAGTCCAGTTTTTATGTAGACTGTTGATTTTTGTTCATGATATTCAGTTCCAATAAATGTTTTGCTAAAAAGAGACACAGGATAAATGTTTGATATCATTATTTAATCACATTGGAATCGAAACTGGGAATCTAAAAGAATCAAAATCGATAAGCAGAATCGGAATCGATAAAATTCAAACTATAACCAACCCAACTCACAAATAACTTTGTTACTCAACGATGATAAAACCCAAATTATTCAATTTGTGCCAAAAGAGCATTCAGGTGGAAAATCCATTGACCTTGGCGCACTTACTCCGTATCTTACCTCAGATTTTAAGGATCTTGGTTTACACCTTGACAATAGTCTCAAATTAGACAAACAAATTAATACAATAGTTAGTACCAGTTTTTATAATATTCGTCAGTTAGCCAAAGTCAAGCCTTTCTTAAACAGGAAAGGTTTTGAAACTGCTATTCACGCTTTTATTTCCACACGACTCGACTATTGTAATTCTTTGTATGTTGGGTTACCCCTCTCTTCCATCTCTTGCCTTCAAATGCTCCAAAATGCGGCTGCCCGCCTACTCACAGGAAGTCGCAAACGAGACCATATGACACCAATTTTATGCACATTGCATTGGCTACCAGTCCGATGTCGAATCGACTACAAAATTCTGCTATTTGTCTACAAAGCTCTTAACAACTTAGCTCCTATGTATCTTTCTGATTTACTCACCACCTATAACCCGGCTAGGTCACTTAGATCCCAAGATGGCCATCTTCTGCGAATACCACAGTCTTGCCTGCAACACAGGGGAGACAGAGCCTTTGCAGTAGCTGGTCCTAAGCTATCGAACAGCCTGCCATTATCTGTCTGAACTGCCTCCACGTTAGCCGAAATCAATCTAGGTTATTTTAACCTTCAAATCTAGGTTAAAAACGCATATTTTTTCTTGTGCTTTTAATTCTCTGTAATGTGTATGTGTTTATTTGCTATTATCTTGATTGTATTACATTTTTTACTTTGTACAGCACTTTGGCCAACAAAGGTGAAATTTAAACATGCTTTAGAAATAAATTGAATTGAATTAAAAGAACACCAAAAACCTCCTCCAATTAACTATAAAAGTAAGAATAAAGTCGAAAAAGCTGCAATCCATTTCTTATAGGTTAAAATGAACACAGACACGTGTCATGGGATCGGAGCCTATGCGTGGTACTGTCGTGAGCATGCATCGAAGATTGACAGGGAAGAGAAGAAATCTTTGAATAAATAGTTTTTTTTGCGCACAAAAGTATTTTTGTAGCTTCATAAAATTACGATTGAGCCACTGATGTCACATGTACGATTTTAACATGTGACATCAGATGTTCTTACTACCTTTCTGGGCCTTGTCAGTTGCAATGCTGTCTATGCAGGGTCAGAAAGTTCTCGGATTTCATAAAAAATATCTTAATTTGTTTTCTGAAGATGAATGAAGGTCTTACGGGTTTAAAACGAAATAAGGGAGAGTAATTAATGACAGAATTTAGATTTTTGGGTGAACTATCCCTTTAATTAGTGTAATTAGACAAACTCAATACTTAAAAGTATTGATAATATAGTTAGTGTGAACAAAAATATATTACTTTGCCCAATATGTCTGTGTGCTATGTATTTTAAAGCTTATTAGAGCACCACGCAGTTAGCTTAGCAACAAGCTAACAGCAAACTATTAGAGAGTCCAGTCAAAGTCCCTTTCAATGAAAGTCCATTCACTCTGCTGCCATATTTGCACAAACAAGACCAAGTCCTATCTAAATGAATGGGGGAATCCTGAAATCTCAAAAACTGCTTGCTGAACTCGCGATTAAATTGCATTTTTCAAATCGGCAACAAAATCTGAAATTAACTGCCCATGAATGTTGTTTCTTATGCTCAAATAGCATTTAAAAAGCTTATTTTTCAGGCTAGACCAGCCATTGCACATGCGTAGTTCCAATGCGCTTATGACTGTGCATGCGCATCGACTGGTCCAGCCTCAGGTTTCTATGGGAACCGGAGCATCTAACGCCTGCTGCAGTGACGCAATGACATTATCAATAAACGATTGGCTCTTTCATTTAGAAGGTGGGACTATCCCGGCATACTGCGCATTGCAGTGTCTCCCATTCATAAGTATAGGATTAAACCGTCTTTTTCTTTCTATAGTCTTTGGTCCAGTGCAGAGCACCATGTATGTGTTGTGCATATGCAGTGCGCTCCAAATCAGTCACTTATGAGGTTTCATGCCTCAATAGGTAGCCACCAATGTAGGCAGTTTGCAGTGTGGCAGCTCGCTTGGTTTTGGAACAGAGTTCCGTTGGATGAAGGAATAAAATAGAAATGAGACAGAGACACAGAGAGAAAGAAACAGACATATGATGCCAGCTCTGTGGACCGGTGTGTAGGTAGTGAGCTGACAAGCCTCCAAACCCCTCAAACTCAGTCAAGGAGGATCAGAAGACCTGCACTGCACACTGTGCTGATAGATTTCTCATGCTTTTCACACTCAACAGGGAGTGGAAGGATGATATTGAGACAGATGCTGTGTGTCTATGGAGATTACAGAAAGCCAAAAGAGCAGTCTATTTATATTACGAGAAACCAATGAGATACCTCATTAGCACTAAAAACATTGGACTGCGAGACACTGTTGCCTATTTGATGAGAACTCAACTTTTTTTTATTGTTCAGGGAATTTATCACATACTTCCAATATGAATGGCCACTGCTTTTGTTCAAAGCTCTCTTTTTTCTGCCAATCATCTTAACGTACCATTAAAGAAAAATAAATCACTGCTGCGTGAATAGTTTTTATCGCTAAACTCAAACGTAACGGTCCATATAACACACCCTTTGGTGAATGGTGACATATTTCTAGACAAAGATGCACAGGCACACACAAAGACAGAGGCTCATTACAGATACACTGCACGTCTATGCGTCTCATCTATCACCCCTAAACAGTACAGACTGATTATGCTCCCTGCTGGGGAATGGCGAGCACTGCACAGAGGTGCGGAGGGAATTGAACAGGCTGACAAATGCTGCAATTTGATGTTTAGAGGCTAGACAACAGCAAACACTCAGCGTCAATGCTTGAAAGATTATTGGGGAAAATGTCTCCACCATAAATATGAAGACCACGAAGATGCCTTTAATATTCTGGTGATGACACACCTGTGGAATGTGCGTGACAGATTGATAAACAATGGCTACACAGCTACACAAACCAGTGACAATTAATCACCAGTAGAGGGCAATCTAGAAACCAGGAGGTAAAACGCCACATCTGCAAACATCAGAACGTATCCTGTCTCACTGAACTGCCTCAAATACAGCATATGAGCAGACCCAGATGAACCTTGATGGGGAAATTCATAAAATTGGTTTAAATATAATAAAAGCTATGCTTTATGCTGGTTAGTGCTGGTCTAGTGCTAACAAAGCTGGTTGGCCAGCATGTTGGCCAGAAAGTCTTGCTGGTTAAGTTAGTCAACAC
This sequence comes from Ptychobarbus kaznakovi, assembly GCA_027422405.1. NCBI lineage: Eukaryota > Metazoa > Chordata > Actinopteri > Cypriniformes > Cyprinidae > Ptychobarbus > Ptychobarbus kaznakovi. The sequence continues at coordinate 17,625,266 of CM049805.1, forward strand.
CCTTGTCAGAACAGCAGTCAGTGTTTGAAATATGGCGCCCGTTGTGTGTAATTCAAGCCCAAAAATCCCCTAAGGAAGGGGGGGTCAAAGCTATGTATAACTTTTACATATAGAGGAAAAATGTTTTCAGGCAGGGTTTCATCAACCACAAAAGTTAGATTAATCAGAGCAAAAACAGAAGTCGTGTCCTTTGAGGGGGGTTACCATAGCAACGGCTGCTTGATCGCTGTCTGGGTACATTGACAAAACATTAAGTACTGTCATTATTTTTGTAATTTAATGTCACCGAAAAAAATTATAGCAAAATATCAGAATTTTGCAGTGTTTTTTTAATAAATAATTTATTGGTACTGGTCATTATGTTTTTATTCATGTATCCTTCAAATTTTTTATCAAAATAAATTCCCTGACCTCTGTGCAATGACATCTCTTCTCTGATCACGTGTGCAAGGCGAGACACTAATCCTTCCTCTCCCTGTGACTCACATGAGAATGCATTAATTAACAACGATGATCCAATCAATTCCCAATTCTTCTCATTTAAGGAGCTGTTTCTCTCAGAAATACAAAAAAAACTTCCATTTCATGCTGATTTTAAAAAGTATTTAAGTTGACATGCAGAATTTAATTGAATAATTCTCGTACTAACATCAGCATCCAAAACACAAAATAATTGACCAGTTCTGCTGGGATGTGCTAGATCAATGAGATCCGTGGTCCACTAGGGGGCGTTTTCCAAACTTCCAAGGGGTCCCCAATAGTGTTGGGCGATATTCTCAACTGTCATATCATCCTATCGTCAGCCCATAAGATCGCCGATACACAATATTATCATGCTACTTTATTTATTTACTTAATTTCATTGCCAGAGAGTGAACCAAACACTGGCATAAGGCCAAAAGCAGCCTAATGTTTTTAATATGACTGAATTTTTAATTAACATGATAACAATTTAATATAAACATTGTGAGTTACTAATTATATTACTAACAGTTCCCTCAGTTATTCAAACAGCAGCTACAGAAAATGAGCAAAGAATATTTACATTACCAAAAAACATCACTGACTTCAGTCTAGCAAGAGTATATGCACTTTAAAAAACACACCCGTTATAATCAGTGAAGGTATCTACACTGTATGATGAATAAATCTCTTATACTTACATTGCACGTACATCTGCACTTTGTTGTTTATGATGAGAGAATTTGCGAGAGCAGAATTCAGTCAGCGCGTGCATGCAATTAACAGCAAAACTCCGGTGTTTCAGCGATGGCTCATCTGAATGAACGCCTCTGATTGGCCATTGCATTCATAACGTCAACGGAATCATGTGTGATTGGTTATAACGAGCATTGATCCATGTGGGCCTTGAACAAGACTGTAGATGCATCAGCCTTACTCATCCCAAGTAAAGCTCAGATCTTGAGTCAAATCCTTCCCCCTTATCTCTAGCATCGTCTTACCTAATCCCCAATTCCAGCATGGTCTCACTAACTCTTTTGCCTCCTGCCCTTTGTGACCCCTTTCCTCTTTCGATCCCTGCTGCCATTCATCTTTGTGGATTTGCTCTGCTTTCCTAGCTTTGCTCTGTTGCTACTGCTGCAAATAGCAAGCTATGACGCTAGCAGACCAGCCAGCAAAAAGTTGGCGCACGCACGTATGTGTGCAACACACCCACCTTGACACTTGGCACACCGGTCCTTCTCATACTCCAGCAGTTCTGGAGCCTGGCCGCGCACACTGGCGGTCCTCCGCAGTGCTCCATCCTCACGCAGACGAGCTGCCTCTTCTTTGGCATAGGCCCCCAACTCCTGTGTATAGCGTCCATACATCTGAAAGTGAGACAAGAGTGAATGAAGATTTTACCTGGGAAGGAAATGAAGGGAAACCAAGCCGAGAAGTGCTTCACTAAAATAATGTGCAACTTAACAGGCTGTTCAGAAGCCCATCAAATAAATGAAGGTAGTTCCTGGCCCAGAGTACGATTCCTTAAACATTAAGCTACCATGCTTCACTGCAATTGTACTATTTGTGATATTTACATTTAAAGAAATAGTTCTCACAAAAATGAAAATTTACTGAAAATGTACTCACCCTCAGGCCATCAAAGATATAGATGAGTTTGTTTCCTCATCAGAAAAGATTTGGAGAAATTTAGCATTACATCACTTGCTTACTATTGGATCCTGTGCAGTGAATGGGTGCCATCAGAAAGCCCAAACAGCTGATAAAAACATCACAATAACTAACAAGTAGGTAATTTGCATGACTCCAGTCCATCAAGTAACTTAAAAAAAGTTATTTGTCATTAAGGCATTTTAATTTTAAAATGTTGCTTCTGGCCAAATACCAGTTCATAATCCATAATAATGCCTCCACCAGTGAAAAATTATATCCCCTGTTGTCATCTTACATCAAAACACACCAAAATATTTGTATAGAACTGTGCTTAATCTGCACATATTTCTCTCCTGATTCAGACAGGATATTTTTTTCATTTGAGAAAGCAATATTATGGATAGAGGGTTTTTGCTGGAATTTTTGCTGGAAGAGACAGTTTAAAGTTAAAAAGGTCTTTATAATCAATTAATTACTAACATGTTTTACTTCACTGGAGTTGTGTGGAATACTGTTATAGTTTTATCAGCTATTTGGACTCTCATTCTGATGTCACCCATTCACTGCAGATGAGCTATTGCTGAACAATTGATGTAATGGTAAATTTCTCAAAATCTGTTCCATTGAAGATGGCCTGAGGGTGAGTAAATTCTCAGCAAATTTTCATTTGTGGGTGAACTATTGCTTTAAGCATTCACGTTGTACCTAATTGGACCATGGAAATGATTCCGTCACTCTAATTCCTTTGGGAAAAGTCCACCTGAGCTCCTGTCTATACAAGGCTTACACGACTACAGAGTGATGAATTGTTTATGTTGTTGTTGCCTCAAGCACATGTTCTTCAATCTTTTATGGAGGGCTGTAACTTCAATGGTTCCTGTGAGCATTTTCGTAATGACTTTTACTAAGGCTCTAGACCTAGACCTAGACCTGGGGTGTCCAAACTCGGTCCTGCAGAGTTTAGCTCCAACCCTAATTAAACACACCTGAACAAGCTAATCAAGGTTTTACTAGGCATACTAGAAACTTCCAGGCAGGAGTGCTGAGGCAACTTGGAGCTAAACTCTGAAGGACACCGGCCCTCCAGGACCGAGTTTGAACACTTTGACAAAATATTTGTTGAAAAAAGTTCTGAGCAGATTCACAGTTCTTACACATTTTTACCACATAGTTTACTTTTCTTCAAGGTATGTTCAGTGCTTTGGAAATGTCCTACATACTTGCCCTGAGTGCAATTTTATATGTACCTTGATGCAGTTGGGCTTTGAAAGTGCCTTTGCCCTGCTGACGTAATGTTTCCTTAGAACTGCACAGAGATGCTCCCACACAGACCCAGGTGTGTTTTATTTTGAATTCATGCACCTCATACCTCAGATGCAGATACACGGATTCCCGTTAAATCATGGTACAAGTGCAATTTCTGTGTGATCCCATTGGTTTGATCAGTTATAATTTAGCTGTTTAAGCAAGTCACTAAAGACTTGTTCATTCAATTATTATTATTATTATTAATAATAATAATATTTTTTAATGTGTGTGCCTTCAGCTATGGGCACTTGGGTACCAGGGGTTACACTGTATTTATTTGTTTTAAAATAAAACAAAATTTGTTATAAAAAGGTCAGATTAAAGTTGAAACTGGAAACTTTACTGTACATGTTCAAGACAGACTATGCGTTTTACATATTATAGCATGATTAATGATTATTTACATGATTAATGGCGCAAGTTATAATGTCCTCACACGACACCATCCAACGTCCCCTTCAGAATTTCATGTATCAACATACAATTCATCTTCCATTTACAGTATACAGTTTCATTTTTAATTTGAAAAAATATTCAAGTGCAATTAATTATTTGTCATGCTATACGTGCAAACCGACAACGGCGTTGTTGAAGCCATGCTCTTTTATTTGTCATCAAATGGCTGACCACTGCATGTGTGTGTCCAGTCGCAAAATGCGGCGAAAAGTCCTACACGGTGGTAATAATGTGATTAAGGTGTGTACATGTCTATACTGCACTTCGATAATGAGACTAAAATAGGAATACTCCACGCCTTGATTCGGTTTGTGTTTACTTCGAGTATGACTTTAGCCAGATTAAGGTAATCAGAAGTCTCTTTTTACTTGGTAGATTCTTAATCAGAGTATTATTTTAATTGTGTCTGAATATTGTTGTCCATGTAAACGTACTGAGTGACTCAGCTACTCAACTGATTTGTTCAAAGACAATTCATTCAGCAAGAAAGCAAGTGATGTGAATGAGTCATTGAATCATTTACTTAACCATTTATTTTAAAAACACTAATTCATTCAGGAATGATGCACCACTACAGTAATTCTGCTTGTGTTATATTCCTAATTAAAGGCCTACTTATAGTAGTACTTACAGTTTTATACCATGCTCTGCCTGCTTTGTCATTTGCAGTGCTTCATGGATGAATAACACATTCTTTCATGTAAGAATAAAGTCTTTTACTTTTCCTTACAAAATCCTTCCTTTTTGATTTCCAAATACCTTGGAAAGTTCCAATCAAACGTTATCATATCTGTGCTGGATGGTTTGAAAAAAAAGACTTCTGTAACAAAGGAAGCTGGAAAAGAGTTTATGTGTCCTTTACTATATCTGTATTTTTTTAAGAAAACAACAAAAAAGAAAAGATTAATTGTATAGCTTTTTCTAAGCTTCTGGATAGGATGTGCATGTCTATCCTCCCAGGGCTCTACACATTAAAGCTAACAGTGTCAGAAACAGCACTGATGTTACACAGAGATACAGGACCACAATACACCATCGGAATTTAAACTACTTTCACATTTTGCTGCATTGAGCTGATATACGGTAATGTCAAACTGTGAGAATCAAGTAGTTTAAAAGAGCACGGGTTGCTTGATGAATGATATTCAATACAAGATCAGTTCCAAAACTATTTTTGAAACTTAAACAAAGAAACACACTAAACATCAGCTTTTTTCAACCAACCTGGCGCCAATGAATATTTCACTATTCAATAAAGTAGTTACAGATTATTGCACAGACCCATGAGACCACAGCAAACTGAAATCTATACTTTTATTCTCAGACTGCCCAGCACAAGTTTTCTGAGGCGATCTTGAGAATGTGATTTAAATGAGCAGTGAAACTTCATTCTTCTCCTCTGAGTCTGAACCCAAATGGCTAGTTATTTGATAAAGATGCTATATTGTTTTTGTGTTGCTATACATAGGCAAAAGGCAAATAAAGATATAATGAGCAGATATGTCCCTATTTACTCTACAATCTATCAGTCTGGAAACTGGATAAACAAAATAATACATTTCAAGTAAAAAGAGATAAGGTATCTGTTTATGGTTTTCAGGAGCACCACGGGGCCCAATTGAGGACACTGCAAAACAATTCAAAGAGACAGAGATATACATTTACAGAAGGCCGGATTCTGATACTTAGAGAGTCATCTGTAATTATGCTTTTGTACAGATGCACAGTACTGAGGTGTGTTATGTGTTGTTCAGGTATATGGCCTGGGGGAAAAAACGGTTCTTGTGTCTGGCTGTTTTGGTGCTCAGCGCTCTGTAGCGCCGGCCAGAGGGCAACAGTTCAACGAGGGAGTGTGCTGGGTGTGAGGCTGAGGCAGAAAGGCAGAGACTTGGTTTAACACAACTCTTTCAAGTGTTTTTGCAATGAAAGTTAGAAGGGAAACCGGTCTAGAGTTGGGTTAAGAGTGGGTTTCTTAAGAAGTTAGGTTATGCATCACATAAGAAACCATGGACTATGATCTCAGTCTCGGATTCAAAGGCAGACAAACACTTTATCAAGTTTATCAAGGCAGGAGATGAAGTAATGTTGAATTTATTGGATATTAGCTGCATCATTGTCAAAGCTTAGTCTGAATTAATTTGACTAGAGGTACATTCAATACGTGTTATTATGACTGACAAAATCAACGTATGACCTGGAAGATCTTGAAATAGAGACAATGCCTAGATTGTACTGTAGACAATATTATTAAGCAGTTTCTCATTGCATATTTGTGACAAACAGTGTAGGGCATTGTGTCAGTCACAGCATCTCTGTTTCTCAAATGAAACAGCATTTGTCACAAAAAAAGAATACAAAACAAAAAACATGCTGTGAATTAGTCTTATGGTAATTTGTATGGCTTAATGTGGGGAAAAGTTGACATATGCGTCTCCACATGGAGCACTGGAGAAAATATAGCCAAAATAAGCCTCTAACACTTTTAAAACTGTTAGAAAACATGTTTTAGTAAGATGATCTGAATCACTATGGTTTGTAATGTGCATATCCCATTAGTGATGGTGAGATTCTTCTGACAATTGCTCGCCAAACCCAGTTTACTTCTCATTTGGTGCATTTCAAAAAATGACTTTTCTAAACCTTTCTAAGTCTAAGATTATTGGAGTATGTTTTACAAGAAAATACATTTTTAGTTTTTGTACTTCAAAATTTCAAGGTTAATTCCATGTCTTACTTGCAGTTTCTTTGTAATCATTTGTAAAATTTGTGAAAATGGTCTCAAAGGAAATCCTACACCAATTTATATTCAGTGTGTTTAGCGAGGTTTCATTTTGGACCCAGACTGGTGATCTGATTAAAGTGTCAATCAATTTTACAATTTTCTCTTACACCAGAATTTAGGGAGTCGGTTCTTTCAGCAAATCAATTGTGAATTTGCAATAATGTTTTGAACAACTTTGTATCCCCCAGCTGAATTTCAATTTCATTACGTTCCACTGTATCATCCTGACACGATTTTGCCTTCTGATATGAAAAAAATCCTCATGTGTGGGTGACGTAAGGGGGTATTTTGAGCCCTTCCCACCCAATGTAACCCTGTCCTCTGCCTTTCCCTATTCCTTTATTCTCCCATCCCTCGTTCTTACAGTCAGCTGCTCCCACACAGGCACATGCCCACGGCACTAAAGATGGAGAGACAGGGCTATTGGCAGGTCCGTTGTGTAGCGCCACAATCCCTCTCTCCCACTCCCTCCTCCTGTTTCTCCCTCTCTCTCTGTTCTATAAACACACAGCACTCTGATCTGAGGAGCTCAGCTGCTAGCGGCACATTGAGATGAGCATCACGATTCCAGCAGACTCTCTCTTTGCTCGCATGATCAGGTGCAGCTTATAGAGAGAAAGCAAAGCAGCCCGACGCTGATTGATCCGCACCCTCCTCTTCCTCCTCTGCTCCGTCTGCCTTGATTCACACAACCTTTGCACCCACCTGAAGCCGTAGACCTACAAGCGATGCCTAATCGCACCAAGTCATCGTCTTCATCAGCTTGGTACCCATCCCTCTCGGACAGCTTGATATATTAGTCTGGCCTAATTAAACTGTCCCATCATTTACTAACAGAGTGACATTTAACCTTAGCAACACAAGCTGTCACATTCAGTGACATGCTGCGGCAAATCAAATCGCACGGCCTAGGGATGTTCATTTTAACCCTTTAACCGTTAAACCGACCGATAAGAATTTTTACTGATTAATACAATCAGTTAAACGGTTCAAAGACAAAATAATAAAACATTAGTTTTTTTTAGAGAGAGAGAGACAGAGAAAAAAAAAACATATAAGTCGCATTTTATTATTTAACTCAGAAATAGGCGGACGCGAATTACAAACATTATAATAAACATTATAATGAATATAATAAATATGTACACATGGCAGTGTTAATTTTGGCAGGCATTTTTTATTTAGTCTTAGTCTTTATCTTGAGACGAAAATGCTTAATAGTCATTTTAGTCATTTGAGTCTTTCATAGTTTTAGTCTAGTTTTAGTTGACGAAAAGTTATTGCATTTTAGTCAACTTACAGTCATTACTTTTAGTAAAACTGCTGATACCAATATTTATTTTGGTAGCTATTTTATATGTAGTCTTCAAAAATGGTCATTAAGGGTGAATCCAATTTCTCTGTCTTAGCCCTTCCTCTTCCCCTACCCCTTCGTCTTACCCCTAGCCCCTGTCCCTCGAAACCGAGTGGTAAGCGCTAGGGGTGAAAACATACCCCTATGAAATGAGACACCACTTGGTTATGGTTACGTCATCATACATCGTCGCTAGCTGGCTGCTACGTCACCAGAGGTGACAAGTGTTGATCACAAACTTGCCGTCTGCAAGTGTGTGTGTGTCGATTGCGTGGGTTTTAGTGATGTTTTCTCTAGTCAGAGAAATGCGGGACTGTTGTGCAAATCAGCAATGTAACGTTAGCGTGGAAAAATAGCGATTTTTAAAAACGTTTCAATTAAGAACATGGTTGCAAATATATATGTACAGGACTGTGTTGAGCACAAAACAAGACTGTCGTAATTTTTAAATAAATTATTTAAGCCGAAAATACTTACATTTATTGGACTCTCTGGATGATCTGGCCGCAGTGTGTTCTGGGTACCCCTTGGTTTCAAGTAAGCTCGCGAAAATGCTTGGTTTTAAGGGGTATCTACCCCTTCCCCTTAGCCCTACCCCTCGATCAAAACGAGAATAGAGACAGCCCTTACTCTCACGTGAACGCGCAAAACGAAGGCGAAGGGGTAAGGGGAAGGGGTTAGACAGAGAATTGGGATCCACCCTAATTCTTCTCTCTTTAGACCAAATCAATTAAGCTTATGAGAAATTTGAATCAATGATTTAATTTGGAAAAACTGGAATACATTTTCGTTTTTTGGTAGAGATACAAATTAAACAAATTTTTCAGATACAGTAGGTTTACTTAACAAGTATACATTTATTTAATATCTTTTGTTGGTTAACATTGATGACACAGATAATTAGGAATGCTGTCCCTTTAAGATGGAAGGCATACATGTAATACTGACACACATTCAGTTTTAACCCACCTGTTTACGTTCACTTAAGACATAAATGACTATATTTTACATGAGATACTCTAGTCTACACGATAGACATTTGGACTGCTGTGTGTGTATTTGAGCACTGAGAACTGATCGCGCGCTGTATGAGAACTGAAGAAGTGGGGCGTGCGCGAGAGAGCACTTCTATCATCGCGATTCCGCCTATCCTGCCTTTAATCGACAACGAATTGTGACTCCAGGGAAAAACGGGACGTCTGGTCACCCAGTCCCTAACCCATCAGGCCATTTTTTCAGATCACTAGTTTGCGTTTTGGTAGCCTATACCGTCCACTGCGGCTGCCATACTGAGACTAGATATGCAAACGCCCCTTAACCCAAAGACAGAGATTTTGAAAATGTTGAAGATTTCTGACACATTTTGAAAGACAAGACAGTTAACTTAGCCTATAGGATGTATTTTGAATGTCCGGTAGTCCTCAAATAACATTTTAGTCACAGAAAAAAGGTTTTTGACAAATATTTTTCGTCATAGTCTTCGTTGACGAAATTAACACTGAAACTTTTAGTTCCCCTCACTCCACAACAAATCCTTTCAATTAACAGTAGGCTATTTAGAAAAGAGCAATAATAAAAAAAATGTAAGAAGCTATAGCTAACCTATATAAACGATAAACCAAAACAAATTAATTTAGGTTAAAACGAAACTGAAACCAATGTTGGGTCTCTCGTTTGACACAAAATCAAATGTTTCCATATTCGCGATATATTTGAATGCCAAAATATTATTTACCTTTTATGTAGGCCTACTTCACTAGCATTTCAATATCCACGTAAAACTAAATGTTTTGCATAACTTCACGGCGGTACGGTGATAACGATTAACAGCACAGATTTTACTACATATTTAAACTGAGAAGTGTGTTTTTTTTCATATGTTTGACTGATTGTTTTTTATAATGATAAATAAGCCTAAAAAAGAGGATGCAGCTTTCTGCGATCTGGTTTCCTTTCGTGCAGCACAAAAATTAAATAAAGATCTGCATTGGCAGCTTGTTTTTTCTTTCGTTTTCTTAAATTATTATTTAAGTGAAAACATATTTCTCGTATAGGCCTATTCGTTATAATATCAATATATAGTGCCTTTATTATGTTTTTATCAGCTCGCAGAAGCGCTGCATGTGCATGATGTGATAGCTATGATGACCATATCCTCATGTTCTGTTGTTTGCTGTAAAATGAATCCCCGTAAAATAAATGTTTGTATTTTGAACGGGTCACAGACACTTATTCTTTCTAATTTAATTCAGTTCTAATCACTTCTAATTTAAAATAATCTTGCCGGTTAACGAGCATCGGTTGTCGGTTAGGAAAAATAACCAAAATTATCATCCCTAGCATGGCCAAAATGTGATGCTCCTATCGTAGGTGAGCTCCTGGCCTCTCCCAGAAATTCGGAAAAGGGTTTAGGTGACGAGCTATGAAAAACAAGGTTTACTCAACAGATGCTGCCTCATCACATCAAGCTCAACCCCACTAACACTTCAGAGCACGCTCAATCAATACAATAAGCCTTTAAAGTGTTCCCCTTCAGTGTCCTTGCGGTCAAACAGACCTGCGGCATATTGACCATGAAGGTCGCTGCACACGCTACACGCCTCCGCCCCTGTCACTGAGCAGTTATTGGGCAAACGGGTACATTTATCTATTCTTCACACAGCTGGTACTAGAAATCTGGTCTGACAGTGCTGATTTCACTTGCAACAGCTCAATAACTGTTGTAAGGGTTACAGATGTGAAGATCTTGTTTTTTTACCCTATTATCCCTTTGACACATAAAATCAGCATTGTGATCAACACGTTATCAACTGCAAACTATCAGGGTCGGTGCCCAAGCCCATTATAGATCAAATAACATCCTTATTAAGGTGTTTAAACTACAAAATAGATTTACTTACAAGTATATTATAATCAGAATACCAGCTATTATACAATATAGTGAGCAAGTTTGTGAAAACTTTGCATAAAAAGTACAAATTAAATAAAAAAACAATCAGTCATACTGCGATATTGTTGTTGTGATGTATCATGTGACAAGCTTGAAATAAAGTGGTAAATGGTAAATAAGGACTGGAATTGAGAACCACTGCATTATACAAAAATCACTTAATAAGGTGTTTGAACACAGTTGTGTGGCCACAGGGTGTGAAAACCACCATCCTATAATGGTAAAAATCCACCCACTAATTTATTTATAATCCCAATAAATCATAAACGGTCTCTCAGAACAAGCGATTCCAGATTTCTCCCTACGATGTCACAAACCTCGCCCATTTGTAACGCTCTCTGCCCCATTAGTATAGACACAGCCCTGAGTGAGAGGTAACAGTCCACCATCACTGTTTTCTTGCTGTAGCTGCTTGTCAGCACATTAAAAGTGTTGTATTTTGGGATGCACAGATGAACAGGAGTTTCTACATAGACTAAAGTCCTATATGTTTGTGTCAATCATTTCATGCCGGACTGCCTCACAAATGAGGGTCAGTTCAGTGCTGGATTTTTGCAAAGGTTGATTCTGAAAGAGGGATCAATATCAAAGCTTCGTGCGTGAACGTCAGCTCCAGACAAAATCACACATCATATTTTGTTTTCCAAATTGCCTTTCTGAAAGAGCTTCTTGGCAATCTGTAAGGATAATGTTGCTAAAGCTACCATTGTCTCTACCTGTTTTCACTGATGCTGCCTTCACATGCCTTCACGTAAAAAGGAATGTGGTAGTTAAAAATTGCATATCAAAGCAACATATAAGGCTGAACACTGCTACTGAGAGTTTCTGACATTTTCAGTGCATGAGATTGTCAAATTTTGTTGTTGCCAGTATGCCAGATAGTGATGGGTCGGTCTTGAACGATTCGTTCATTTTGAACAAATCTTTAATGTGACTCGAGAAGAACGAGTCGTATCAGGGAGTGATTCGTTCAGTCGCGCATGCGCACCATCCCATAAGTTCTGTACTGGAATTAGTTCACCTGTTTCGAGTCTTCTGGTTTTTCGAGTCGTTCGTTCATCACGTGACTAATGCAGTATGAGCCGGAAAGAGAATTGATTAGTTCACCTTTTGAGACTTCGGTTTTGAGTCGTTCGTTCATCACGTGACACCCCCGTAAGCTAAACCTATGCAGTCTAAGGGAAAAAGACTTAATAATAATAATAACCAACTCTTTAGTTTATTACCTTTGTTACCACCTTTAGTGTTATGGAAAAGAACCATCATGACAGAAATTCACACATTTATAAACTGTAATAAATAAAAAGCCACAATTTGAGACCAGAAATGCATCACCTAACTGTAAGAGTAAATAATAATTATAATAATGATAATAATAACAATAACTATGCACCCGTTTGTAAGGAAGCTTGCAAATTAACTAATTTCTCTATGCTGTCACGTCACGTGACAAAAGAACGAACGACTCGAAAGACTCAAAAGGTGAACTAATCAATTCTCTTTCCGGCTCAGACTGCATAGGTGTAGCTTATGGAGCTGTCACGTGATGAACGAACGACTCGGAAAACCCGAAGACATGTCAGATAAGAGGTGAGGTGAGCTAATCATAGACTAAAGACCCAGACAGAATTTTTTTTTTTTACTTGATTGTTACATCACATGACATTTTAGAGGCATTGAATTAAACGTTTTACTACAAAGAGTAGGTTTCTAAAAACTTGTAACATGTTTGTTTTGTTCATCATTATCAAGGAGACTCTTAATATTTCATTGACCTTTTAATTTATGGGTACACAGCTAACAAGTATGTTAATCAAAAAGACCTGCAGACACTAAATCTAGAGGAGAGTTTCAGGTGGATATGAGTGGCCTGTGGCAAAGATCTCTCTAAAGGGTTTTGGAGTGTAAATGGAGCCTTTTACCACTTCTGCCTCAGTGCCTTTAGCCAGCCATCTGAGAGCATCAAGTGCCCAGTCCTGTGTCGCTAAGACAGGTGTGGCACTCCACTGCAGGTTAAATGGAACATTATTGTCACTGCAATTAAAGATTGCATACTGCAGGAATTTTGCTGTCCTTCTTGATTGCTACTTGTCTGACTGTGCAATATGACCCCATTGAGATCTTGGGTGAAGCCCACAGTTGACTGTGTGACATCTTTTGTCAACTGAACGATGTGTGTCTTAGCTAAGACTTTGGTTATGATTGACAGCCATGACTGGGCGTTTTACAGTCCCCATCACATTCTGACATCCTCATTGACACGCACAATTGAAATGGGCTGCTCAAACAAAACCAAGCGGTTTTGTTTTTATTTAAAGTGTCTGGAGTCTGTGGCTAGGCTAAAGAAGATGTCATTCTTCACACCAGACACCAGAGATACATTTTGATAGAATGAAAATAACTTGAGGGCTACAAGACATTTGTGTTAAGCCTATCACATAGACGATGATTTTCAACTGAATGTCTCTCTCCTTCTCTCTCTGTCTCTTTTGGTCTCTATCCAGACACACATAACGTCATCAATTGCTGTGCTCCAATTGGTTCTTCATTAGACGGGTGTCATAAGAGCAGTCACACTGGAGAAATGTTGGCCCACATATTTTGACATTACCAGAACTCAGTACGAGAAGATTCATCGCAAAAGCAGTTAATCGGTCATCATTCAGCATGTCACATTTAAAGACTGCAGATTCTGCCTTACAGCTTGATTGTTATCTCCAAATTTTCTACATAAGCAAAAACATGGCAAAAATTGCCCCCCAAAAAAGTGCTGAAAACTTCTTAGTATTTGTATTTGTCTTGTTTTCCAGTAAAATACACCTAAACATCATTAAAGGCAGTGGTGTCAAACTCAATTCCTGGAGGGCCGCTGCCCTGCAGAGTTTTGTTCCAACACTGCTCCAACACACAAACCATCTAGTTTTCAAATGAGCCTGATTGACTTGATTAGCTGGATCAGGTGTTTTTAATTAGGGTTGGAGCTAAACTCTGCAGGGCTGTGGCTCTCCAGGAATTGTGTTTGACATCCCTGCTTTAAGGGATGCATTACATTGAGAAGCAAAATCGTGTAAAATAATACGATTTATTATTCGGTCACTGTTTATTGATGTGGATATGCTTTTTTTTTTGCTGTGTTGGATTGTCCTGGATTTGTATTGTGTCCCTGTGGAGTTATAGAAGACTGTGTATTGGATTACCCCTGTCTTGTGTGCTTGAACTTTGCTTAAGCAACCATGATTATTAAACTTGGTGTTGTTATCACCATGCTCTACCAGTTGGGATACAAGAATATAGTTCACAAAAACTCTGATTGCGAAGATCAAAAACATCAAAAGCCATAAAAAGATATTTCAATAAATTGGGGTTTTGTCACATTTACATGAAAAACACTCATATTAAGGCCAATGTAAATTATCTTTAAAAGTGTGGTGTCTAGTGTTTTTGACAGAAGTGTGCATTTAGTTAACCCTCATATTGTCCTCATTTCCGGTTTACACTAATTGTATTTGGGGTCAATATGACCCCAAAATTGATAGAGTAATTGTAAATAATATATACATTCTTAATCATATAAATATTATATCATTTTTTTGTTTACTTCTCATCTATACATTAAAGCTGTGTTTTGGGAGATATAAAGTACTTTTGTACCTATTTACCACAAAAATCCTCAACTACACCATTAGCTTGCATGTGAAGTATTACATTTTCATGAAAAAATCATTTAAATGATGATCTAAATTTGATTTAAGTTGTTTCTGGATATTGATCTTGGTGTTAGGTGTAGAATTCTGCCATCTGCTGGTTAGAGAAAAACTTGTAGAAATGACAGTTTTTGGAAAAAAAGTGTAATGACCATATATATATCCAGCAGAGGCCCATAGAGATGCATTCATTTTTCTGGAAGTGGCTAACTGCTCCTCTCACAACTTTTCTGATATATATATATTTTGTAAATATATATTGAAACATTATAAATACATTAAAACTGTTCTTCTCAAAGGTTAGAATTCGTTTTTGTTGTTTGAGGTATTTTGAAGTGCCCGCTTTTGCAATAATGCCACATAAATTTGCAGAAATGCCACACAAGTTTTCACTAAAACTTGATTGCAGGCACACAATTTTTTTTCAATCTAAAAAGTAAAATCAAACTATTTTATTTTACTTAAATGTAAATAAAAACCATACCCAAAAAACCTAAACAAAACAAAATAAAAACAACATATTGACCCCAAAGACAGATTGAGGGTTAATCAAATATACAGTAGAAGTAATAATACTGAAAGGTATACTATCATTATAGTAACTGTTTTTTTATTGTAATCCATATTTTTTAAATATAATATATTAAAATGAAATGTATTCCTGTGATGGTAAAGCTGAATTTTCAGCAGCCATTACTCCAGTCTTCAGTGTCACATGATCTTTCAGAAATTATGATTTGGTGCTCAATAAAAAAAATTTATTATTATTATCAATGTTGAAAAGAGTTGTACTGCTTAATAATTCCCAAATTGTATCATTTTAATAATGATTAATAGAAAGTTCAAAAGAACAGAAATTATTTGAATCTTTACTGAAATTATGACTTTACTCTTACTTTTGTCAATTGAATGAGTCCTCGGTGAATAAAACAAATTTCTTTAAAAAAAAAAACTTACTGAACCCAAACGTTGTGAAAAGTATAGTGTAAATACAGCTCTATTTTTTGTTTGTAGAGATAACAAGGTGGAAACTTTTCTCAAGATCTTAACATAAACTAAAGCTTAACTCAGCTCTTGGCTATAAAAATCTAATTTTGCACATATTCTTGGGTGCTATCAAGCCTTTTTGTGCAAATTCTTTCTCCTAGTCAGGCCATTTGATGTCGCATCAAGCAAGCGACAAGCAAGCAAGCAACAAGCAAGCTTATTAAGATATTGCACAAGTTTTAGCTCCTCCATGTCAGATCATCTTCAATATATATAATGGGAAAAGTAGGGAAAAGGATGTATTGGATTAGCATTTAACTCAGTCGGAAGATGCATGAAAACAACTTCTGTCAGCAACCACAGCTCCTCCTGTTTTCCAAAACATCCCTTCTAAAAAAAAAGAATCAAGGCATTGATCCCATTACACTAATGACTCCTCTGCATTCCAGCGCACCTGGAGTGGGCCGATTTGACATTGAGCCAGAATGAAGAATATTAAAGAATTGAGTAATAGCTTTACCTGAGGTGTTGTATTAAAGTATAGTGGTTCAGGGCCAAATGGTGTTTCAGATGCTTGGATGGAGATCATGCGACTTAAATCTGATGTGAGATTAAACTGCCTTCTTTAATCCATTTTGCAATCAGGTTGATATGGCTGTCATTAGAGCTGTTGTCTTGCCTGCTTAAGGTTATTCATTGCTTAATTAAAAAAAAATCATAAATGGGGTAGTCAAATCATCTTGGTAAGTGATGAATGTCATATCTATTCGGCATATCATTTATACAAGAGCCTATGAACACTGCTGATCAATTTATGTGCATTTACTTGACTGCACCGTAAAGATCCCCTAGCAGTGCTAAAAGCGTAATCACATGTCTTTGACTGCATGTGACACCGTATGACTTATCCTCTGCACATCTACAGTCTTTGATCTCATCAGTGGCCAAAATCCTTCTCCCCTCGATGGAGGACATTGGAAAGCTTTCTAAAACATCTGTTCTTGTATATCCTCAATTCTGAAACACACACTGAAAGGTCAAAACCAAGGGTCATATATCTTCGCTGCTAAAGGCGGGGTTTAAAGGGAAAGTTCATACAAAAATGAAAGGCATCATTAACTCATACTTGTCAAACCAGCCTATTTTATTCCACGGAACACAAAAGGAGATGTTAGACCAAGTTTCAAAATAAAAATAATCATATCAAAAGAATCAATGAGGCTTTTGTGTTATATTCCAAGTGTTCTGAGGTCATATGAAAAACTACTTGAAATTAATTTAAATTTCATTTTTATAATTTCAAGGTGCATTTTTCAAACTTTCCATGTCACAATTAAATTATGTTTGCTATTAAAAGTACACTATGTAACTGTGTGTTCTCTACTCACATCTGTGACACTGACATCTGAAGTTGAACATTTTCATATTTAAATTAAGGAACATAGATTTCTTATTTTGAAAGAAATTTCTCATGCCAAGGCTGAATTTATTTGAATCAAAAACACACTAAAAACAGTAACATTATGAAAAATTACTGGAATTGATGAATATGAATATTTATCATCTTCAATTTGAATAATTTTAAAATGTAATTTATTCCTTTGATGGCAAAGCAGAATTTTCAGGAGCCATTCCTCCATTCTTCAGTCTCACATCATCATTCAGAAATCATTCTAATATACTTATTTGATGGTGTTAAAATTTGTATTTTTAACAATTTTAAAATGTACTTTAAATTGTAATGTTTTGTACCATTACTGTCATTTTTGATAAATTAATTTCTTTAAAAAAAAACAGAAAAGACAAAAAACTACTGACCCAAACCTTTTCAATGACAGAGTAAAGCCAAACGTGCTTGAAAGCCTCTTTTATGTGCTTTTTTGACCAATTTATCCATTTGGCATTCATCAACCACTTTATTTGCATGGAAACAAACACAGACCTCTTCACAAAAGAAAAAAGTAATATAGAATGACACGAGGGTGAGTAAATAATGACAAAATGTATTTGTCATCACTTGTCACTTCTGGGTGCACTATTCCTTTAATTGCCACTGCTCTTGTAGTCCTGACTAATTCTTCTCTGACTCAACCAGTTTCATCAGCACACTCATTCCCTATTTTACTCAATCCATCTTTTGGCAGTACCATCAATTTATCCATCCTCTCAGACAAGTAAACAGCCACTGGTGCAATTTTCCATGGAAACACAGTGCACCTGCTTTCCGCCACTGACACCTGTCTGTAATCTCTACTCAGCTCTTATCCAGCTCTCATATGTAAACCCCTGCTAGGGCTGCGGCATTTCAGCTAGAGATGGCGGACGGATTTTTGATGGATTGAATGCAGCCAATGATCAGACAGGGTGATAGCAGAGACTCTCCACCGGTCCATGCAGTTGGTGCACAGTGACACAGAGAAGTGATGTGTGCTGAAGCTAGAAGGAAAATGTCCTCAGGCATACTTTTTTTGCCGAAAGCTTGAGAGAAACACATCTGACCTGGCTCTCTTGAAGAAGCATAAATGTAAGTTTCATGGTTCTTTTCCTTCTTCCAAACAATATAGAAAAATGTTCCAATGGTACTGCCAGCCAGTGCAGATGAGAAGCTTGAGAGAAATAAATTATTTGAAAGGAGCGTGAGGAAAATTGCAAATAGTGTGGGTATGTGCAACCGTGAGCTGCAAGATACAAAAGGCCACTGAAGAGCAG
Organism: Ptychobarbus kaznakovi; assembly: GCA_027422405.1. Lineage (NCBI taxonomy): Eukaryota > Metazoa > Chordata > Actinopteri > Cypriniformes > Cyprinidae > Ptychobarbus > Ptychobarbus kaznakovi. Next base: position 17,643,634 of record CM049805.1, read on the forward strand.
ACTCGCTGCACTTGTGATGCCCTTACCTGCAAGACCATTTTAAAGGTCCTTTGAGAAGATAATATCGCCAGTGCAATCACATGAGTTTCAGTGCAAACACAAATCGCAGAGCAAGGCCAGATTTCTTAAAACTGACAGTATCGAGTGCCATATTTGAGCATTTAGACTCGGAAAATGTGAGTCACAAAAGCATAAACATTGCAATATCCCTGGAGAAATTCAATTGATAGACAACATAATACAGAGAGTGAGCTTGTGCACATACTGAAAGAAAAACAAATATGGCATGGAAAAGCACACATCACAGACTAATCCTCCTTTGGCTAAATTTGTCCAGACAGACTCGTGCCTGGCAGTGCAGCGAAGCACGTCGTGAGGACAGTAAATTATAATGACATCAATCAGAACAAGGCCCAACCTCTGGTCAAAGGGAAAGGTGTTGAGAGAGGGAATGAAACCGTAAGTCTCCAGCCACCATTTTGTATAGCGCTGTATTGATCCTCTCGCCAAAAAGAGAAGCAGGGCCGGAAAAAAATGCCCCAGTTTCATTCATCACACACACATATACGCTGAGGAACACAACGTATGGCCCTGTAGAGAGAAAGGCTTACAAGATACGAACGCAACACATGGATCTGAGTGTGGCCACTTCACGCCTACCTTCATTATGCAAACGCATTTGTCATAACAGTGCAAAAAAACTTGCTCAGATAGATAGATGTTAGTGGGAGGGGTGAAGCAGGGGATTTTGGCGCAGAATGAAGAGACTGTACCCCATACCGACCGTTTGAACGTGTCCTTCTCCAGTTCTCCTTCTCTTCATATCTGCCTGAATATAGAGATATCCCTGTCAAGTGCTCCAGAGTACAGCTGTCAATCACCATGTGACAGAAATGAGGGGGGAACTGGTGCATGAGTCAATTAATATTCAGAGTGGATCTACATTTAGTCCACAAGTGCAAAAGCAGAAGTAGGAGGGGCACAAGAGGGATGAAACAGGGATGAAGGGGGACTTTGATGATGACCTTAAACTTGAAATGTGGATGAACTCATAATGCAAATTATGCCATATTAGTTATGCCTCAAATGTTATTGTGGACTCGACAGACTTGAATTACCTCCTATATCAACAAACAAATGACTTCATTAGCTGGAAAAGAATAGAAGTTTGTTACAAATGCCAAGCAACACACACCAATTAAATATCAACCGTCTTTTACACTCACAATAATTACATTCTCGCTATTCACTTATTAGCCCATCGTCTACTTAAGCAATTCAAAAGGGTGATTTCGTTCATAATTAAAATAAACCAGCTCACTCAGTCATACTTTTATACATAAAACAGCTGGTTTTGCGATAAATAAAAAAACCAATCACTGTCCAGCACAATAGGCTACTCACCAGAGTTTGCTGATACTGAAGCACGCGCTGAGGTGCTCGGTCTCGCGCCATAACCGCGAATACAGCGGGAACTAAATATTTAAACGCTATACGGTATTCCCAAAAGCCACAAGATCACATCTGCATCACCGGGACGCAATTCAACAAGCAGCATGAACCGAGTAACAGGTCCTTCTCCGCAGAAAACAGCCCAGCAGCCTATCCAGCTGTCGAGTGAACAATTCCCTCTTCCCGCGCGCGCACTGCAATATATGCCATAACGTGCTGGAAACCCGCTTTGTGTGGGAAGACAGGGGTTACTACACTTCATACCTGTTGACTCGATTGTCAAAAATCAATAGATATATTTTCTACCGCTGTGTGAGTATGAGTAATCGCTATTTTGCACTACCGTGATCTCAAGCACTTAGATTACGCATGCCAGGCTGTTTTATGACTAAGTTTGAATGACCCGAGGCAAGGGCAAGATTATGTTTTCAGTTTATAATGCAAAGATTTGTTATTTACAATGAGAGACAACCTTAAATGGATAATCAAAGAGCTGCATTATTTTCTATTGAAATTGGGATGCACCTGTCACCCTTCTAAATTAACTGATATAGAACGACACAGAACATCTTTACTTTGAAAGCCTGTGGAGAGCCAATGGGCAGTTCATTACACGGCTCATTAATATTACTTATGCTTACTCTAAATACTAAATATAGATGCAAACTTGAAATGCATATAGGATGCATTGGCCCACGAGCACCAACAGCTCAAAGGCTTCATGGGATGTAAGACAGAATTCCTTGGAGAGAGAGTTAGAAACCAATAGGCTGTTAAACAGATTTCCCTACAGAAACAGAGACTGGTAAGATGCTTTTGGGCTCAGTAACAGGTCTACTGCCAGCTCAGGGAACAGCAGGAGCACAGGCTGGGATGAAATATGAATGTATCACTGTGAATTCTGACAGTTTTCTTGCAACACTGCCGTGTTTTTGTGTATACGTGTTCAAACTCTCTCTCTCCTCCATGCATGCTCATGCATACAGACCTAACTTAAAACCCCTGTCCTTATAAATACTGATAGAAACAACATGTCTTTGTGTTTGCAGCTGTCATCAAACAGATAATTTCAAAGTCATATCGGGTAATACCGCTATTGCTAATGTCACTGGTTAACAGTTCTTCACAGACACTGCTCCTTAAAGGTATATGAAACTCAATGTGGTCCAATGTTGTTTAAACCACTACTTCTTCAAAATATATTCTTTTGTGTTCCACAGAAGGAAATACATTTTCATTTTTGAATGGACATAATTTCTTTAAGATTAGTAGTAAATTAATATACCTTATTTCTTTCTGACTTTGTACATCAGACTGCACTGTGCAAACTATCTTCACTTAACTAATGTTACACACATCACGTGGTATGGACAGGTGAGCATCCCTACCCATTGTGCATTCCTTTGAATTGGGTGTTCCAACGCCCTCAGCGCTAACACACTGACCCAAATCGATGCATCTTCCACAAAACTTTCTGAATGTTCTTTTAATGAATTTTGGAAGCTCGAAAGAGTTTAAAAGAACATCTTGTTCTTTGACTATTTAAACATGGGTCTGGGTGAGAAAATGAGACGTCGATCCGTAGTGGGGGTGTGAAACAAGGGTCAATATTAGATTGCATACAAGTATTGCCATCCCAGAGAGGGAATAAGACCCAGTGTGTATAGAACTCAATAGCATGTGGCTCTCTTCTGCTCAATACTAGCCAAAATGGTTTTAGCTCATTCAAAATTCTACGAGTGTAAATCCATTCAGGGAAATACACTGTATGTTGTGATTTGAACAGACAAACAATGTACAAATGAACAAATGCTATAAAAAACAATTAATTTATTAACTAAACAGTTAATAAATTAGCAAGTTATTTGCATATACAATAAAACATATTAAATACAAATAATACACAATTTCACTGTAGAATACTGTGCACTCTAAGTCACTCTAAGTAGCATTTTTTTGTTACTTATTTAATGTTTACTGCGTTACATTAGTTTCATGTGAGTTATGGTGTTTTGTGTTTGTGTGGGCAACACTGTGCTCTGTCTTCAAGTTATTATTAGTCACTGTTGCTGGAGAGGCCAATGTTGCTGAACTTTAAGTCATCATGTGGCCTTCCAGTGTACCATTTAACAAACAGATTATACATCAGATAGGTTATTATAACACATTATATAGCTGAATGACATACACACTTAGAAATTGCGAATTTGGTCATCAAAATGCCATCCTGGCTGTAATGCTTGTAATATCTTCAGTGTATTTTTATGGTAAAGTCTAGACATTTTACCACAAATTTACTGCGTGCATAATTTTTTTAATCAAACTTGAATTGATTGCTATTTTCCAGATGATACCAAATCAATCAAGTTAAGGAGATAAAGTTTCTCTCCAAGTTATGAGATTTTTCCCTCTCCTGAATGTGAAATGAACTCCTCATTTCCAATTTCAACAGAATTTGTCCCCTAAGTGAATGCAGAGGTGGAGATATCGATTTCTGTTTTAAATTATGTAGATGCAAATATAAATTACTTTTTTACTTGCGCTAACACTAAGAAAGGACCTTGAAGGGACATCTGATGTAGATATATAAACGACTGAATCCACAGGGTTTCTCAAGAGCGATAGGACATCATCTTACATCGAGTCGGTCTGACTAAATTGTGCCTATTTGTCCTCATTAGAGGATCTAGACAAGATAATCAGGCGTATGTTCAACTCCCTGCACGAATAACACTGTGCCCTTGAGCCCCACAAGATAACCAGGTCGATTAAATGCCCTTCAGAATAAGATTGACATGCAAAAGCTTCAAAAAGGCGAACAGGTTGTTCTGATGGCAGTTGGGTGACTTCTAAAGCGCGCTAACAGCGCAGTTGATCGGCAGCAATATTGGACACCTTAACAGGTTGCTATTTCGTCTTTGGCGGCTACTTACATTTTTTCGCGCCGGCTTTTAGTCTTGGTAAGAGGTCCTCTTGAACGCAACAGTCCAAACGTCACCTACGCCGCTCCATTTAATGACGCAAAAATGTAAGAAATTCCTTACACAATTAGAACAACGCAGTCAGTATCGAGTAATGACGTCAGTGCTGTTCGGTCCCAGTTGTTCGTCTAGACGACCGAGATACTTTCTGTGTAATTGTCCTCGCCGTTGAACTGGCAGTGAGTGCCCTGTTGCTTGTGCCTCTCGCTCGTCTTTGAATTCGCCTCAGACTGGTAGATGAACTTCAAAAAAGCCAAGCGCTTCCCTTACACATACTTGTCGGTGTTAATGCACCACCTAAACGCTTCGGATTAGTGTGCACTGCACGCGCTGATAGGTAAAGGAGTAATTAAGCCGGCAGAGCCTGGGGCGCGAGCACTGGCCAGGAATTGATTCTGTGATGCAATGCGGGTTCCGTCACTGGTTTAGTTATTGCGGGTTGACTCCACTTCTGTTCCTATTGCCTGCCTGTCATTAATGCCATGTGATGACGCATTTGTCTTTATCAGTGCGTTATGCTGATGTCATTTTGACAGAATGATGAGTTTTAAAGTGCTTAAATTCGTTTCACTGAGTTTCACTAATCCATCTATCTATCTATCTATCTATCTATCTATCTATCTATCTATCTATCTATCTATCTATCTATCTATCTATCTATCTATCTATCTATCTATCTATCTATCTATCTATCTATCTATCTATCTATCTATCTATCTATCTATCTATCTATCTATCTATCCATCCATCCATCCATCCATCCATCCATCCATCCATCCATCCATCCATCCATCCATCCATCCATCCATCCATCCATCCATCCATCCATCCATCCATCCATCCATCCATCCATATATCAATAAAGGGGAAGACGATCAACTATGGAACATGTTTCACATATATGTGGTGTGGTGTGGTGTTGTAATCATTACTGATGGTGTTCTGAGCTTGTCGTGATCACAGCGACTCTAGGGCTTGCAGACAAGGCTTTATATCCTGATTTTTCACAGCTGTGACTTGTGGGCTGCTGCAGGGTGGCTGAGCGGAAGATTGTTTCTGCACTGCGAAAGAGAGAGGGTAGTGAGATCCTCTAATTTCAGTGTGTGCTAATGTTCAGAACAAACATTCTCTCGTATTTAAAAATAAGTATCACCATACTGGCTCAGTCTTCACATTTGCAGCAAATAAACAGTGAATGCACTATGATCTCCTCATGTTTACAACAATTCACCAAAGACAACAGGTGTTTTGTTAGGAAGATATACCTGTTATATTTCTGCAAACACATCTGTGCATGCATTTGAACATTATAGCCATACAGGTGGCAGGTGTTGTGCTAAGACTAAAAAATGTGAAATGAAATTACTGCTGAAACTCATTTTAGTGGTGTGTGTGTGTGTGTGTGTGTGTGTGTGTGTGTGTGTGTGTGTGTGTGTGTGTGTGTGTGTGTGTGTGTGTGTGTGTGTGTGTGTGTGTGTGTGTGTGTGTGTGTGTGTGTGTGTGTGTGTGTGTGTGTGTGTGTGTGTGTGTGTGTGTGTGTGTGTGTGTGTGTGTGCGTGTGTGTGTTTGTGTTTAATCTGGCAAAGAGATATGTTGGATCTGAATAAAACAAATATTTCTGATAACTCGCAAAGGGACAGAGACACCAGAAGGCCGGTCATGAAAGTAGGCCGTCTGAGCAGTCATTCAGCTCTGCTGATTCATACACACACCTGCTTTCTTTAAGCCCTTGAACACTTAAAAAAACACAGAGATCCCTTTAAACATATTTGTATCATTATGTTACCATATAAATAGGTAGAGTGATAACACCTTTTGTTGCCATCAATCTGTCTTGTTACCCACTTGATCATATTACATTTTTGCAATTTTCTGTGATATTTTTAAGTACATTAAATATTTTAAGAGTAATATCAATACAGGTGGTAACTTTGACACCACTTTGATTTTACTTACAAAAAGGTGCAATTAAACTTTTCAGTTTTGTGGGTTGAAATTTTCCAATCTAATGCATACTGTAAATGTACATATGACAGTAAATAGAATACTGCACTTTTTATGTACACAGTGGTATTGTTTTATATACAAGTTCAATAAAACAGCAAATATTTACTTTCACAATCAATGACATCAATAAAAATATAAAAAGTAAAATATGAAGTGTGAATATGTGTGAAGATATAAATAAATGAAGGAATACATTCAAAGCATGTCCTACTGAATGTGGAAATACTGAAAGGAGAAAACTTATCACATAGTAAAATATTAACCTGAACCACACTTTTGTTTGTTCAGCCTACCTTTTTTGTTTCTTCTTCAAAAATCTGTTAAAACAATGTCATTGATTTAGAACTGCGTCTACTAGAACCCCAGGGTTACCCTCATTTTATTTTGGCTTCGGTGACTCACTGCAGGGACGTCGAGGCATGTTCAGAGACGAGATAACAAACGTCCCAGCCGGGAAAGGAAGATTCAGAAGTCAAAAAGTGTGGGGGCTATGCACACATGATGAATGTAGTCAGTGTGGTGGAGGAGCGCACATCTCGGTGGGCGGTTTCGCGTTTTCGATACTTCTTTATAAAAAAAAGAAGCTCTCCAATGGAAAGCAACGCTAAATGAAGATCTCATGCTGTAACCAGGCATGGATTTAAGTAAGTACGCATGCATGACGGCTTCCTTTTACAGAACTGGTTATGAAGATAAGAGTTAAAACTCTCTGTATCTGTACAAATGTAGGATACTTTTGAGCAGTTACTTTTAAAATGCTGATAAATTTGAGTTTTGGGTCAGGTCATTGAAATAAAACTATTTTTACTGTAATGACCAGCTGTTTGCACGGGTACATGGACATTAAATATTGGAAATATTATCTTAAAACTTCAGCTAAAATGACATTATAACACAGAAACCGTTGTAAAAAAATGAACAATGCAATTTATATATAATATTGATTCATTTATTGTTAGCAAATTTAGATATAGTGTAACACGACTCTGTTTCACTAAGGGTTCTCCTAAATAGCAGTAAAGGTTTTTAGCTAATGGGTGCCCTAAACAGGATTGTTTTGTTGCGCCCCCTCTCTCAAATATTATGAAAGTAAAAAAAAAAATACCATAGAACAAAATAGAACTTTAATAAAATATAAAAGTAAATAAATCATTTGTAGTTCAATTGTATCATTTACAAATGTTACACTTTATTTCGATAGTCCACTTTAGACATTCTACTATTCAACTATAAGTAACCTTTTAGCTACATGTCACCTACATGTCAACTAATTCTCATTCATTTGCAAACATGTCAGGTTTAGGGTTAGTAGAATAAGTTGACATATACTTGCAAAGTTTCTCATAGTCAGTTTGTTGTATGTTGTGGACCCATCAAAATAAAGTGTTTAAAGATATTTAGCAGACAGTCTACTAATACTCTAATGACTGCTAGTTGACATGTAGTTGCTGGTTTATGAAAACAAGGATATAATCAAAGGAAAATCTGGAGTTGGGATAACCATATGCTTTTGCTAAAGCTATCAACCCAGATTATTTCAAACAATTCTTTTTTAAACATTTGTGTTTAACAGCAGAATTTCTGGTTGAAAACTACATTACCCATGATTCTACAGAGAAATCGCCACTAATCAGAGAATAGTCACAAGCAAACTGCACCAAAAGAAATGCCATTCCAGTGAAGCACTGTAAATTACGTAGAGTAACAATTAATTGGGTACAGCCTACCAGCATACTACTAATATGCTAGTATGTTGTTCGTTTGATACACTAGCATCTGTTTCCTTATGCGATCAAACTACTTAAATATTTGTACAGTATGCATAATATGCATATTTTGCAATAAGCATAAAATATATTGTAAATATAAGCAACATCTTTAAATCAATAGTTTTATAAATGATATTTATCAATTGTTTTGAATTTGCTGTTTGCTTCAATGCTTCATGGGATTGTAATTCTTTCCCTCATTAAAGTATGTGTACCTTTGTCTTTCTGTCCGATTTTCAAATACTTTTTTGCTTAAAATCTAAGTTTGTAATCTTGTGATTGACCTCATAGCTGATTGGTTTGGTTCATGGCTTATAGATTTTTAATGCAGACATTATTTTAATGTATTTAGGGAAAATGAAGGGGAAAAATGCTTCTGTAATCAAGGTTTTTGAAAAAGTGGGCAGGTGCTGTTGTACTTGATTATAGAAACATATTTGACCACTCAGTGCCGCTGCCAATCACATTTTAAAGAGAGCCGTTTCATGTAACTATTAACTTTTTATTTAATATTTGATATTACATTTTTATATTTATTTTATTTAATTTTATAATGTAATAGTGTACATGTAATTATTGCAAAGTGTTATTGAGTATTGCACATTTGTGACTTAACGGATCTACCATTGTAATTCATTATTGTATTCCCCAGAGATTCATAATACATTACAAACTCACATTTTCTCATTGGATTGGTTGTCTTATAGGAGTGCTGGTAGTAGTGTTCAGCATGGTTGTCTCTGAACTGTCTCACGTTCACACTAGACCAATTGACTTTGTGTGTGACAGCGAGGCCAGAAGAATGATGAACAAGGTGAAGGACTTACAAGTGGAAATGGTACGACTGTGAAATCTACTTCAGATTAAAAAAATATTTTACTTTGATGTTTTTCTATGTTTTAAAGACCATTTACACCAAGAACGATAATGATAACTATATCAGTGTCCACACCAACGCATATTATTTCCACTTTGATTGCTTGATCTCTTTAAAGCAGGATAGATTCGGATTGGCCGCTCTGATGTTTTTACCATTCATCAGCTAGAAGAAAAAAAAATAATTTAGAAAGTGATATCACTACTCTATGCTGCTATCATTATAGTTATCATCCTTGGTGAAAAATGGGTCTTTGGGATGTTTTTCTGTGGCCCAATGTTTTAATTCTTACCTTACACCATAGTAACTCATGAGAGATCATATTACAAGGACAGCTGAGCCATTTTATTTAAGCACAAGGTCTGAGAAGATATTCATCTGACTTGAACCGGTGTTCCAAGAGCCTATATTTTGTGTTAAAATAAAATCAAATAACCTTCAATTGAATTAGGCTATAAAAGTCCTCCAATCTATTGAATGATTTTTCAAGTCACCACCATATATTTGTGTTTTTGTTAGTAAAAAAATGCTAGAATCAATACCAAGTTACTCTTTTTGTATTAATAGCCTGGTCTCATTAGATGTTTGCATGCTACACTTGACTTGACAGATATCTGTCTATTTGCATGTTAACTGTCTGGCTTGATTCTCTACTGTCTTCTTCTGTCTTGGCATCATCCATTATCTTTTTGACTTGACTCTGTATTTGTTTGACAGTTTGCCGCTCTGACTTCTCAGCGTCTACATCTCTGCTTGTCTATCCAGCGGTGAGACATTTGATAAGCTGTGTTTTCACTCCCTTTACAGGTAGTCTGCAGTGCTGTAGATGCTCTGCCGTCTGATATTAAATTACCATGCATCAAAATTCACAAAGCAACCTGGGAGAGAAAATCAGTGAGTCGTTCAATGCAGCCCACTCCCACACACTCCCTCCATTAGAGCATCAACCCACTCACGCTGCTCTCGGGCACACACTCTTTGAGACACCTGTGTGTGTGTTCCAGGTGCATGAGCAGAGGGCTGAGATCCTGCTGTCTTTGGGGACTCTAGCACAGGATGTGCGGTCTGCCAGGACACTCAGCCAACCTGGCTGTGGACTCACTTTGCTGGAGCGCTTGGAACACAGTATCAACAACTACTTGCATGTAGTAAGACTCCTCCACATTAAGGTGAGGACAACCAGTTCAATCTTGTGCTGCAGCTCAGATAGATATTGGCACAAAGACTTAAGGCATGCAGACAGATTGCAAGGCTCTTGAATAATTCACTCACATAGGAGCAGATATTGACTTGCAGAATGAAGAATGAGGGCATAGGATTTACCACAGGACTGACTACAACATCTGACCTCACAAAAATAAATACATCTAAAATAGAGTCTACTGTATATGTACTGTATTATGTAAAAATATAAATAGTCAACAATCAATCAATGGATCAAAATATAAAATAATTGACATAACTATTTAATTACTATAATAAATGCAGTAATGCCAGGCTACATCTAAACCTTAATAAAAAATATATTAGTGCTGTCAAATGATTAATCGCGATTAATTAAACGTTTTTGTTTATATTATATATGTATGTGTACTGTGTATATTTATTATGTATATATATATAAATGCACACACATACAGTATATATTTTGAATATATTCACGTTTACACATATATATATATAAATATATATTTTCTTAAATATATACATGAATGTTTTTGTATATGTATATATATATATATATATATATATATATATATATACATAATAAATATACACAGTATACACACATATATTATGTAAACAAAATCTTTTATTTTGGATGCAATTAATCACGGTTAATATATACAGGTGCATCTCAATAAGATAAGAAAAAGTTAATTTATTTCAGTAATTCAACTCAAATTGTGAAACTCGTGTATTAAATAAATTCAATGCACACAGACTGAAGTAGTTTAAGTCTTTGGTTCTTTTAATTGTGATGATTTTGGCTCACATTTAACAAAAACTCACCAATTCACTATCTCAACAAATTAGAATATGGTGACATGCCAATCAGCTAATCAACTCAAAACACCTGCAAAGGTTTCCTGAGCCTTCAAAATGGTCTCTCAGTTTGGTTCACTAGGCTACACAATCATGGGGAAGACTGCTGATCTGACAGTTGTCCAGAAGACAATCATTGACACCTTCACAAGGAGGGTAAGCCACAAACATTCATTGCCAAAGAAGCTGGCTGTTCACAGAGTGCTGTATCCAAGCATGTTAACAGAAAGTTGAGTGGAAGGAAAAAGTGTGGAAGAAAAAGATGCACAACCAACCGAGAGAACCGCAGCCTTATGAGGATTGTCAAGCAAAATCGATTCAAGAATTTGGGTGAACTTCACAAGGAATGGACTGAGGCTGGGGTCAAGGCATCAAGAGCCACCACACACAGACGTGTCAAGGAATTTGGCTACAGTTGTCATCAGAGGCGTCTTACCTGGGCTAAGGAGAAGAAGAACTGGACTGTTGCCCAGTGGTCCAAAGTCCACTTTTCAGATGAGAGCAAATTTTGTATTTAATTTGGAAACCAAGATCCTAGAGTCTGGAGGAAGGGTGGAGAAGCTCATTGCCCAAGTTGCTTGAAGTCCAGTGTTAAGTTTCCACAGTCTGTGATGATTTGGGGTGCAATGTCATCTGCTGGTGTTGGTCCATTGTGTTTTTTGAAAACCAACGTCACTGCACCCGTTTACCAAGACATTTTGGAGCACTTCATGCTTCCTTCTGCTGACCAGCTTTTTAAAGATGCTGATTTCATTTTCCAGCAGGATTTGGCACCTGCCCACACTGCCAAAAGCACCAAAAGTTGGTTAAATGACCATGGTGTTGGTGTGCTTGACTGGCCAGCAAACTCACCAGACCTGAACCCCATAGAGAATCTATGGGGTATTGTCAAGAGGAAAATGAGAAACAAGAGACCAAAAAAATGCAGATGAGCTGAAGGCCACTGTCAAAGAAACCTGGGCTTCCATACCACCTCAGCAGTGCCACAAACTGATCACCTCCATGCCACGCCGAATTGAGGCAGTAATTAAAGCAAAAGGAGCCCCTACCAAGTATTGAGTACATATACAGTAAATTAACATACTTTCCAGAAGGCCAACAATTCACAAAAAAAAAATTTTTTTTTTGGTCTTATGGAGTATTCTAATTTGTTGAGATAGTGAATTGGTGGGTTTTTGTTAAATGTGAGCCAAAATCATCACAATTAAAATAACCAAAGACTTAAACTACTTCAGTCTGTGTGCATTGAATTTATTTAATACACGAGTTTCACAATTTGAGTTGAATTACTGAAATAAATAAACTTTTCCACGACATTCTAATTTATTGAGACGCACCTGTATATTATATTTAGCTAGTATCATAAATATAATTTTTATTTATTATTATTTGTATGATTTAATATCACTATATTTCAGGTAATATAATGTTTAGAAAATATGACATAGTAATTGAATTACTAAAAATAAATAATTAGAAACAAAAATATTATGCTATTGTAAAAATATGTATGTATGTGTCTGTATGTATGTATGTCTGTCTGTCTGTCTGTCTGTCTGTCTGTCTGTCTGTCTGTCTATTACATATGTGTGTATCATATTTAATTATTAATATTATTTTTATTTAACCTTAAGACTTAATTGTAATTGTTGATTAAAAACTAATAGGTTAATAATGTATTGTAATTTAATGTAATTAAATTAACGTAATTGTATTTTTACGTGAGCAAGTGAACAGGTGACAGTTGTAAAGGGAAAGAAAAATAGCTTGGAAACAAATTTAGCTTAAAGATGTAAAAGGAATTTTTCCCATATTTGAATGTGGTTGTTGTTCTATGTAAATATCCTGCCTTCCCGGAATCCTTGTTGATTTGTCACGTCATCTTGGTGACTTTGAATCCTGGTGACCTCTGCCTTCCTTCCCCAGGAAAGAAGGGAAGATAGCGACATATTTGACCAGTGAGAATGATGGGAACACGGTGCTCTCTGAAGTGCATTACAGCCATGCCCTGCTGATAAAATATACATACCGCCACTCCTAGATTAAAGCACATACTGTGGGGAGATGCTGGACTGTAGTTTTGCTTATTTCTAATGTATTTGCAAAACATAATTAAACTACTTCATGTGAGAATCAAAGCTGGTGTTTTCAGTGATATCAGCGATGACCCAGTAATCTTCGAAAGTAGCTCAGTCATTTTCGTCCGTAAAAATCCTTTCTGTTTTTCCCTGCTTCAACATGCTTTGACTATTTTTAGCTCGAACACCATTTTCCTTATCTGTCCATCTTTGTCTCGTCCAGCAGGGGGAGCAGGTAGGGCCCCAGGCAGAGCTATGTCTGGGTCAGCCCTCTAAGGATTTGGGTTTGGTGTTGAAGCACTTTGGGCTTCTGCTAACTGGCAAGCTGGAGTGGCTCATTGCAGAGATGGCAAAGGGGTGCTTGACAGAAAATGACTGACTTCTAATCTAGGCTTTTCTTTAACCTTTTATAATGGGACCAGACAGGCCCAATCAATTTTAACAATGGTCCAACTTCAAGACAATGGAGGGCCATGCACTTTACCAGAGACTTACAAAAGAGAAAGTACATGATGCATATACGACAACACTGTGCCATCTGCTGGATCTTAGCTGAACTGACTCACCTGTTGAGATGCATCCATTGAACTTTTAAAACAGACAAACTGTTCTGAACTGAGTACAGTTTCTGGCCAGTGCTACATGTTTATATATATATATATCACATATTATATTTATTTATTTTATAGCCTGCATGAAGGTTGAATTGACTCTACATGGTGTGATAGCACATGGAAGATAACTGCGACAGAATGTGTGACGATGCGTAGGTAGTGCAGTGCACACACAGAAAAGGTCACTTTATCTATACACTCCAAGTTATAATTATGAAATATTTGTGGTTATAATATATTTTGTGTAAAAATAGTATTTACAATATTTTGTAAAAACAAAACAAAACAAAAACTTGTAATTAATTCAACATTTTATTGCATTGGAACACTGATGCATTGAAACGAAACAGTGTCAATGCATCAGTGACAAAAAATATTTAAGAAAATATTTTAATATATAGGCCTACTCTTTTTAATGTACCTTGTCCTCCTCTCTTGCAATGTTACCGTATCCTTAACGTATGCGCTATACAGCCAGTTTTACTGCAGTGGATTTAATAGTAGAAGACATGTACACTACTGCTCATTCTTACTTTATTCGTCAAAGAAAAAATACATCACATTTTACACAAAAATATTAAGCAACTGTTTTCAGCATGTCAGCATATTAGAATGTATTTTTTGAAGGATCATGTGACACTGAAGACAGGCTGACAATTCAGCTTTGCCTTTACAGGAAAATTACATTTTAAAATATATTAAGTAGAACATAGTTATTTTAAATTGTAACAATATGTCACGATATTACTGTTTTACTGTGTATTTGATCTTTTTGTAACTTTATTTTTGAACAAATTTTACCTCACCAATTCACAAGAAGCCTCGAGTCAGAGAGTCACAGGGAAAATCTCATCATCTGGCATCCCATATCTATAGAGAAGAAAAATAAATCTCAGCATTATTTAAATTTTTGCCTATTTATGAGAGGTATCATGTTCTGCTTTTGCTGATTTAGCTGAATGTGAACTTAGCACTCCTTGTCAGGTTAAGATGGTTCAGTAAATGACAACGCTTGTGGTTAAACCTAGTTTGTTGTTCTAGATGGGTACTTTTTTAGATTATTCCATGAGATCTCAAATGATGAGCAAGAGAAATTTAAAGTGAAGACCCTAATGTGTAAATGATGTAACAAATTCCAGTCTCAGACAGAAAACGAGAGAACATCAGGGAGAGCTTGTGATTGATTGTGCAATACAATAGCTGACAGATTGCTAGGAACCTTGCATATGAATATAGAATCTGCTAAAAGACTCCTGTTTTCTTTGCTGATTTAAAGAGAGCCTTTTTAAAATCAGATATTTGAATTTGCGGACAAAAGCACAACTCAATAATTTAGACCATGTATGAGATGAATAACTATGCAAGTTAATAAATACTATGTAAAATGTCTTCATTGTATCCAGTCATCATCACTATAAGTATTGACTAAATATTTACTTGAAATCCTGAGATTTTGCATTATTATTAATTTTATTTAACAACACATTGGAGTTGGTTAATCATGGTCACGTTGACATTTTTTTATCTTTTCATGTTTAATTTTGCTTATTTTTATTTTAAATTGTATTATTGTTTTAATTTGACATTTTTATGATTTCATTAATTATCTTTTCATCTAGTTCTTTCATTAACCGAACCTGATGCAATGAACTGTTTAATGAACTTGATGATGTTGACAACAAAGAATAGAATATATTTTCTTTCTCTTTTTTGATCAATGTAGTAAACAACAATCACATTCAAATCTATGTTAGGTCAAAAGTAATTTTAAATAAATCAAAAAGTAGTCAGAATGCATTTCATAATATATGTAATCAAATAGGTTACATTATTAACTATAAATATTATGATTTTTTTATAGGTTGTATATTCTCTGTTTACATAGGGCAAGTAAAAATTAGGTCCATGTAACAAAACGTTGTATATACTGAATATACACTATATACTGTAGTGACACTTCTGATTAATATCATCTCTGCATCTGTGAGTGTTGTGTTCATGCTGCGTTTCCTTCTGCTCGTCCTCTTCTTCTGTCCCACTAACAGCTGGGGCTGCATCTCTAAGGATTTTTTCCCCCACAGAATATATATATATATATATATATATATATATATATATATATATATATATATATATAGGCATTTACCTCCAGCAGTTTAATTAGAGTGTGGATAATAGCCCTTGAAAGCCTGCTTATATGAAGGCAAACTTGTTTGCTTGCATTAATTTTTATTAGTTGAAAAGGAACTGCTAAAATATGTAGTTTAATAGCAGATTACATTTCTGCCATTATTTTTGTTTTTTCTAATGTAGACATTCTGCCATCAAATTCTGCAATAAGAAACCAATTTCTTTAATAGTTTAATATTGAATGTCTTGTGAATCTCAGTTGATTCACACCTGGCATCCAATTCTTTATTTCTGGTATTAATAATACAACCCATCTCTATGCATTTTTTTGGACACAATAAGTGTTTTTTGGACACTTTTGCTAATTGCAGAGATTTAAGCTAAACAAGTTAAACACGTTTATTTGTTTTTTTATGTAGTTGCAGGATATTCAGTAAGTTCAATAAAGCCCTAAGTGGCCATGTGTACCTGCTTCATCACATATCATACAGTGCTGTTTAAGCCTACTTTGGCAGTGCAGTGTAGTAGGTTATAGTGTCCCCGAGTGACTACATTGTTGCATACATAAGTTACTCCATAACGAAACAGGTTAGGCTAATTGTTTTCTTATTTCTTTCATTTTTTAAGTTTAAAAATGATTAAAAGAGGAACAAATACTGTGCATAAATATTTAAATCCTTGTGTACTTGACGCAATGAACGCTTGGTGTCGCTCTAGAGTGAGGCTGGGGAAATAAAACGAATGTTAATCGTTCGTGAATATTATTATTTTTGTTGTTGTTGACGTTGCTTGGTAACCTTCCTGGAGCGTCCAATCACTGTCTTAATCTAATTAATATCCATAAGCCAAGTCTTCCACAGCAGAGTAAGTGAAGGCTATGGATGTATTTATGTACCACAGAGAAGCATTCTTTTTCTCTTGACATTGCTGTCACGTATTTGTATTTATTTAGTTTCACTCTTGAGCAAATTGCACTGTTGACAATAAACCCTGCCTTTCAGACAACTTTGTGCTATCCTTTCTATTCATTAG
Source organism: Ptychobarbus kaznakovi (assembly GCA_027422405.1). Classification (NCBI taxonomy): domain Eukaryota; kingdom Metazoa; phylum Chordata; class Actinopteri; order Cypriniformes; family Cyprinidae; genus Ptychobarbus; species Ptychobarbus kaznakovi. Next base: position 17,660,620 of record CM049805.1, read on the forward strand.
GTTTAAGACATATTAAAAGGTTTATATTCAGGTTTTTATGAATGTTTATGTATGAACTAAATATTTGAGCTTACTATTGATAAACTGGAATGATTTTGAATAAGCAACTGGTTGGTGCAATTTACTTAGAATGTATAAAACTGAAATATCGAATCAAACAAATGTGTACTTAAATACTCGCAAGAACTGTTTATTTCTTATAAGTTAATTGCCAAATGTCAGTGTTAATCCGATCTCTGATGACGATACATTGTTGCATTGTAATTACGTCACGCGGACTCGGGTGCCGCCCCGCGGTAATGTTTCCTCAGGATCCACAGTAGTGTCACCCGCCGTGAAACGCTTACCACACAAGGTTACGAAACAGACGCCATCTTGGCTCAAATGATAATCGCAGGCGTGGGAATCTCACGCCACTTCAGCATAGTTTGAGCCAAAATGTCCCACCCTTGCTGCAGTTCGTAGCAACCTTCTCCATTAAACCTTTGGGGGAGGGATATACGACAGCTGTCGCACAAACTACTTCTTCCTCCACTTCTGTGGAACACTGGAAAATGGCCTAGCTGTGCCTGGAGATATCCTGCAGATTTCAAAGACATTGTCGCTTGCTTATATGACACGAAGTATGTGGGATTTTTCCCGCGGAGTTTCATGGCTGAATCGTGCGTGAAGATGATGATGATGATGATGGGGATTCCACCGGTGAGTAAACGATTAACGTTAACCCACTAACTGTTATTCGCTTATCACATCTGTGGTGTGTTTACTATAGAAGTATAACGAATGCAGCATTTCACTACTTAGTACTTAACTAGTACAGGCGAGATCGAAAATGGATCATTTGCGAGCTGTAAACTATGACTCTAATGTGTTTTTTTTTGTTGCTAAAGATGAATTTAGACTCACGCGTTTTTATCTCACGTTTTATGTTTTGTGAAGCGTGTAAAAATAGCTGGTAACGTTAATCAGGTTAGTAAACACATGCAGTGAAGCACAAAGTTAATGACTGGAGCGGGTTATTTGACAGGCTAACGTTAATGTTAGTTAGCTAACGGTAACCGAGGCTTTAGAGACTAAAGAAGAAACCCCAGTAAACTGTTAAACATGTGACTCCTACAGTTTGGTCTAGTTAATATTATATTACAGTATTATAATTAGATTATTTGATAATTCTTTAATTATTGATAAGTTAACCAACCTTAACATATCATTAGTAACCATATAACGTTACTGCTTAACCTCAGTAGTTTGTTTGCAAATACGAATATATACATTTCTAACGCTTTATAATATACAATACCTTTAAAATGTTGGAAAGTTTTTATAAATGTGTTTGTGTGTGTGTATATATATATATATATATATAGTGGTAACTTTTTGTAGTAATCAGCCACAGGTTTCATAGAAAGCTGGTCAGTGTTTTGCAAAGTAATTAAGGATATGGTTTGCAAAGACCAACAATCAAGAAAACGTATTGTCATATTAAACTTTGCTTATATAGAGATTTGACTTTTCGTGTGGTAGGTTGGGAGTATATAGTTATCAAGGGTTTGGTACTTGTTTTGTCAGAGTGAATCAACATTAGCAATGCAGAAGTTAAAGTTACTCATTCAGCTTTCTAATGTGACACACACTTGTTTGAGATGCTTTAAGGAAGAGAGGAAATGATGCGGTGGAAGCATTTGAAATCCATTGAACCCAGTGACAGGTTGACAGATTTCAGCTTCCTTCAGCAACAGATAGCCCTGTAGTTGGCCCTGCTGTCTAAAGACATCTGAGCTTCTTCTAATTCTTTTTCTTTTCAATATGACACTGACACAGGAACAAGAGCTAGCTCCTCAGATGCTATTTTCATTCTCTTTCTTAAAGAGTAGATGAAAGTAAAATCTTGTAATCGAGAAGTTTGTTGTGATGTGCAATTTGTGAGAGCCACTGTGGCAGCCATGAGCGCTAGTAGTGTTTTTTTTTTTTAGCATTGCTGCATTTTTCCTTAATTTATGCAGCAGTATGTTCTGGATGACTTTTTTTGGACTTGGTGAAATGCCACTGCAGGCCTTAAAGTTTATACAGGCAGTAGCAAGAAAGTGACAGCGAAACATTCCTGGAGTGCGGAAGCAAGTAAACTGAGCTTCCCGTCAACAGTCTTAACGGCACAGTGTGCTGCAGAAAGATGCTTTGCAAAATGAACAATAGCAGTAAGTCTGTTCTTGATTTAAAGTGAAATATCTCAACATTGCATAATCTACCAAAAATTAGCAAGTTCAAACTTATCTAGTCATGTGACATTAATAATATGTAGGCGGATGATTATGAGAATTCTTTTTACTGGAATTCAGGGAGTGCCGATAATGATCATAGGAAACCATCATAGGAATATGGCAATATGTGTTTAACCCTAAGAAGCCGTTAACATTATATTTGAAATGTGAATTTCTAAGAGCTCTAAAAATTGTCAACGTTGATCAAAACTTTGTTAAAAAAAACCTGTTGAAAGCAATTTTCTACATGCTGTCTGCATTGATAGTTAATACTTTTTTAGCAAGTAAAAGGCCTTTTTCCAGTATTATTCTTAAAATGTCCACTGATTGTCCATACATGATTTCTAGTTAGAATGTGTCAAACGGGATGCAACAGGCTTTTGGGGAAGGCTTATTTGTACATCATCATTGTATTGCGTTATATGCTTTGCCCCCAAAATGTAAATTACATTTGAGGTGTTTTTTCCAACTTTTGTGACGCAAAAATCATTACAAGTAGAGATCGACCGATCTCTACTATGCTTGCATTGTGACGTAACTAATATTATTTGTCACATGTTATACTATAACTAGCAGTGAAATGTGTTCTCTGTGACGTGCACTTGGAAGTGGGCACTGTTCACTCAGCGGTTGATATTCAGCACGGCCACGCATTAACTTTTATTACTTGTTTGAAACACGTAATTATATTAACATTTAATAGATCCATTATAATAAACAATCAAAATTAATTATTTATTTTCTCCACAAGCGATAGCAGTTTGAGTATAGTCTGTGTGATAAACCGCGCTGTCAGCAGTTGAATGACAAAGCAGAAAAAAGTGCACAATAAAATACGCGAATGTGAATTAACATTATCCAGTGAATTATTCTTCACTCTTTAGGCTTATAAACCTAATGTAGTTTAAAATGAAGTTTATAATGACTTCTGTCTTCTCCACATTAGACATTATTTTGCTTAAATATCAGTGTTGCTGAGAATAAATAAAATGTTTTTGTTGTAATCATTTTACATGACAAACAAAGATGACTGATGGACTGTAAAATCTTTATAACAGTAAATAAATATCGCTGAAACATAAACATACAAATAGATTGTCAAGTGAAATAAACGGTGTTATCATCAGTTGCTCAGTAACGGCATATGACAATGTGATACATCTGTAACTGCTGCCAACCAACAACACTGAGGACTTCCTGAATAAAAGCTCAACATTCATGTTAGTACAATTTTACTGTTGTTTGTTAGAACAACAGCTCTATTATACATTATTATATGATATCTGTAAGTTTGAAAATAAATCTAGCAAAGCAGCACAAAAATGACAAATATTGTTTTACAACAATGTTAAAATAATCTAGATGTAAATAAGTTCAGTGTGTATTTTTAAATTGTTGTTTCATGGTATTCCATGTAGTTCATTTCATTCATGTAACTTTAATATTGCATCCAAGTCAATATTTGAACATAAAAAACTGTTACTTTCAGTGTTTAAGCCCACAAATACATTGACTATAATCTACCACCACACAGCTCCTTAAAATGAAATTTCTACTAAATTAGTAGCGATACTATTATAATCTCGTAGCTCGACAGAGTTCTTTCACAGAGGAAACACAGCCATTGTGCCTGGCCATGTGTCTGTGTGTGTGGGGCATTCGGCGAGCTGAGCCTGGTTCTAAATGCTTTGTCCGTATTTTATTTCTGTGTCTGACTGCATAATTGCAGTCAGCTTTATTTATTTAACTGGATTACGCCTTTTAAATCGCATATCTGTATGAGTGAAGCAAATATGTATATCTATTGTAGTAGGTCTTATGACCAAATAATGTTCAGTTAAAATGATTAAATATGCATTCATGCATGTTCAGCTAGTTTTAATTCTAATTACTAAAGTTCTATCATTAAATAATACTTAATTATCATATTATAATGCTTGACTGACTGATGTTCAGTGTACTTTCAGATATAAAAAAACAATCTGTGCCATTTTACAAACATACTTGTATATCTATATGTGTGTGTGTTATATCAATCTGGTGAGTAAACTAAAAATTTACTAGCCAATGGCGATTCAATTGCCAAGGTGTCCGTAGAGGATTGTCTTACCTCTGTGTTCATAAGCAGCGCAGAGCAGCTTTATTTACAGCGGTAACCAAAGGAACGCTAAATTGAGGCCATAAGCGCTATCTAAAGTCATAGAGTGAATTTGCATGTTCTATCAGTCCATTTGCTGTTTTTCTTTTGTGCAGGTGTCTTATGCAGCATAATTGCACACATCTAAAGTCAGACCATTCTATTTTTGACTTAGATCTTGAAATCAACTGTAGGATAGGAGCTTCTTCCCTCAGGCCATCAGGCTCCTAAACACAAACTCAGTTTCATAAACATTTACAAGACTCATTTACATTTACATTTACCATCATCTGCATTGCTGCTACATGTATATACCCGGTACAACCCGTTTGCACACCCCTCCTGCACATCCCTGTCCATATTACTATTTATTAAGTCCCTGTATACTGTTTTTTGCACATCTTATTTGTATTGCACATCTTATTTGTTTTTGCACTTTTTTATTCTTTTTATTGCACATTTACTCTATTTCTTTTTTTACTTATATTTATATATATGCTCCTGTGTTGTGTTACTTCTATTTAACATTTATGAGCGACCTTGATTTGCATTTCACTTCTGATTATACCCTGTATAATTTAGTATGTGACGAATAAACAAACCTTGAACCTTGAAATACATTTTATGCCTGTAATTTAACTAAGGTCTACTAAAATGTGATTCCAATTTTTTTTCTCTGTTACATGTGCGTGTATTATGTATTATTTATTTGTCTGCACTCTAGAGGGCTGGAAACCTGTGTTACCTATGTTTGTGATTGAGCAGATTTCCTACAGATGTGGACCTTTAGCACGTGCTGAAAAGAAGCCACGCAGCGGCACTTGGGTGGCGGGACTTGAGTGGCCGTCCAGACGTGGAGATGCATTCTCTGTTTGACATTTGCTCTCCTGACCATTTTCCTCCCATTTGTGGTTCATGTTTTGTATTGTTTTCAATAAATTCTATTAGTGCAGACGAGTATAACTTTTGGCGTCCCAAGTGAGTATCTGCCCTATTTATTTTGTAGTCATCGGGTAAGTTTGGACCTGCCACTTTATTTTGCCTTTCTTATTTTTAGTGGTTATTCGGAATGGGGTACGCTTCAGTTCACCTGCCGCTGCTCTTGTCAATGGGATCAGTGAGCAGGCGTTCATGATTTCAGCGTTCAAAGCTCGTTTCGAGCCCCTAACACCACTGAAGACTAGGGAGTAACAATTAGTGTTTAGATGGGGTAGATACATTTGTGTTGTGGGATTGCTTAAGTGATTTTTGAAGTTATACAAGCAGATGCCGTTTCTAGTATAAAAACAGGAAAATTGGAGTGCCGTAAAAAGTTAAATAACATCAAATTACCTCATCTTTTGCGGTCAGAACTGACTGCATCCACACAAGCAGCATTCGTATAACCGGATGCCCGTTAAATATGCTGCTTTAGCAAATCGCGCTGTTGTTCATTGTATCTTTTTAGTAGATTTGTAGCACTTAATAGCAGGAAGAACAAATAGCCTATTGATGGACTGTACATTGAGATCGATTTAAGAAACCCTCTTTGATACAGAAACACCTTGTGTTTTTGTTTCATGTTCAAAATATGAGCAAGAATGCAATTTTCCCTGAATATTCCAAACGATTGCAAATGTGACATTGATTTTAAATAACAGTAAAAAAAAAAGACAATATTAAGTGAACATTTTACGTTTGAAATTTTACCTACATTTTAAAAACAATATTGTCAAAGTTGTTTGTTATATTTAACAATGAAATAATAACAGTTCCAATGAAATCCGCAACAGAACTGGCATGTGTCTCCAAGCAACAGCGGTGTTTCGTTAGTGAAGGAATCTACAGCTTTGAACGATTCGGAGAGTCAGTAATTAATAATTTCGCCATTTCGTCATTCGCGCCGAAATACCGGCGTTTCTCAGAAACTAAATAAGGTTTGGGTGCTTTTTTGAAGGGAAAAAAATCGCTAAAGGGGTCTGCAATGTTGCTAAGTTGGCAACACTGTGCATATCCATTTCTCCAGACTCCAACTACGGGTCGGGCCACGGGTTAAACAGAAAATATGCGCTGCATTAATCGCGCATTAATAAAACTAGTGCCGTTAAAATTAATTTGCGTTAACGCGTTAACTCGCTGGCATTAAAAGGATCGGCTCGGAATCGGCAAGACTTGAGACTGATCAGCCAGTCACCGATCCGGGCCGGTCATGGGAGAAATGAGCAGATTCTGATCACTGGCCGGTCAATCGGTGCATCTCTAGTAAAAATACATCACCTTAGTTGACACTGACTCACTGTGCATGTATTATTCAGAGAATCTACACAGTAATTAAATCTAATCAGGTATGGTCCCCTTGGTATTATGAGTCGCAAACAGCTTGTCTCCAAAACCATTTTATTTTTAGGATTGCTTTGAAAAACAGTTTAAATAAACTGAGATGAAGCTAAGTTAGACTGTGATTTTATACATTCAGTCTGTAGTTGATTATGCGGTGCAACTTGAACTTCAGCAATTAGCTGTGAGTGTAAAAACAAAGCTCTTTGTATTTCAGTATGGGTGGAGTCACAGTGTGGTTTAATGGAAACTTTCTTGTTTTTAAAGGGTTTGTTGCCAGTCATCTATCAACGGTTGTGGATTGTAATTAAAGGGTTACTTTATACAATGCAATCCATTCAGTAGGTTGTACACACATTGGGTATTTTACTCCTACAGTCTTTATGCAAAGAGTTTGGTTGGCTGGCTTTAAATTATTGAATGATATTTTCTTATTATTCATGAGCTACTAAATGGCAAAAGCAACTTCCAACTCACTAATTACAGGGAAAATCCCAGAAGAGATTGATATTGACAATGAACTTGATTTTTTTGGTACAGTGAAAACTTTACTTTACTTTACCTTTTAGTATTTAGCAGACGCTTTATCCAAAGAATTAAAATAAGAAAAATTAAATAAAACTATAAGTTAAAAGTCTATAAATACTATAAATACTTTAATAAAATGAAGAAATTAAATAAAATGACTGTACAACAACATTTAAAAACTAAACAATTAAATGAAAACAAAAAATCTAAAAACTTTCAAAATATTAAAACAACCAAGTTCAATATTACTTAAGCAAACACCCATATATATATATATATATGCAACAGTAGCTTCCATGACCCCATAGCTGGACATCTGATATATTTTCAGAGAGATAATAAAACAGAAGTGGCAGTAAGAAAGAGAATTAAAAAGCGATTTCCCTTGCCGGTGTCCCTGCCGGTGGAGTCACACGTGAGATTTACACTCTTCGTTTCTCACGAGGAGGGCTGGTCTTCTTAATTCTAAATATGTGATAGTGATGTAAGATCTAGGAACAAAAAAATTAAACATTTCAAAATATTAAACCAACAAAAGGCACGAGTTGTTTTTGACACTAAGCCAAACACCCATTTATTCACACAAACACACACACACACACACACACACACACACACATGTGATCGTTTACACTACTCCGAAGGTCGAAAACTATTGTTCTAAAACGCTGCAGACCCTGTTCTCTGGGTTGCGTTTCAACCTTAAACGGACCAAAACGGAGACTTTTGAAAACGATAAGCATTTCCACATTCTCTCTGCGTATTGAAAACATATTTAAGTAGTGTCCTTGTTCATATTACTTTGCAACAGTTTTCATAGCTGGACTTTTATTATGATAGGAGATTTAGTTATGGTCTTCTTAGATGATAACTGACGTTGTTTTTTTGTGAGGAAACGTAACTAAACATTAGTTTATTATTTATTTAAAGGGATTTTCACCTTTTATTATGAGAGATGGGGAGGGATCGGGAAAGGTCCTCGAGTTGGGATTCGAACTCGGAACAGACACCCATAGCGCAATGGCGCTGTATGTCGCTGCCCACAAGGCTATCGGCACCATAATTAACATTTACATTTAAATGTATTTTTCCAAAACGCTTTTATCCAAAGCAACTTACAATTGGGGAATACATCAAGAAAAGAGAAAAATATATATATTTAATTTAATTAAACATTATTGTATGAGCAAGAATGCTGTTGTTCTAAATAGCGACACACCTGTGACTACTACCATGCTGATGCTGATAGCATTTTTTCTTTATTATTTATTAAGTGAACAATTCAATGACTCACTCATAAAGACAGTCCACCTACTGGAATGACAAAGTAACCTGAAGAAAGATCTGGAATGCCACTCAAGTTCAAGAACTTAATCTAACGTTTGTAGAAGTAGAAGTACCTTGCAGAAATATGCACAGTGGTATTTGGGACAAAAGAATGAACCCTCCCACCCACATTCCTTTGCTTGTTTTCCTCAACACAAGACTCCTGATAAGTGTAATGGTGTATTGGTGTAATTTGACACAATAAGAGACCGTTCTGGTCTGCCATGCACACAAACTGACCTGTAACTTGCCAGTTTTTCTGCATAGTTTAGCAGTACCAGCCAGATTAGGATGTTATTTGTGATTTTTTTTCATGTATAGAAAGGTGACTTCAACAGCTAATGGAATCTGGTAACCTGAAGTAAGCTAGATCAAGTGAAAAACAATTGTTGTATTGTAAATGTAAGGTTTTCGTTTACAGTTACCATTTTCTTGAATAATGCTTTCTGGTCAAAAGTGATCAGATGTTATTTTAAGACACAGCAGGGAAAAAAAGAGTACATGCAAATCCAGGAGTCCTATTCCTCCACCTCACTTAAGCAGTTTGCATGACTGTTTCTTATTCCCCTCCTCCCGTGTCTTCTTAGCTTTGTGCTGACAGTGTGGCAAAGCATGCATCTTTAACTAAGCGTAAAATGTGTCTAGTCTGCTACTTTCAGAACCCTTTGCTTGGTGGAATATCTTGTCTCTGGCGTAATCCTCATTCTTATGTGTGACCGGCCTTCACCGTTACCCACTTTTTCAGTGACCGCCTATTGCAATGTAACACAGTCAGCAACAACTTTGTGCACCTGATTTTGCCCATCTTCAAAACTACAAACAAAAGTACCAGAAATGTTCTGATTTTTAAAATAACAGGTTAGCTGGAAGATTTTAGACCTTCATGAACACAAGGCATCTATTTAGTGTTAGACTGAATCAGGCATGACATCAAGAATTAAACCCAGTAAAGTTTTTATGTCATTAGTGAGGTTTTATCGTCCTGTTCTGTTTCAGATTTGGCTGTCCAATGTTTGTGAAACTGGATGAGACAAGGGCTCTATCAGGAGCCTTTGTGCAGATATACTTGCAATTACTGAAGAGGACCTCTGGGCAGGTGAGAATAATGTTTCTTTTCAACTAAATTAGCTTAATTACAAATCAGATGGTGCAATTTATTAAACTTAACGCGAGTTAAACAAGCGCGAAAAAATACTGTGCTCGTAGCGTGCGCTCTTCAGCACAAATGCACGTGCTGTAGCCTGTATCATTTCATATAAAATAGCTAAATAAACTGTGCATGCAATGTCCTAGTTAGGCCATCAGTTAAGGCATGAAGTTACCAAAAAGGCGATTAAAGCTGCCTTAACTGTGTCTATGCATTCGATATGTTATATATGCGTCACAATTAAGAACATGTCTCTGATATGGTTTTAAAAACTGTCCTGAGGCACCCCAGTAGTGTTGGGCGATATGGTCATTTTTCATTTCGTCATATTGCCAGCCTGTGAGATCGCCGATACACGATATTATCGTGCATGGGTGGGTGTGGTCAAGAGAGAGACTCTCAAGTACTTGCTAGGGTTGTGACGGTAATCCTTATTTTTATTCGTCTTGTCAGGATACAATTTGTTTAGGCTAACATTCAGCCTACAACACAATAGGAAAAAAATGTTGCAGAGGGAAAAAAATTTAGGTTTAGCCTAATATCTATTTTATTAGTCTTGTCAAAATACTAAATTAATTTAACATCTTTGCGGTTAACACAGTGAAAAGTGCTGCAGAGAAAAATAAATAAATTCGACAGTCTGTCATTTAATAAAAAATTAAATAATGTTTTATTATTATTCACTATTCACGACGCCATAAGTAGTTCCTCTGTAAGAACAAGCTGTTTGGAGCGTCTGATGCCCATGTGCACATAAACACCACTGATCCTCACAAACTTCAACACACGCGAGCATCCGTTATAAAACACTCGCTGTATTCAACTATGTGAATATACTGAGCTGTATTCAAGCAGAAATATGAGTGAGCCGAGAGCGCACATACAAAATTAGTTTGCGCATAATTTATAACGGACATAACACATGCTAATGCACGATCATGTCACTGTAATCAGCTTTACCTTGATTACAATAGTCGTCCATCAAAACTTTATGCTACTAGTGTGACAGTGGCTTCTTTTATCCAGCCGAGAGCTGTAGTTTGCGTATCATATGCTCATACAGCTGTTTTGAGCCGCCGTTCAGTCTGTATTACACACGATGAGAAACGTTTTGCTGCTCCGAAACACAGAATACGTAGAGAGGTGGTGCTGTTATTTATTTATAGGCTATATATTTTTACATTACTTAACATGCGAGTCATAATATTAGTGAATATATTATATTTGAGTTTTATCTCTCGCCCCCCCTGCTTGAGAACCACTAACCTAAAGAGCATCTACCAGCATTGCCTTCGCGATCGATCTATTGGGCATCCCTGATCTAAGTGATGTTTTTTTTTTTGTTAAACATTCGCTTCTCATTTATTTGGTTCCACAGTATTTGCTTATTTTTATTTTATTTAAACAGTGTGATTTTTTTTTTCCGCATTATTTTACATCAAGGTGTATGGCATCCCTGCCTTCAAACTTTCTTATTCATTTTTGCTAATAAACGTTCTTCGTTTCATAATTGTTTGTTCCTCATTCTTAACTGATTTTTAGTTTTGTATATTTAAACTTTGTGTAAGTTATTTGTAATTTTATATTCGGCATATAGCATGGTGTATTTTTATTCGTTTTGTTAATAAAAGTTCGATGTTCTACGTTGTATTTTGTTGTTACTTGAATTTAATTTCTTCAAAGTTAACGTAAAATGTGCACGGTGCTTTAATAAGCTATTTAAGCAAAGGAAAGTTAGGGAAAGAGGGAAAACTAAAAAATAACTAAAAACAAACAACTGCTTGATGCCGATTTGCTGCTGATATGAAAGGCAAAGTGAAACACGCACGGCGCTTACAGGGTATTTAAAACCAAAGAAAAGCGAGGAAAAGAGGGAAAACTCAAACGACCCCCCCCCCACCACCATGGTGATACCGGTATAACCGGTGTGATAACACGTCGATTAACCGGTGGGAAAATTTCCTCACCGTCACAACCCTAGTGTCCACTATTCTTTACTTCACACTTGCCATGTTTTTGCTGTCACATAGTATCGACTACACTGGACGCGACAAAGCATTGCAAATCATTTGAACTTTGTATCAGTACGTAATAAATAGAACGAGTTATCAGTTTACTGTCAGAATTTGTCACGCAGTGCTGCATCACTGATTATAATAAGTTCTATTGTATTTTGTTGCATCGCACCGTGTAGACACTATGTAAGTTAATGTCGCTTTCTGATGCTGATGAATTTTCATGCCACATTATTTGAAATTAGCGCGGGCCAATAATGTTTCTCTCGTACATAATACATAATACTCTAATACATAAACCATAAACCCTAATACATACTCCTATTCGGTTATAGTTATAGTGCCACATACTGGCAACAGGAAGTGACATGTTTAACACTGTGATGCACTACTAACAACACAGTAAAATATGACATTGTGTGCTAAACATGCTAGAAATATGCTCAAACATGCTAGCAACACTTACGAAGTGCTAAAGCATGCTATTAATAGAGTGGTGGAACTATGATGTCACTTTGTAAGCGAAAACCCGTAAGCGAGTTAGCATTTTAGCCCTTCAGGTTCCATCATCCCAGAGTCAATGGTTTTTTTTAATGAAATTTTGGTTAAATCCCTAAAATAAGGTCCATAGTTCACACAGGCTCAAGATACTTTCATGTTTTATTCTACGACACAAAACACACCAGTTACACCACACTCGTGATTTTTTTTAAGCTTTTACATTTCTCAAAGACGTTTGCCAACAAGTTGCTAAATGGGACTACAGGCTCTGTCGGAGATATTGAACATCATCACGCCGAACAGTTTATCAATTTACATTATTTTCCAGTCGTAGTATAATTTGTACTTCAATTAATTGTAGAATAACCAACTAATAGTTTCCCGCATTTTATATTGTTGTTCGACAATGTTGTTTTTGTTTTGCCCCGAAATGTGACAAGTCTTCAGAGGGAAAATGCTTGAGTTTATCGCTCACTGATGCGGAGACTGGGTTCGGACCATAAGGTAAACTCATATTACGATTATTACATGTAAACACCACGTTTACCCGCTTTACGTGGTGAAAGTGAAACTTTAATGATGAATAGTGCTTAAAGCCACGTTAAAATTAAAGGTTTATGGCCACATGAAGCTGTTAGAAATAGGGCTGCAACAAACAATTATTTTGATAATCGATTGATCTGGCGATTATTAGAACGACTAATCGTCGATTATTTCACTGATTAATCAGTAGACTTTGATTGATTATTCATCTTTTGCAATTAGCTAAAATATTAAGTTATACATATTCTAACATAAAGGTCACTTCAGCTTTAGAAAAGCATATTATGTAATTACAATTATTATACAATTAATTGGGAACACTTTCCAATAAGGTTCCTTAGTTAACATGAACTAAGAATGAAGAATACTTCTACAGCATTTATTAATCTTAGTTAATATTAATTGCAGCATTTACTAATGCGTTTAATATAATAAAGAACAAAATAAAGGTAAGTGATAAGATGCTTTGGATAAACTATTTTATTCACAACATAATTAAAATACCTTACAGGGTTATGATAACCAAAACAGTCCTGAGCTAGATCAATCTTTGATCTCTATAAACCAAACTGTCACTTTAATGAAATTATTTTATTCCCACTAATACAAATATTTTATAATTTGCTAGCCCCGTACTGGAGAACTGCTTTATGAACAAAAATCAAGTTGTAAATCTAACTGAAAGCGACACTGAGTATGTTTTTTCATGTTTAATACCGTAAATTATGTTTAATAATCTATTGCATAAAGTACTAGATAAATAAACATGATATGATCTGACTTTACTGGAGTACGTTACTGAACATCCACATCGTAGTAATCAGATGCATTTTTAGCTGCTGCTTTGAGTGCTTTCACACTGAGACGTATAGAATCTATACATAATACACGTGTTAATTATATCTATCATAGATAGATAGATATAAATAACACAGTGAAGACTAATTAATTTGCACAATGTATGTAGCGTTTCTTATTTATTGTAGTTTTTTGTCCTATTGCTTGCAATTAGTTTCTTATTCTTATTTCAACACTGACTGTTTATTTATCTTCAGTGAGGTTGAGTTTTTTTTCTCTCTCTCTTTAGGCTTGTATTAGTTTGATATTGACATTGGTGACAAGGATTATGAAAATTATATGGTATCAAAGATTTTAATATAATAAAAACCTTTTTAAAAGAAAGAAAAAAATCACTATATTGTGATATATATTGTTATCGTGATATAAAATTTCCATTTTATTGCATGAAATAAGTATTTGATACAATAGAAAAATAGAACTTAATATTTGGTACAGAAAACTTTGTTTACAATTACAGAGGTCAGACGTTTCCTGTAGTTCTTGACCAGGTTTGCACACACTGCAGCAGGGATTTTGGCCCACTCCTCCATACAGGTCTTCTCCAGATCTTTCAGGTTTTGGGGCTGTCGCTGGGCAACACGGAGTTTCAGATCCCTCCATAGATTTTCTATTGGGTTCAGGTCTGGAGACTGGCTAGGCCACTCCAGGCAGCTCTGCCCACAGAAAGACATCACAATGTTTAACAGAAAAAGGGTCTATATTTACCACATGCACCAGCATATTTCCCGCTGTTTTCCTATGGCCACCAGTTGGCGGTGAGACCGGGTGTGTGAGGGCCCTTTCATCGCAGCTTGCAGGTTTAATTGTAGTTGTTTTACTTTGTTAGCGCTCCGTATTGCTGGTGCATGTGGAAAATATTGTATTTATGTGCTCATGAAAAAGGAAACTTCCCTTTCAGGTTCACACGGAACTTGGCAGGGTGGAGTTTCTTGACCCATGGAGAATTACTTTCAGGCTGAGGCCTTTAACTTGGACAAGGTGCTGGACGAGTTTGAACTGAACGAAGGTAAGAGAATGCTTAGAGTAAAAAAAAAAAGAATAATGCTCTGACAGTCTGAGGTGTTCTGAGGGCATACCTCTGTAATGTTAGACAGAACAAAATATACTCTGTCTCAGCATCTTCAGATAACCCACATAGTCAGGAGAATTACAGCATAATGAATTGAACACAGAGTAACACAGGTGCCGACAGAAGTAGAACAAATGTTTGACGTTGCCGCTTGGGTTGAACTGCACACAGCATGGCTAGCACAAGCAGGTAGCTGTGCTGGTGGCAGCAGTCTGTAGTGTAAATGGGGTCAATTGAATTAGCATTTCCCCTCAGGACTGCTGCCTCTCCCTGATTTTCCTGAACACTGTTTAATTGGTGTCACGTAGTCAAGCACATGTAATTTACAAGGTCAAGGTTGCATGTGCATTTGAGTTATAGCAGGATATTACAATTAGTGTTATTTTGTTCACAGTTCTGGGTTAAGCAGAACAACAGCTTCTGGTGCACAACCATATAAAATTGACTGTTTGAAATGTATTGATTGCTTTGTCCTGTATGTCACAAAGAACATTAAAAGCCGCACAGACTTGCCTCACACACAGCCACCCTCTTAGTGTCGACACTAAACGGTGGAACGAATGTATATCCCATCTCCGACACTAATTTTGACAGATTAATGGGGGGGAAAGGAGACTCAAAACCATTAAACGGCCCCAGAAGAAAGGCGAATAAGCAGGGAGAACAGTGTGTGTGTGTGTGTGTGTGTGTGTGTGTGTATGCTTGGGTGTTTGTAAGAGAAAGATAATGAATGTCCACATTCCAATGCATTCATGTGTCAGTTTGACAGATGGATCCCAAGGAGATGACCAGATTGGCCCACTTCCTTTACATTTTCCAATCTAGCTTGGCCTCATTTTTCAATTTATCTTCTGTTTGTTTCAATCTTCTCAAAAAGGAAGCTAACGAGCTCTCTCCTCATCCTTTCAGATGAAACGGACACGCCGACTCTCTCGGATGCCAAGTGGACCCAGATTCTCGCCCCGCCATCACACCTCCTTTCCCTGAATCCAGCACTGACCCACTCCGACCTCAGCCCAAGGGACAGCCCCATCAGCTTCAAGCCGCTTCTAGATGCCCACATATCAGACGGCCCCTCTTTGGCTGAGGTCACCAGGTTAGATGGTAAACAGGGGGTGGGGCAGCAGCCAGAGGGCAGGAGTGAAGAACGGTCAGCAGATGTTCACAGTCCTCTTCTGCCCCAGCCCAACATTGGCAAGCTGGTGAGCACTGATGGGCAGTTGCCAGACTTGCCGTCCTCCAACAGAGTGGTACTGGAAAACAGTTATCCATCTAGTCCTGATCTTAGTGACCGGACTGATGTTCTTCCGGTCAATAAAGATAAGAAATGTCAAACTGTTACGAATGAGCAAAGTATTAAGGACATTGGTCCCCGAGAGTTTAAGACGGAGCAGAATGGTACTGATGAGGGAAGTGGTGGTGGTCTTCAAGATTTCACTGTTCTCGAGGAAGAATGTGGAAATGTGCAACCTGTTTTGAATAATGGTGTTAAAATGGAGGCAAGCCAGTCTGACAGTGGTTCACCTGCTCCTGAGGACGGAATGAGGGACTATAATCTGGTATTTCCAGAAGGAAGTAATCCCCAGAAAGGGGAAGCAGTTTTACACAAATCAGTGAATGGTGGCGGAGAACTGGATTGTGAGAGGGAGAATCATGAAGATGCCTTTCAAAATAGTGGACTGGTTGAGAATGAAAGGGCAGGAAAAAACAGCTGGGCATCAAATCAGGAAGAGAAAGAGAAAACGAGAGAGAGTGACCACGAGGGAATGCACAGAAAGTCTGAATCATCAGGGGTGGAGAAGTCCATGTCCAATGGTCTTATTGTGGATCATTGTGGAGATGCGCAAAGCCAGTCAACGGTCCCTTCAAAGGAGGACTCTGTGACGGAGGAAAAAGAAATGGAGGAAAGCAAACAAGAGTGTTGTGAGAGAAGACTGGAATCTGGCAGAATGGGCAAACTCAACAACAGCCGGCTGCAGCCTGTCAGCGTTCCCTACGGTGGTGCCCGCCCGAAACAGCATGTCAGTTTGAAGCTGCAGATTCCCCAGCCTGTCTTGAGCCAAGTCCAGAATGAATTTGGCTCCACCGGCAAGAACAAGAACCTGGAGCCACAGAGTAGACAGGAGGCCTTGAGGCGTCTTGTGGAGCAACTGAGTCTGGGGTCGATCGAATGAATGGAGAGCATGGAGATAGCTCTTCAGGCTTACTTATCCCTTCTGAGAGTCCAGACAATGACCTTCAGGCAGGACAGCAATTGAAGAAACCCTTAAACTCTTTGGGGGAAGTGGCTCCTGTTTGGGTTCCTGACTCCCAAGCACCCATTTGCATGAAGTGCGAGGTCAAGTTCACCTTTACTAAAAGAAGGCATCATTGTCGGGCTTGTGGCAAGGTAAAGCCTATTGTTCATTATTGTGGTGTTTTTTTTAAAGACAAGTTTATTCAAATCCCTTATCCAAGTATTCTAACAAGCTGCAACTCGTTTGTGGCAAGGTACATGATTTGTTTGTCCGACCAATCTGTTTGTGCTTTCTCATTTTCTCTGTAAATATTTAGCATTACGCTTCATTCGTTTTATCTGTTGCACCCCTCTTCCGTTCTTAATAAGGAAATGTGACAGACCCTCGACAGAAAAGGGCGAAATTTCGGAAAGAGCAGTCAGATGTGACATCCTTGACCAAAATCAAGCAGCTTTGAATCAGCTAGTGGGACACTGACTTAGAATGAGAGAGCAAAACTGCAAGAAAGTATTGGTAATTGTCGGGCAGCTCCAAACCTGTGAAACTAAAAATCCTTCAGGGAGAAATGGTTGTCGATGCAGCACTTAAAATAACTGCAAGAATGCCTTAATTTCCCTTGGTGATAAACCGCTGCATCGTTGATGACATTTTCACAGATATGGGCTGGAAAGAACAACTGGAAAGAACAGAGTGAAAATGAAATGTCGATGTGGTGGAAAATGTTTAAACTGACAGAATGTGATTGTTCTAGACCATTTCTGTTCTGAGAACTGGTTTATGACGCATTCATGTAGCTTCTTTCCAATGTTTTGTTATTGTGTCTCATTTTCTGGTGTTGTTTCTGTCAAAGCAAACACATTTTGTTTGTGGTGTGTGTTTGGCCAGGTGTTCTGTGCTGCCTGTTGTAGTCTAAAAAGCAGGCTGATGTACATGGACAGGAAAGAAGCCAGGGTTTGTGTTACCTGCCACCGTGCACTTATGAATGGTGAGTGATATGAAACTCATAAGAATAGTTATACATTTCCCACTATATACTGGGAGTTTTTGTACCTCAGAATTTCCCAGATTGAATCACTTCACAGGAGTTATGCCTTTTTTATACATAACTTAACCAGTCAACCTTCGAAATTAGTTTTACTATGTGAATAACCAGATAACCTTTGAACGCTCCATCTTTCTTATTAGCTCAAGCATGGGAGAACATGGGAGGAGGTTGCAACCAAAGCCCAAATCCCAACAACCCAGCTGAGTACTGCTCCACTATTCCCCCTCTGCACCAAGCCCAGGCATCAGGAGCACTCAGCTCCCCACCCCCAACCGTCATGGTGCCTGTTGGTGTCCTGAAACAGCCAGGGTCTGAAGGTAAAGTCTGTAGGATATTGCCAAAATCATTTTTAATTTGTGGATTGCTGATTTCGACTTTTCAGCAGTGTTCAAATTGTGTTAAGGCACTTTTTGAGTCCCGAACAACTAAACTTCATTATAGGTATGTTTAGTCTGTTCACCTTATAATGCATCTTCTACTGTTGTCATTCCCTAAAATTCAGACATCATTTACTCACCCTCATGTTGATTCAAACCTGTATGAATTTCTTCTGTGCAACATAAAAAACATTTTCAGAAATGTCTCAGCATCTCTTTTTGTCTGTACATTGGTATATGATTGCAGAGCAGCAGGTTGACCATTTTTTGATTTGTTCTCTTATATGCGACAGATCCCTTAACTGTACTCTAAATTTGAACACTGCTTTTCATGCTGTTTATTGTTTAAAGCCCAGAGTTAGCTATTCATAAGCCTCACGTGTGTGTGTGTGTGTGTGTGTGTGTGTGTGTGTGTGTGTGTGTGTGTGTGTGTGTGTGTGTGTGTGTGTGTGTGTGTGTGTGTGTGTGTGTGTGTGTGTTCTTCCAGGCTCTGTTCCTCGAGAGCAAAGAAGGGTTTGGTTTGCTGACGGCATTTTACCCAATGGGGAAGCTACAGACTCTTCTAAAGGGCCGGCGGCAAACCCCAACCCCACACAGCCTGTGGCAGCGTCCCAGTACTCAAACAAATCCTCAGGAGCCAATGCTTCTGAGGTGACAATTTGCTTTATTACATTCAAACTCAGTAAACTGTTTTTGAATCATCTAAAATATGTAGTTTTACAGGCATAAGCTTGTTTCTGAACATGATTGTTATCCTGAGATGGCCGTGTTATGTTGCGGCATACGTTTCTATCTCCTCCCCTGCCATAGGCGGCCCATGTCACTGGAGCCCCGACCGCCAGCCCTGTGGGCAGCTCTCTCAGTCTGATCCCAGAGGACGGACTTCCTCCCATCCTCATCTCCACCGGCATCAAAGGAGGTACGGGAGGCCACATCACAGGTGCTTGCCCATCCTCACCATTCAGCTGCCTCCACTCCTTTAAATATGAGTATTGGTGATTGTTTGTGCATGTCTGTGTGCATGGATCTGTATTTCTGCTTATGTCTTCACAACTCATGCTAAGGAAGGACTTTCATTGGGTTGGCTCATCAATCGGGGTTGCACCATGAGAGGAAACAGAATAGATTCATGGATTAATTTATTGAGTTACAGTATTGATATTGTGTGTCTTGTCCGCAGACTATGCTGTGGAGGAAAGACCTTCTGAGATTGTGCTAATGCAGCAGCTTGAGGAGGCCGGCCCTGATCCTCTGGTGTTTGTCCTCAACGCCAACTTGCTGGCCATGGTCAAACTGGTCAATTGTGAGTAAGCCACTCCTTGCTAAGATGTTCTCTAGGGTTTAATGTGCTAATGGCGTGACTTTTTTTTTGTTCATGGGTTTTTCTTTAACTGTGGGCATGTTTGGCCCTTTAGTTAGAGCTTATACAGAAAAATAAATAATCTTAAAACACAATTTTCAAATTCTTACTTTTTAGTTGAATTTGTCCTATAACAATGAATCTTCACTTTTTTCATTCTTTTTAATGTTTTTGGAATAAAATGCCAAAAAGCTACATTTTGCTATGGTTAATAATTACAGATGGCTATGAATATTTGTAATTATTTTTCAGTTTTTGCATAATTTGACAAATTTAAAGCTTGATGACAATAAAATGCAATTACAAATGTAACTTATTTTTTCTTTACACACACATTTCATCTCTAGCCTGTTTTTCACTGAAACTGCTCTCTCCTTTAAAACAAACACTTTACTAGAGCAGAGTATTTTAATATGGTAGAAAGAGTGTTACAGATTTAGGACAGAAAAGCCACTGCATTTATTTTTGACCAAAAATACAGTAGAAATAGATGTTTATTGCAATTTAAACTTTTTTCTATTTTAATAAATTTTAAGATGTAATTTATTACAATGTAAATTAGTAATAAAGCTGAATTTTTCAGCAGCCCTTACTCCAATTCATCAGTGTTTCACGATCTTTCAGAAATCATTCTAATTGCATAATAAATATTTCTTCTTATTATCAATGTTGAAAACACTTCAGGAAAAAGAACAGCATTTAATTGAAATATAAATATTTTGAAACATCATAAGTGTCTTTACTGTCAATGTTGATCGATTGAATGCATCCATTTTGAACAAGTATTCATTTTGCTAAAAAAATGAAATTTTACTGACCCCAAATTTTGAACGGTAGTGTATATAAACCATTTAAACACTGTGCATATTTATGTAAATATGACCAAAGTGAAAGAAACCAATTTATTAGTTCAAATTCTAGAAATGAATTGAATGTAATGCACTTATTGCAGCATTTAGTTGAACACAACTAGTAGCTGTAGTCCTGGCTATTTTCATTCTTTTGTGGAATTGCAGAAAATTAGCAACGTGAGGATATCCTTCACTATGCCAAGGAATGTCCTTCAATTCCCATGAGTCATAACAGTCTTTCGTGTCATCTTTGTGTGAAGATGTAAATAGGAAGTGCTGGTATATGACAACAAAGGGTATGCATGCCGTGGGCCAGGCAGAGGTTGTAGTGCTTCTACTGTGCCTCCCTGACGAGAAAACCATTCCCAAGGATGTCTTCAGCCACTTTGTCCAGCTGTACCAGGAGGCTCTCACAGGTAAACTGATACACCTCCACCAGGGGGCCCGCTCTGGTAAACTGATCCAGACAAAATGAGAGCGAGGCCTACATAGATAAAATGAGACCGTTCTGCCAGGAGGCTTTTAAAGGTAAAATGGCCCCGGTGGCATTGAGGATCCACTTCAGCAGAAATTGTTTTCCAGACACAATCCTCCTCTTGTCACTCAGCCCTACTTCAGGTTATTGGGTTCAGCCCCAGAACAGTTCCCATGTCTTCTTACTCTGACAGCATTCCCTGTGAGCCTAATGTAGGATGTGTGCCAAAAGTGTGGAGGCCAGTTCAGATGTGTTCAGTAAAAGAAAGTTATTTGTCTGGCCAGGTTAAATGGCCATCAGGGTACATAGTGGCTAATGCTCAGGAACTCTCATGAATTTTTTGTTCTGTTGGAGTGAAACATGAGCTGTAGCCATTTTAGTACTACAATCTACTACAAGCTCTGTCAACAGTCAACATCCTAAATTAAATTGGACTTCATAAAGCAGCGGTCACATTTAGCTCTGGTTCAGTAGGAATCCACGCAAATGGGAATTTCAAGATTTCAAAATTAGAATTTTCATTGGATGCAAGTTAGTCACTTGAATTTGCAGTGTTAACTTTTTTTGCCCACAAGAAATTCCACAGATGTTATTTCACAGATCTTTACATTCTATATAGGCAGCAACTTTTCACTAAATGGTATTACTAGACTGGCAAAATAATATAGAAAAATGTTGCAAAGCTAACAAAACTATACACTAATGACCATAAAAATGCAAAATAAATATTGAAATAGCTATTTTGTAATTGGATGCAACCACTCTACTTGTGAATAAAATATAGACATAATTAACATTTAAGTCTGTCTATCATCTTGGATGTTTTTTATAGTAGATATTATTTGAGATTGTTTTATATTGATACAGATGATTTGTCATAAGTGATATACAAAGTAGATTTTTAAACCTATTTTATTGCTGCTTTTTGATGCAATACTAACTAAATGCCCATTCGACTACAACAGTTCGGAACATATGCAATTTATTATTAACAACAACAACATTATTATTATTATTATTTATGGTACTTATGTCAGCAAAGTTGCTTAGCCATTTAAATAGTTGCAAATGTAATTTCTTTTTTTTCTAATTTGAAATAACTTAAGCATGAATTTAAGCACAGTGGTAGAGATTGGTCTAATCCCACACTTCCTTCTGTGCAGGAAATGTGTTAAGTCACCTGGGCCACTCCTTCTTCACTCAGAGCTTCCTGGGCAGCAAGGAGCATGGCGGCTTCCTTTACATTAGCCCCACCTTCCAGAACCTGCAGGACCTGCCGTTGCCTAACCCACCCTACCTCTTTGGCATCCTGGTGCAGAAGTGGGAGACCCCCTGGGCCAAGGTCTTTCCCATCCGTCTCATGCTCCGCCTAGGGGCGGAATACCGATGTAAGTTTGTGGTTTGATGTTGATTTTGAGGCCTTTTGTAATGGTTTAGCTGTGTTGAACATTGGAAGATTTCTTGGTGGTTATATTTGACCTCTTCACATGGTGAGGTTGTGCACTTACAGAAAATTGAGAATGCAAGGCCTCTTTTTGATGCCTGTAGAAGAGCTTTTTAAGAAACAACAATGCAGAAAATGTCGTTCTTCTTACACAGAGAATTTCTCTGCACTAATTCGTAAGCATGGCCTCCTGTGGAGATGGAATATATTAACAATGTATTTCCCGCTGAGCTTCTCAACTCATGAATCCTCTGCCATGACATGCAAGTGCGCTCACTTACACAAAGAAGCACCATGTACATTCTAGTCTCATGTTTTTGTGGCTGCGTGAGAACTGGTTAGGCACACAGGCTCACGATTTTTACATTACAGTAATTGCAATATATAATGGGGCCTTTCAGTTATGTGGAGTGTGAAGGAGCTTATTGTGAGCTACTGATTTGAAGAGCATGACTTGTTTTGGTGGTTTAGCGTGTTCTTTTGCACTTGTGTTGCAGTCTACCCCTGCCCACTATTTAGCGTTCGCTTCAGAAAACCCCTTTTTGGAGAGACTGGTCATACCATTATGAACTTACTGGCAGTGAGTGTTTCACTTCTTCATCTGCATTTAGTACATGCCTTAACCCATGTCAAGTCATTTATGGGCATCTGACTTTTCTCACATGTCTACAGGATTTCCGTAACTACCAGTACACCTTGCCAGTGGTGAAGGGGCTGGTGGTGGACATGGAAGTGAGGAAGACGTGCATCAAGATACCAAGCAACCGTTACAATGAGGTGAATAAAACTAGCACATGCCACAGAGAAGCTATTTGAATTTCTGTTGCATTAGTGGCAACACATTTAAATAGAATGCATGTGAAGTGTATTTGAGATTGATATGGAACAGTGAGCATAGCAGATTGATGCCAAATGTCCCATGGAACAAGTAAAGCATTGACAACAGCTTGTGCCCTTTTCTTAAGTTGTTGAAGACTTTTGGTATTTAGCTTGTGTTTAAAAAGCGTTTGACGGAGCAGAACTTGTTGTGGCAGACCTTTGACGTAGAAGGGATTATTTAAAGCCTTGAGTGTCTTTAGAAGCTGTCATTCACTCATCTAGGATTTATAAACCCTCAAAAACATAATTAAGTATTAGGATTATGCATAACTTTGGAGAGTCATGACAAGCATTTCTTTCTGCTTTCTTCTTTCTCAGCTCATGAAGGCAATGAATAAGTCCAACGAGCATGTGCTGGCTATGGGAACGTGCTTCAACGAACGGGCGGATTCCCATCTTGTATGTGTTCAGAACGATGATGGAAACTACCAGACGCAGGCCATCAGTATTCATCACCAGCCTCGCAAAGGTGCGCCACCCATACTTGCATTTGCAAATCAAACCTTAAAGCCGCACCCGAAGATTTGTACACTGTTGTTCTGACATTTTCAACATTGATAAGAAATGTTTCTTGAGCTTCTTGGAATGATTTCGAAAGGAAATCATGTGACACTGAAGACTGGAATAATGGCTGATGAAAATTTAGCTTTAGCATCACAGGAATAAATTACAGTTTTAAAATATATTAAAATAGACAACAGTTATGTGTAAATTGTGAGATTATTTCACAGTGATACTGTTTTACTGTCTTTGTGATCAAATTAATGGTTCGCATAAGAGACTTCTTTCAAAAACATATAAAAAAATGACCAGCCTCCAAACTTTTGAATGATTAGTAGGGCTGGGTTTTGACACAAATTTCACGATTTGATTCTTATTCATAAGATTATTAAGATTATCGATTATTTTGGATATATATCAGGTACAGTACATGCCAAATTTTCTTAAGGAAAAAAATCTCTCAACTAATGCTGTAAAATATACATGATATATACAAGTCAGTTGGTACTACATTACTATAACATTGAAGGTTAAAATTGACTGATTTGTTAAAATTACACTTAATGAAGTTTTTAAAATATAAAAGTTACAATTACATAATATTTCTACTTCAATTCGTTTTTTATATATATAAACATAATAGTGGCTGTCATAACTTGGATTTATTCAAACATGAATTAAACATTGAAGAATAGTAAATGAATATGTTATATGGTGCATATATTTAGCAAAATGCCCCTCTCTACAGTTTATTTTTCTATCTGATTAATGAGTTCATGGACCGAACATGTTTTTCTGAGGTAAATGTGACGTTACGGGACATTGTTTACAAGCCTTTATATTGATGTCTTTGTGCGGCTGAAACACTGATTGAGCGATTACACGAAACAGGATACGGATTGTAAAGTTGTACTCTTTCTTTTAACTTCCCTTCGAATGTTTAGTCATGTTTATTTTGCGCTGAAACTGATAATAATGTGGAGGAGATGATCAGTTCACGTGTGCCTCGAGCTGCTGTTGAACTGAAGCGCTGCAGCGATCTGTCACTTCACATTAAACAGCGCCAAAACGTCATTTATTGTTTGAAAACATTTTTAAATATGATACTTTGTTTCATATTAAAAGTACCAAAGCACAATGCTTATTGCGATATATTGGATCAGTAGTGCCCTTCAACGTTCTGTCCATTAACTGAAAACAGGCTAGACCAGGGGTGTCAAACTCTGTTCCTGGAGGGCCGCAGCTCTGCAGAGTTTAGCTCCAACACAGAAACCATGTAGTTTTCAAATAAGCCTAAAGAGCGTGAATAGCTGGATCAGGTCTGTTTAATTAGAGTTGGAGCTAGAGGTCTTCTCAGGTCCTAAAATCCGTACCCGACCCGAATCTCTTCTTACCTGAACCCGACGTGCAGAAACCCGACCCAAGACAGACCTGATGAAATTAGACCCGAGTCCGACCTGACCGCATTTATTTTCGAACCCAACTGAACCCGAACGTAAACGGTATTGATGTGTGCACAGCCTGCAGCCCCGCATCGGTCCGGAGAAATCCCGGGGTCCTGCTGACTGATTTGGCCGCTGCTCCATTACTTTCATTCAGTTTATTTACTTGTTTATTAGCCTATTGCTTTATATTTTTGCCTGCCTGATGAATATATGTTATTTCTGACTTTGGCTTTCAATCGTAGGCTAACCAGTGGATTTGAAATGTAAACCTGATAGTTTCATAAAAATGAAATCGATAGGTTAATAAATCATGGATTTGCTAGTTTTGTCTGCAATGTTATTTACCTCATCTCCAGTGAAGGGCTTCTGCACACAAAAAAGAAAAGCCTTGCATTGACATGCAGCATACAAGTAGGCTACGCATCCGGGAAAGTTTAAAAGAATTCGGGTCTAATTGGGAAAAGCTTATTTATTTTAATTACCCAAGACCCGAGGCTGCTAATACCGAACCCGACCCGTTTCCGAGGCACTCGTTGAAGTTTAGACTATCCCTTTAAAGACAAAATTCATCTTCCAGTCTTCCATTTTATTCTATTGCACCCTAAAGATGTTTCTGCAAAATGCTATTCAGGGTAGTAAATGCCACTTATCCAAAACTGAATGAGTAATTTTGCATGAGGAAAGTACATTTTTAATGTATTATTTCCTTTATCCCTCTTTTAGTGACTGGGGCCTCCTTCTTTGTGTTCAGCGGGGCTTTGAAGTCTTCATCAGGCTACTTGGCTAAGACCAGCATTGTGGAAGGTACAGCAGAAAACATTTGCAGCCTCTTTCTCTATATGTAGGGCACCTGATCCCTCTGGAACAATGACTAAACTGGACATAATCTCCCCGTTAATGTTTTTGACCAAAGTCACAGTTGGGCAGAATTTACTTTTTAACAAGTCATTCTAATTTAAAGTGCTTTTTTCTTACAACTGTAAAACATTCTGCAGATCTGCGAATGTGTGGTAGTAACGCTGAATGCTTATGCCTCAGATGGCGTGATGGTGCAGATTACAGCTGAAACGATGGAGGCCTTACGGCAAGCCCTGAGAGAGATGAAAGATTTCAGTATTGCCTGTGGGAAAGCTGATCAGGAGGAGAACCAGGAGCACGTCCATATCCAGTGGGTTGATGATGACCACAATGTAAACAAGGGGTAAGTAGACTGCTAAAACTGAGACTTTTGCATGATGAGTTCACTGACACCGTTGCCAAAAATAATAAAGTTTAAGAGCATTCGCTTCAAAAAATGACCCTGGCTGGTTTAATGGAGTGTGCTGCTGAGGTCTTAATCAAATGCACATCATGTACAGCTGTTAGCAGTAAATGCAGGCTGCAAACTCCAAAAGATTAATGTAGCTACCATATTCCCAGTTATTTACTTTTAATGATATTACTGTATACATACAAAGATATATTTTTTAATTTATCAAAATGTAATTATTTACCATACTGTTATTTCTATTTTTGAATGCTGTATATATTTGGCTCTGTCTTGATTCTCTGTTAACATCATCCTACAATTGACATTGATAGGCTACAGTGCTTAGAGTCAGGGTGTGTGTGTATGTGTATATTTATATATTTAAGCAATTTCATGTTTTCCTTTGTCTTTGGAGTGTTACAAGCTGTTTGTGCATTTATTAAATCCATAAAGTCGCAAAGATTAAAGTCTCAAACCCAAAGATATATTCTTTCTAAAAGTTAAAGGTCCCCTGGATTGCTTTGAAACATGCAGCATTATTCTATGTGGTGACATAATTTAAACTGAAACAGGAAGACAGGGTGGGACATATTGAGCAGCCCCATCCCCTTTTTAAAATAGCCAATAGCGTTTTGTTAATATCTGCTCGGGCCAGAGCCATTGAGCTCGGTAAAGCTGCATTTTGACAGCCACAGTCTAATACAGGGGTCACCAAGTTTGGTTCTGGAGGGCCGAGTGTCCTGAAGAGTTTAGCTCCAACCCTAATCAAACACACCTAAAGCAGCTAATCAAGGTCTTATAGGTATACTTGAAACTTCCAGGCAGGTGTGTTGAGGCAAGTTGGAGCTAAACTCAGCAGGACACCGGTCCTCCAGGATCAAGTTTGATGACCCATGGTCTAATAGATTACCCCCTAGATTCAATATGAAACTCTTAGTACAACAAAATAGTGATCATAATCATGCTGAGGCTGTGTAGTTTTAAAAGTGTTAAGTATATGTCTACTCGCGCAGATGATCCGCTAAAAAAAGCATATTTACACTGTCTGAATCGCTCCCTATCACCTACATTGTGCTCTACGTGCCATTCACTGCACAGAAAATACTAACACTGTAACAAGTGACCGATCTCAGCTGCAGCTTCTGCATCTATTTATAGTATAGGGGCGGGCACTTCGAATTCTAGAGAGCAATTTATTGGCCAGAAACTTTGATGAGAAGCTGAAGTGCAGGGTGATGTCATAAAAATCGTTGATCCATTTTGCCAGAAGTGAGAGACTGTAAGTTTGAATGCTTATATCTTCTAAAATCTAATTGTGTCATTGTTTTGGAGTAGACTAGCTTATAGGTAAACTTCAGGCACATTCATACTAAAAACTAAAACTTCTATTTTGATTTCATGAATGAATGATGCATTTATATATGAATGAATGAATAATGCATTTATATAGCGCTTTATTGTGTATTGCTGTTCACCCAAAGCTCTTTAAAATCATGTGGGGGGGTCTCTCCTCAACCACCACCAGTGTGCAGCATCCACTTGGATGATGCGACGGCTGCCACAGGACAACGGCGCCAGTGCGCTCACCACACACCAGCTACAGGTGGAGAGGAGAGAGAGTCATAGAGCCAATCAAGTGGATGGGGATTATTAGGAGGCCATGATTGACAAGGGCCAGTGGAGGGAATTTGGCCAGGACACCGGGGTTACACCCCTACTCTTTACGCTTTTTTAAGCTCATGACTTTAGTCGACTGTCGCTAGGTCCTATAGAGGCGCGACACATGCTAGGATAATAAATGACGCTCTTGAAACTAGTACAATAGCCACGTTTCCAAACAGTTAAAAGTACAAACTGATTCATACTCTGAATGCGCTCCACAAGACATGTTATCATATTACTGGATGCTCAAAATTGAACGGCAGAATGCACGATTTAAACAGCTTATTGTACAGGTAAGTTAATCACGTTCTAATCTAATGCGCTGCTGCACTGTAACGCACACACATAGGCTACAGACAGTAGCGTGTACAATACATCACATGCAGATCGCGCGCACAGAATCATTCAGCGCGAAAATGTATTGTGAACACTGTTCTGTGATTTCTCTGTAAAATAGCTTACAAACTGAAAAGTTCAAGCATATATTTCTTATTTCTTAATAACTAACCACAGCTTCACTACTAGTAGAGAGACGCTACCAGGTAGAATTAATTCACACACGCAACCGCTCTCACTAATGCATTCATTCATATGAATGTAATCTTTACTGTACTACTTATCTGTATCTGATTTAGAACGAGCAGGAATCTGTGAGAAATATAACGACCCAAAGACTAAAGAACTGATAAAAATAAGCTGTTATAGGTGCAATAGTCATGTGGGCAGCGCTGTGTCATATTTCATAGCTGTGCACAAGGTGTTTGTCACAGCTCCAGACTTATTTGTTCATTAATGATGTCATCACCAACCAGTCGACATCGACTTGACTTTCATCACATAAAAGTCGACTTTAAAAAATCAGAAGTCGTTCAACCCCTAACACATGCTTGAGGTATTCGGCCGATAACAAAACACTGGATAGCTGGCCAATCAGAGCACACCGCACTTTTTTAGAATGATGAGCTTTGTAAAAATGTATGCGTTTCATAAAGGCGAGGCAGAGAGGAGCAACAATAATGTACGGTATGTGTGGGAAATAATGTGTTTTTTTTTAACCTTGTGCAGACATTTAGCTGTTGATCTGTCATAATAAACATCATTCGTGCACTTTTCTTATTTTCAGTGTGATCAGCCCCATTGATGGAAAAGCCATGGAGTCAGTCACCAGCGTTAAGATCTTCCATGGCTCGGAGTATACAGCCAATGGGAAAGTCATCCGTTGGACAGAGGTATTTAACATTGATTCATTGTTCATCATCATTTAACCTTATGAACTCTATTGTAACGATATTTAAATCTGTTGGACTTTCTTTCTTCTGTTGAACACAAAATAAGATCTTCTGAAGAAAAAAAAACATTTTGTCCGCACAATGGATTTCAGTGGGATTCAGTGTAATTTTGGGCTAATATAAAATGAACAAAAGCACATCTTTTTTGTCTCAAATGATACAATACTATATTTACTCTATATATTAAACATTGTGTTGTTTCTTAGGTGTTTTTCCTGCGAAGCGAAGACCAGACCAATGGCCTAAGTGATCCTGCGGACCACAGCCGACTCGCTGAGAATGTGGCAAAGGCTTTCTGCATGGCCCTGTGCCCTCACCTCAAACTTCTAAAAGAGGACGGCATGGCCAAACTGGGCTTGCGGGTCACTTTGGACTCAGATCAGGTGACAATGACAAGCTCCATTTCTCCATTTAAATGTTGCTTTTGGTCTGAAGGAGACATCTTTCCTTGACTCAAAGCGGAATAGTTAAGAAATAAAATGTGATAAATTAACTCGTCAGGCAAACGTTCAGGCTTCACCAGAACAGATATAGAGAAATTAACCATTATGTCAGTTGCTCACCATTGGATCCTCTATGGTGAATGGGTGCCGTCAGAATGAGAGAATTAACAGCTGATAAAAAAAAAATCACAATTTTGTGAATTGTGGCATGGAAAGCTACATGTTTGGAATAAATCTATTATTAAGACATTAGTAACTTCAAACCATTTTTTTCCGGCAAAAAAACCCATAATACTGCTTTCTCAAGTGACAAGGCTGTGTTGTCTGAATCAGGAGAGAAATATGCACACAAGCACTGTTTAGTAATAAAAACAGTCCAAAACTTTGCTAAAGAAATATGTCAGTGGATTTTAGTAAACTATCCCTTTAAGATCAGAATCCTACCGAAACTGCAGTACATGCTTATAATTAGGGCTGCCCTTGACTAAAGATTTTTCTGGTTGACTAGTAGTCGTTCATTTGAAGCATTAATCGACTAATCGCACGTTTATTAATAATCAATTTAAATCATAATAGGCCTAATGAACCTTTAATTGCCTGCATTGCCAAGGCACACCGGCATATGAATGTGTCAGGAAAAAACAGTAAGGAGGCTGCATTAACATTTTAATAATTCATTGATAAACTAGTGCTTTTTTGTTTTCGGTTTAAGAAATTAAGTGGGCGACACTGACTCACCTCTGCAGTAGTGGACGTGCCT
Organism: Ptychobarbus kaznakovi; assembly: GCA_027422405.1. Taxonomy (NCBI): domain Eukaryota; kingdom Metazoa; phylum Chordata; class Actinopteri; order Cypriniformes; family Cyprinidae; genus Ptychobarbus; species Ptychobarbus kaznakovi. The sequence continues at coordinate 17,691,338 of CM049805.1, forward strand.
GTATGCATGTTTCATACATAATCTGAGAATATTGGTTTTCCATTTGAATTAGTTTATTTGAAAGTAGACATTTCTCTCTCTCTCTCTCTCTAAATATATATACGTTTTGGAGTTTCACGCTCAAGTTCACAGAAATGGAGGCGGCAGAATGCGCATCCATTTTGCTTTACAAAAGCGCAATGTTTTGTTGTTATTGTAAGTGCACAAAAATAAATGTAGAGTCTTAACAGATTCGAAACATGTATTACTCTTATCTGTATGACCAAAAATTAGGGAGTATTTTAAGATCAAGTGAGCACACCGGCTCCTCCATCTGTCCTGCAGTGAGCTACTGTTCAGCTCCACACTCCGTACAGACACTTCAATAGCGCATATTTCTCTAGGTTAACATCAGATTAAGTGGACATGTAAAGTTGCTAATACTTATTAATTTCTGATGATAAGCCATATTTGAGGTCGATGAATGATAGGACAAGCATTTGGATGTCCTACCCGATGTATATTACCAGCCGTTAACGATCTGTGTGACTTCGCCAATGTGGATTTTTATTCATTTTTGCTGCGAAATAATATAATTTATTTGTCCAAGCTTCTTCTGGTCGACAAACGGTTAGTCGACTATTAGGGGGCAGCCCTACTTATTGTAAACAATGTTATCTTGCTTTGATGTGGATGCTAATGTAGTTATCGTTATAGTTATCATTCTTAATATGAATGGAGCTGAAATGTCTGAAACGCTGAAATGTCTTACAGGTGGGCTACCTAGCAGGCAGTAACGGTCAGCCGCTGCTCCCCCAGTACCTGAGCGATCTAGACAGCACCCTCATCCCAGTGATCCACAGCGGGGCTTGCCAGCTAAGTGAAGGGCCTGTGGTGATGGAGCTCATCTTCTACATCCTGGAGATCATCTCCTAAAACGAGGGAATCCGTCCAGTCTCAGACTCATGCCTCTCACCAGCTCAAGTCCCTCTTCGCTCTCTTTTTCTCTCATTTGCACTTAAAAGAGCCTGAAAGCTGTGATGGAACAAGTCCTCCATACCACCTATGCACCATCTCCACTGGGACGCCATCTGCCCAGCCCCGCTGAATGTGGTGCTCTCTTTCGTTTCTCCTCACTTCTCAACTCCACTGTGGAAACCATAGGCCCTGTTGAGTCAAAAGGGGTGGCAACCCTGAATTCGATCTCTTCAGAACCGTTGTAGCAACACTAAGCTCCTCAAACACTAGAGGGCACTCTACACGCTCAGTCTTAATGGAGACGACTGACTGAAGGGAAGGTGTGCACCATGAAGTGGTTTCTGGTACACAGTGCCTGGACCTCAATTAGAAACGAAGAACGAGCTTCAGTCTCGCCTCTAAGCTTTATGAATCACCAGATGCTTTATTTCATGAATATGGACCTCGTTTTGTTTGAAACTGCTCCAAAGCTAAAATGATGTAGCTTCCTCAAAGACGGGCTGCTTGGCATGGTAGCGGAAAGATTGTAGAACAGTATTAAGAACGTTGACGAGTGAGTTACTGTTATAAATGTCAAGAAAAGACCTTGGTTATAGACTTTATTATTATTACAAGACAATAAGATCCAACAATAATTTCAAGCGGCCTTCAGGAATTCAACTACGACTTCAAGATCCACATAATGGTAGGTTTTGACATGACTGAAGGTCTCAGTCCAATAAAGCTTTTATAGTGGCTTTTGTTTGGACCGGGATAGAGGATGAAATGTTACCATTTCTCTGGACCACTGCATTTAGCATCCCATCCCCTTCCCATCTCTTTTCTCAACTTTTTAGTGGCCCATGTTTATGTATTGTTCAGCTGTTGTTTTTAACGTTATCATAAAGGATTGTATAAGGAATAGCAATGCAGTGCACGGGATACTAAGCCATCATTAGGAAATGGAAGGAGGGAATAAAGAAGACTGGATTTACTAATATTTACTAAAACGTTTATTTAAAAATAAAAAAATTGGTTGGATTTTGGTACGTGGTTCCAAAGCCCTCAATTCAGCTATCAGTTTAGGGTCCTTAATGCTGTTAGTTTCTCATTGTGCTAAGGTGCGGTTGCAGTAGCGAAATTTTGCGGGCAAAAAAGTTAATCGTGTGTTGTTTGGTTCTGTTGAGAAATATGCCGTCGCGCAAAATTGATGATTGAGTGGAATCGTGGATTCCTATTTCAATTTAATGACTGGATTTTGCCTGTGAAAGTTTGCAGAAGAACTATAAATGTGACTGTATCTTACATGTTCTTTTATAGATATTATCAAAATGCTTTAGCAGGGCTTCAGACTACTTCTGGAATAGTTGCGAATGTGACAATACAATACCAATTTGTGGCAATTATTGATAATATTATCAGGAAAGTGTTTTTGTGTGCCCGCTAATGGTTTCATATGGAGCCCTTTAATGTACATGGGGAAGGGGAAAAATTTATTTATATTTCTGTTTAAAAAAAAATATTACACAGGTTAATGATTCACGGTAATGATTCACCCGATTTATGGGTAAATGATTCTTAAGAAAAGATAGTTTTTAATGTCAAATTTGTGAGTTGGCATGTTCAATCAGATTCAGTCAATGAATCATTCAGAGCATAGCTTTTGCAAAAACAATTTGAACTGCTATGACTTATGTTTATTGTTTCAGTAATTTCAAAACATATTTTGCTTCTAAACATTTCATTTTACGAGCCATGTTTGTTAGTCTGGAGCCCTGCTTTAGATTCCTTAATTGATGCATCTTTTACTGATGTTATATCAGATAAAGAAACCTTGAGATCACTCACTTCATAAACAGGATATCATTCGAATCATCTTTTTGCATTGATTTTTCACTCACATGGAGAAAGATGATTACTACTAGAGTTAGCCAGCTTCGTTTGGAACTCTCACAAAACTGAACAACCAATATAAGGAGCTCTTGTAATTCAGGATGTCACTGATCACATTTTAAGAGAAAATGGCATTTGCCTTAAATTCATATAAGCGGATATGTTTATCATCAAGGCATATTTCAAAGGTCTGGATTGTCAATCACATCTAAACAGATAGAAAGACACTGTGACTGCAGAGTGTTTTTAACCAGCTAACTAGGTGTTATTAAAATGACTTCATCTGAAGTATCTTGACTATGACAATCAAATTATAGTTAATATTTAGTCAGATAACAGAGTAAAGGTGGGATGGTAACATATTGTCCTGTTTTGCATAATGACATATGGTTGGTTTCATCAGATGGCCTACGCTTGCTGAATGAGGACAGCAGCTGATATGAAGATCCACAGCACGTGAACCTCACAGCCCTTTATTAACAGGTCAACAGTTGAGACATAAATCATGTCTCTGGCTTTTGGTGAAGAGCGCCGACAGCTTTGCAAGCAGACTGTTCATGAAAAATAAATGGCATTACATGAAGGCTGCATTGTCTTCCTACTAACATGGATCAAAACAGCCTTTTGTTACTCCCTGTATCCACCTTTGTCATTGTTTTTCTAGATGTGCAGTGTTGTATATCTTGACATTTATATTTTGTTAAACCATAGCCTTTTTCCATGTTTTTTTTTTTTTTGGCAGCCCAAAGCGTGATACAGCATGCATGCTGAAACCAACGAGAACGTGCAGTTCTCAAAATATCTTTGACATTTATATTTTGAAACGATAGCCTTTTTCCAAAGAACAGTTTTACATACTATTGTTTTTTTTTTTTTTGGCCATTTGATACAGCATGCATGCTGAAACCAACGAGAACGTGCAGTTCTCAAAATATCTTTGCATTTCAGAGGACGATCTGCTCGAATGAACAGTTTTACATACTATTGCAATTTGTATCTGAAAAGCCAAAAAGAAAAAAAAATCACCTTTATTGTTAAAACCTGACATCTTTATCAAACCTGTTGAATGGGAATACAAAGTTTGCAATTTTTGTACATGAAACTGATTTTTTAAAAGAAAAAAAAATACCTTTATTGTACACTACAAATAAAAGCAGTCTTTATCAAACCTGTTGAATATACAAAGTCATTTTTGTACATGAAACTGATTTTTTTATTAGTTAAAATTAAAATTAAATCCATTTCAGTTAATCAAGAAAAGTCAGGAACTGCAGATCTTTGTTTTTCTCGTTTAATAACAAACCAGTTTAAATAAACTTGGTGTAACATGAAAATAAATTACATGGCTGGCTCTTGATGGAAAGAAAAAAACTGAGACCTGCTATATGTAACGAGACAATTGAGACCCACGTTTTTCAGGATAAGCCTTGTGGTGGATTTAAAACCACTTTTTAATGAAGCATCAACACTGACAGTACAATTTAAACCAGGACAAAGCTCCATCCGAAACTGGAACATGTGCCAAATCACAATTTACATGAGATGGAAACAACTGATTTGTCCAAATGAATGGGCCAAAGGCCGAATAAGTCTAGGCTTCTTCACAAGATTTGAATCCAACAAGGCCGCAAAACAGGTGTCATTTTTAGACTCAAAGTAGAATCCAACAGAATATTTTTAGACTCAAAGTAATAGGAATAGCTCACCCAAAAATTACTGAAAATGTACTCCCCTTATACCATCCAAGATCATTGGAACATTTGGAGAAATTCACCATTACATCACTTGCTTACCAATGGATTCTCAGTGAATGGGTGCCGTCAGAATGAGAGGTCAAACAGTTGATAAAAACATCATGGTTGTCCACCAGTTAAAGTCTTATAAAATTTAAAAGCTGCATGTTTGTAATAAACAAATCATTGTAACTTTTGACTTTATAACCCGTAATAACACTTCTTCCAGTGAAAATGTCCATCCCCTGTTGTCCTGTCGCATCAAAATCCAGTCTGTTTGGGACTATTTTCGCTTGTAAATGGTGGTGCTTGTTCTATGCATATTCTTCTCCTGATTCAGACGAGGCAACTTTTTCACTGGGTGAAGCAGTAAATCATGGATAGGGGGCTGGAAGCAATGGTACTTTGAAGTTAAAAATGTCTTGATGGACATTTTAATTTTTTTTCTTTCAAGATTCTAATTGATGGACTGGAGTCATGTTAATTACTTGTGGATTATTGATGTTTGTATCAGCTGTTTGGACTCACATTATGATGGCACCCATTTACTGAGAATCCATTGGTAAGCAAGTGATGTAATGGTGAATTTCTCCAAATGTTCCAATGATCTTGGATGGTATAAGGAGAGTACATTTTCAGCAAATGTTCATTTTCAGGTGAGCTAATTCTTTAAGCTATTTCTGGGGTCACTGCTATGGCAAACATAATCAAAAGGTGTCATCTTCTGTGTCTGAACTTAACTGCGCACTAGACCGCAATGTAAACATTGGCTATATGTGGCTAAAGTGCCTACTGTGAGCAACCCTAGTACAGAACAACGGTCAAGTGCAAAAAGAGTGATAAAAGACTTCTCTCATATATTAAGTTTAATATATATACAAAAAGTAGAATACCTCTAAAATCTACTTTTGCTAACTTATAAGGTCAACTAAACTGGCATTTCTGTTCAGAGAATCTGAATATGACTATTGCAGCACCAGTTCTAGTCCTGATCATCAGCAAAATGCTGGGAAAATTATACATTTTCAATCATTCCGAAACATGGCACGCTCGCTCATTTACTTCCTGAAGCAACCATAAAAAAATACACTATTCAGAACGTTTAATGAATAATTCACATCCTGTTCAATTAATAAAAGCTGGTTTATGGCTTTAAAAGTATTTATAAGGAATATAATATTTAACTTTGACACGGCCTATATATAATAAATCAAGCAGTAAATTCACATAGGATGTAAACAAGTTTTGAAATGTCTGACAAAATGTTTGGGATTTAAAAGCAAACCGTTTTGCATAGCTAATCGTGTATAACTCATTTGCATAGCAGTCATACATTAGTATTTGAGATATGGCAGGAACAGGTTCCTAGTTTGAGGGAGAACAGATTAAGTCATTCATCTTACTGCAGTAGCAGTGATTACTTTGGCATTAGTGCGTAAGTGCATCCCAGAGCAGTAAAAAAAAAAAAAAAAGGTTAGCTCTCATTGGCTTCAGCTCCAATGCATTAATGTAACAGTTGGGGTGAGCGTTATTATAAAATCAAGAGACTATCTATCTCAAAAAGCCTGTTAAAAGGCATATCAATCTCACGCAAGTCTGTGCACATTTTCCCGCTCCTCTTATTAATACCTCCTGTATTTTTAATAACCACCCCAACTCTTACATCCCGGTCCAACCTCTTTTACCCTGATAAAGACAATGCTAACTCCCTCCGTCAGTGACTGTCTCTCTGCTGAGCAAGTTCCTCACGATCTCCTTCACGTGGTTCGTATCCGAGGCTAGCAGCACCACTGAGCTTCATCCACTCTGATAAAACCGCTGAGACCTCAAGACCTGAAAGAAAACCTACTGTAAGGTGAAGTGTAACGTGAGCATATATCTGTCAGTAGAAATGGGTCAAACTGTCTTACGTTGTGAAGATGAAATCAGTGTCAGTTACAGCAGTACCTAACACAGACAGCAGATGACAGTCAAAACCAAAATATGCCATTCACACACACACACAACTAAGAAATAGGATTTTCAAAATCATAAAGTACTGTCAGACGTTTATTGTCATATAGATTCATTACAGAGTAAGATTAATGCATACATTTTACTGTATTATTCCAGATTCAATGTGAATAAATGGCTGTTTTGTATAATTTTCTTTAAGGTATTATGAACAAATATTGTACAGGTGTAATATGACATTACTATTACCACCACTACTAAAAATAATAATATAAATTATTATTGTTTATTTGCCTGTGTTTACTTATTATATTGTATATTATGTGGGTTATTTTCCATTTATAATGTAGATTTTTTAAAGAGGAATATTATAATATTAATATCAATAATTATTATTAAAAATAATAAACTATTATTATCATTGTGTTTTGGTAATTTTCACTGTAGATTTTTGAAACCTAGTCAAGAGGAATATTATATAATAGCAATATATTATTGTTAATATTAACAAAAACAACAATAATAATTATAATAAATCAATTTGTATTATTGTTGTTGTTTTTAGTCCACTTTTTATTTGCACTGTTGGGTTTTTAAACCCAGAAAAATATTATTAAATAACAGTAATTTATTAATTTTGATATTATTATAACGGTTAATAATAATAATGGATTAAATTTCAGAATGTTAATAATTAATAATATATGTCTGTCCTATATCCGTCATGCATCATTGTAAAATGGTCTGATTAAACACACGGGCCTTCGTTTCACATGAAGAAAGACCTTTGAGTTTCTTTGTAATCTGACAATAGTCACTTTATTTAAGGTGTCCTTGTTATTATAATTGTATTTACTATAATAATACATTTAAGTAACCCAAATCCGAACCATATAGTAAGTACATGCAGTTAATTAATATTACTCCGTACTTAAATATATAATTACACTGTAACAAGGACACCTTAAAATAAAGTGTAACCATGTTTTTAATATTTATAATATTAATATTTCAATATAAACATGGTCTCCATGTTCAATGGTTCAATAAGCAGGTCATCTTTAATCGATGTCATTAAATGAAATTGTATAATGCACATTTAATCACCCTAAATATTTACCATCATTTTAATGTTCAAATTTTGGGCGAGTGTGACGCTATTCACTTCTTAATATCAATAGACCAGGAACAAATATGAGCATTCAGTCGTGTCTTCATTAGACACAGCCACAGTAACACTCACCTGTGGTTCCTCTAGCACTAGCCATCGTTCTGTGACAGTCTGGTGGTCCTGCCCACCCAGCGGCTCTCTGAGACGCACCCTCACCTCCAGACGACCACCTGTGGTCTTCCGCCCATCCATGAGCTGCATGCAGAAATGAAGTCAATGCCATAAACATACATCTCCTACACAAATGTAAACATAGTGATGTCTGGCTAATGGGTGTGAATGTCCCATTTTAGCTCACGTTCATGTGTTAAACACATATATATATATAGGTTTGCTTTCACAGCTGATGTTTGCACTCTCGTCTCTGACTCCTACGCACATACTGTTGAAAAATAGCCCCTCTCACCTCCACTATCTCTCTCACTTCGCTTTCAGTTTCCAGTTTCTCCAGTTTGAGCTGGGCTGTTCCTATTGGCTTGTCGCTTCTCAGGAAGCCACTGTCACAAAACAAAGAAGTCAGTGTGAAGCTCAGATCCACCTACTCACACTGACCCGGCATGCACCACAACTGCCAAAGAGTTCAATCAGGGCAGCACTGGTTGATATTTATCCTGACCCAAGTGTCTGCCCAATACAAATTAATCTTAAACAAATTGTGTACTGTTAGGAGACAGAGTAAAAGTCTTAAAATGATGATAATATGGGATCAGTGCTTGTGTCCAACAGCAACACCCACCCTTTGTGCAGCACTTCCAGCTTCAGGCCTTTAGACTGTATAACTCTCCTGAAGCCACGGTGGTTCCGGTTGATGTTCAGTTTGAAGTTCTGGTTATATTCTGCCAAAACACCAAATAAGTCAATACCTTCAGCAGCAAATATTAACTTTTAATTACACTGCTCTCTAAAATAATTGATTCTAATTCTGTTATTCATGGTGTCCTGCAGTCAAATATTTGTGTATTATGTTTGCTAAACTATATATTTGTCCCAGCTAACTGATTTCCTAAATAATTTTGATATGTTCATGTCTCTTCTAACACTAACACACTCCTCCATCCATCTCACTTAATAAAGTATTCCCAGTTTTAATCAAAAAAAGTTTAAAAGTTAGGGATCAGTAAGAATTTTTTTAATAAATATTCTTTTTTAGCAAGGAGGCATTAAATTGGTGACTGTAAATACATTTAGAAAGTTAAAAATATATTTATTTAAAATAGATGCTTTTCTTTTTATTCATCAAAGAATCCTGAGAAAATGCATCATGATTTCCACCAAAATATTAAGCAGCACAACTGTTTTCAGCATTGATAATAATAAGTGTTTATTGTGCACCAAATCAGAAGGATTTAAGAAGCATCATGTGACATCGAAGACTAGAGTAATGACTGCTGAAAAATGTTAATAATTTCTGCTTTCCTGTAGTAATAGTGCAAGGTCATGGTTCGATTCCCAGAGAATATATTACCTGATAACATTTATACCTTGAATGCAATGTAAGTTGCTTTGGATAAACGCGTCTGCTAAATGCATAAATATAAATGTAATAATATTTCACAATATTATCGTTTTTACTTTCGATCAAATAAATGTAGCCCTGGTGAACAGAGTCGTCTTTCAAAAACAAAATCTTACTGACCCAAAACTTTGGATGGGTAGTCTACAATTACAAAGTATTTGATAATACAGAAATGAATAGCTAAACATTTTTACCTGGGTTGTTGGTATTTTTCATGACAGATGTTTTATGTTTCTGAGGTTGATCCTAACATAAAAAGTGAAAGCAATTAATATCAAATGACTGACAGGGTACAATGAAGCCTAGGTGACTGAAGAACTGTACTCACTGTACTGGGGTACGGGAAATCAAACTTGACATAGGCATCCAAGTCATTCGTTGCAACGCCTTTCAAAGAAGCAGAGGGGAGATGTTTAAAAGCAAGATACTTCCTAACAGTGTTGAGTGTTTGTTTCAAGAACAGTTTGAAACTTACCAGGGGGAGCAGGAAGGTTCATCCCTCTAACAATGACCACAACCATGTCTGTGCTACTGAGCTCTGGGAAAATCCTACAAGAACACAAGTCAAGAAAAATAAATGATGTTATTCATTGAAACGTCATATCTTTCCATTGACGGTGGTGTTGAACAGTAGTGAAGTAGGTGCTTTTTGTAGAAGACACTCAGATCAGGACACTGTATTGGGATTTTTCTTGATGCAAGATCTGCAGTGAAAGTGTCAGACCTGACAGTGCGATATGTTCTCTCCTCAAAGTGATGTTTAGGAGGCTGGAGCCCCCTGTTCTGGGCCAGTTTTAGAATCTCCAGACTCTTCTTACATTGTTCTGCCATGTTCTCAAATCTACAAGAGGGAAAATGGGAATAAATTAAATGGCCAATGAAATCACTTGAATTTCATATATTGAAGTGGTGTACTGGAGATGCGACAAATACTTGGTTGTTTCTGCGACATTCCCCATGTGCGTGAACTGCTTGGAGTACGTCACACATTTCTGAAGAAGAAAAGAAACATGTCCTACTTACATATTCCACATCCGCTTATAGGTTCAGTCTCAAAACCTAGTGATCTGCCTACTTAAAAACGCAATATGAAGAAACATTTAAGCTTAAAATGCTTTCTGTCTCATAACAGCAAATCAGTAAAAGAATACAAATTTGCACTACGAAAGAACTCCATGATTAGCCTGTTTTTGCACTTCCTGTTTTTCCCTGCTTGAGAATTTCTATCCAATGAACGGATGACCTTAGCACACGTGTGGTTTTGTTTACAATTTCTGGTTCACTTGCTTGCAAAAATGGCAGTGTGAAAGCAAACTGCACCAAACAAATAAATCAACATTGTATTTGGTCCGGACCAAAGCAAGTGAACTAGCGGACTGTCCTGGTTTGAATACACCCTAAGCAACATGGCATGCTAATATCGAACTATTGCAATCAAAAATGTAGCATGTTATTTTGTGTAGTGTGCACATACAGAGTTCCAATTCATTGACATATGAGATTTCATACTACTTAGGCACAGATACATTCTCGTTACTTCATTAATTCACCGCCTTGTTACCTCGTATTGCTCTTGGAGTAGTTTGTTGAGTTGAGTGTAGACCTCCTCAGCCTTCTCTGAGATCTGAACATCACTGTGATGGACTAGGATGAAGTCCTCGTCCTCATCTCCTGGCGGTGAAGGAACCTGACAATAAAGGGGGAGTTATTACTCATTTCATTATGGATTTGTTAAAGAATTTATTTAAAAAAACAATCAGTGTTACCTTGCTTATGTCCACCATCTTGCCGCTGCGGGCGGCTTCTATCATGGGGTCCAAACCCTTTGCTGCGCGCAGAAGGGTCTTGGCCTGCTCTAGGTCTTTCTTTTGCTTTGCCTGCAGCGCTGCTTTCATGTACTGTTTTTTGCGGCCTTCCAGAAACTCCAGCTGCTGCTGAGCTGAGGAGACAATAACCGGATTTAAACCCGTTTGACTGAGTTACATACAAGGCACACAAAAAGCTCTGTTAAATATTAAAACATCCCAATTAATAGGCCATCTTAAAACACAACTCTACCAGTGTCAGGCAGACTTCCTCTTTTAGACGTTCTGTCTGGGGAAGGGGTCCTCTTGGGATTCTGTACCGTTGGCTGTACAGCAAGAGTAGGCTTATTTTGGTCGCCTACTTTCAGAGCTTTAACCTAGAAAGCAAATAACAAAATAGTGATTTATTTAAAAGAAAAGAAACAACTTTGACAATATTTAAGAAATGCTACAAACTGCAAGAACTTACCTTCTCCTCTTCATCGTCCTCTTCACCATCCTCAGCTTCATTTGATGTTAGTTTATTGGCTGTTTCCAGCACTGCAGCCAATCCCTGCTCTGGAGAAACAGCCTTCTGGCCTGGGATTGGAGGAAAGCCTATAGAGAACACTTTCAGTTTAACTCCTCATTTTCTTAGCAGCAATTGAAATATTTCAAAAAATGAAATACATTATCATTTAAAAGTTTGGAAGATTTAAATACATTTATTTAGCAAGAATGTATTAAATTGATAGAAAGTGACATTTATAACTGTTACAGTCTTGCCTAGCCAGTATTCCTTCATGTACACCTTCCCGTCGACAGGATGGCGTTTGTTTGTTTTGTGTTCTTTTCTTTTTTTTTCAGGGTGAAGTCAAGTGGTGGGTTACAGGTGATGAGTTGACTGATAAAAAGGTCTTTCCAATTTGCACTTGATGCCTCTCCAGAACCAGTTTATGTACATGCTTTATTTTTCTTTTAAGTTTTCCATACGTTTGTGTTGATATTGTTTAATTCAGTTATAGTTTTCATCAATAAACATATATTTTTGGGTTAATTTAATTTGTATGTGGGCTCCCTTATTTATGTTACGCTGCCTTGAGCCCATTGACTACTGTAAATAATTATGGCGCTTTTAAAATTCTATTAATGGAATTCTGGAAAAAAAATCACTTGTTTCCACAAAAATATTTAGCTATATTAAGCAACTATTTTGTATGATAATAAGAAATGTTTCTTAAGCATCAAATTAGCATATGCAAATGATTCCTGAAGCTTCATGACACTGAAGATGGCGTATGGTCTGCTAAAATTTTACTTTGCAAGAGTAAATTACATTACAAAAACAGAAAACTGTTATTTTATATTTTAATATTTCACAATGATGAATGAATGAATGGTGCATTTATATAGCGCTTTATTATGTATTGCTGTACACCCAAAGCGCTTTACAATCATGTGTGTGAGGGGGGATCTCCTCAACCACCACCAGTGTGCAGCATCCACTTGGATGATGCGACGGCTGCCACAGGACAACGGCGCCAGTGCGCTCACCACAGACCAGCTACAGGTGGAGAGGAGAGAGAGAATGATAGAGCCAATTCAGTGGATGGAGATTATTGGGAGGCCATGATTGACAAGGGCCAGTGGTGGGAATTTGGCCAGGACACCGGGGTTACACCCCTACTCTTTACGAGAAGTGCCATGGGATTTTTAATGACCCCAGAGAGTCAGGACCTCGGTTTAACATCTCATCTGAAAGACGGTGCTTTTTTTTGACAGTATAGTGTCCCCGTCACTATACTGGGCCGTTAGGACCCACACAGACCGCAGGGTGCGCACCCCCTGCTGGTCTCACTAACGCCTCTTCCAGCAGCAACCTAGTTTTCCAAGGAGGTCTCCCTTCCAGGTACTGACCAGGCTCAACCCTGCTTAGCTTCAGTGGGCAACCAGTCTTTGGCTGCAGGGTGATATGGCTGCCGACAATATTGCAACCTTGACTGTTTTGTTTTAATCAAACAAATGCAGCCTTGGAAAAGAACATCTAAAAAATGTAACAAACTTTTGAATAGTAGACATGTACACAAAAATATATATATACACATGTCTTCTTTTTGACTACAGAAGAACCAACCTGGAGGGGCTGGAAGTTCGTCAAAGTTGACAGGTCGGCCTGCTTTATGGGCACGGATGGCAGCTTGGTATTGCTGTGGGTCACACAAAGAACATAATCTGAAATCAACAAGTTTGTGGAAACACCTTTCTATGTGTAAACTGTGTTGTATTATGATAACATGAACCTAAACGAAGTCCTTCCACAATCAGATAAAATCTAAAAAGGAAACACTGCAAGAGAAACTGAAAGTTTGTGGACACTCAGTGGTCACAATGTGCCATTATTTGAGGTTTAGGTGTCATTTTGATAGGTTTACTAACTTTAGCAATGCGGTCATGCATGCGGGCTTTGCGCTCATCTCCGCTGGCCTTAGCTTGTGTGAAGGCCTCTTTATACTTGGCCATCCTCTGCTCCAGAGCTTCAAGAACAGTCTGGGGCTGAGCTGGGCCAGAAACGCTGTCTGCTGGTACAACAAAAACAAAAAACTAGACTATTAAAAGAGACACATGCTCAGTCTCTGAAAATATCTGACATGAACTGGTGTACTAACCAGGAGCTGAAGGTGAGGTAACAGCTTTTTGAGGTGCAGGGTGAGCAACTGCAGAAAAAAATCAAAGCTACAAGCCTGGAAAATATGTAAAACAATATGATACGCATAGCTACTATAGTATCTTTCTGACCACAGACGATGATTCGGGTCTAACCTTGAGACAGAGGGGGTGGAAGGGAGCTCATGTCCATCGGCTGGCCTTTCTCCAAAGCCTCAATGGCTGCATCGAATCCCTGAGCCAAACAAACAAACAGTATAGTGCTATTCTTTGTCTACTTCCTACAAGTCTTGAATACCTCAAATAACTCATCACATTTTTGTTACAAGTGAGTTATTAGAAATCATGGTTTACGTGAACTAGACACTTCATTAAGAGGAATATCCAAACTTGCATGACAATATAGCTGAAGTGGTAGATGCCTTGAATTAAATGTAAAACCACTGAAACGCTAGGTAAAAACAGTAAGGGCTTTGAGCGACAAAGTCTTTGGCAAGTTTGAGTCAAAATTTCCATATTAGAGCAGAAGGCAAACGGAAAAAGACACATTAACCGGGTGTGATACATACATAAATCCTTGCCTATTAACTGAGCACAGGCAACAGTTACAGAAGTTTGCTTTTGGTTTTAACTGAAGCAAAATATGAAACTAAAAGAAGAAAACTAAGAAAATAACTGCATTTACAATCTATTCATATATCAACTGTATATAATTACAATTCTGTACAAATTGAATTTAATAACGGATAAAACATTTATTTTGAAGGCATGAATATCTGATAGAGAAACTGCCTTTTATTTATTTATTTAAATATTGCTATAATATATTAAATCTTACCTTAAATGTTACATATTTAAATTACTTAAATATGCCACTGTTTGAAAATTAACAGTACAGAAACAGCAACACATAGCTATATACATTTGAAACCGCATCTTACCTTGCTGGTCTTCATATGCATTTTGGCTTGGTCAATATCTCCTGCTTGTTTGGCCTTGAGAGCTGCCATCCTGTATTCCGCCTGTCGCTCTAACAGAAGGTCTTTACTGGGCTGTCCCGCTGGCGAGTCTGCTTTAGGAGCAGAGGAAACCACAATGTACCCTTTACAAAAACAGCTCTGTAGAATGTCATACTTCTAGTTAAATTAGCAAGTCATGAACAACTTAAAGTGAAAGGGCCTCAATTTCAACACAGTTTGCTTTTATACATCCAGCGTTGATGATCCATTGAATAATAATACAAAAATTCTGCACATATTGAATTATGACTACAAATATTATGGAAACTTCCCCCCCCAAAAAAAGATTCCTATGAAATGATAATATCAGTATAAATGTAAGGGTTGTTGGACAGCATGGAATAATTTTGCAAATACATACTCCACTCATAAATCAACACAACTGCTGTCAAATATTAATCAGAGAATGGGAATTAAGTCTGTTTTAAAATTATTACCAAGAAAGGACTAGCAAAAATGCTTCTATTTTGCATTATTTTCTAATTTAATATACACAAGTTACATTACAAATTCTAAGCATCATTTAAGTGAAAAGAAAACGGAACTTTCTATATGAATTGCTGAAAATTCAAAAGTTTGAGGTATTGGTTTGAGGTACAATTTTTTATATTTTTGAAAGAAGCATTTTATGTTAAATCAATAATATTGTGAAATATTATTCCAATTTAAAATAACTCTACAAGTGTGTGTGAATGAGCTTCAATAGAAACAAGGAAATCTGATTTGTACAAAGGAATTCCATGTCAGAAATTTTATTACTGACTTAGAAACAGTGCTGAACTAAATTCTTCATCGTTTTTATATAACTTTATCATATTTTGAATATTTTCCTAAAACTTTTTCATTTCTTGGTTTAGATGAAAATAAATCCTATAAATTCAGACACTAGACAGGCATTTTATCTTTCAACCGTTAACTTGTCACTAGAGATCGAACGATATATCGGTTTACCGATATTTTAGCATTTTACCATAATCGGTTATCGGTTTTGTAAAAAAAAATATCGGTTTGAATTTTTTTTTTTTTTGTCACATACATAATTATACAGAGTATAACCAGCAGTGAATTTTTGTTCTCTGCATTTGACCCATCCAAGTGCACACACACTTGGAGCAGTGGACACTGTTCACTCAGGAGAAGCTCCAGCACGACCACCGCATGCAACTTTATACAAGATTCACTTGTTTGAAACACGCTAAACTATATTAACATTTAATATAGAACCATTATTTCACCAATAAACATCTCTATCGAAATTAATTATGTATTATCTCCACAAGCGATCGCAGTTTGAGTATAGTTCTGTGTAAATGCATAGATAAACCGCGCTGTCAGCAGTTTTCATAATTTAGAATGACAAAAACATTTTAATAATTCTGTTAAAACATGCCAGTTGAGAAATGCAATAAAATACGATGTTTTGTTTGTTATAGCTTATTTCAATATTCCAGAGAATATTATTCAGTGAATTAACATTATCCAGTGAATTATTATTCACTCTTTAGCCTATTAAACAGCTTATAAACCTAAAACTGTAGTTTAAAATGAAGTTGATATTTTGTTTGAGTTTTCACTCTTTTCCTTATAGGTTTTAAATAGCCTGTAAGCGCCGTGCGCGTTTTATTTTGACTTTAATATCAGCAGCAATTCGGCGTCAAGCAGTGTTTAAAATAAAAAAACAGCAAATACTGTGGAACTAAATAAATGAGAAACGAATGTTTTTTTTTTAAACATTATCACTTAGATCAGGGATAATAGATCGCTCGCGCTTTAGGTCAGTGTTTCTCAACCAGGGGGGCGAGAGATCAAACTCAAATATAATACATTCACTAATATTATGACTCGCATGTTAAGTAATGTAAAAAAAATATATAGCCTATAAATAAATAACAGTACCACCTCTCTACATATTCTGTGTTTAGGAGGAGAAATACGGTTCTCATGGCGCTGTGAATACAGACTGAACGGTGGCTCAAAACCGCTGTATGAGAACATGATACAAACTACAGCTCTCCGCTGGATAAAAGAAGCCAGTGTCACACAAGTTTTGATGGGCAAGTTTTGTAATCAAGGTAAAGCTGATTACATTGACATGATCGTGCATTAGGCGCACGTTATGTCCGTTATAAATGATGCGCAAACGAACCGTGTATGTGCGCTCTCGATCTCTATAACATCATATTTCTGCTTGAATACAGCTCAGTGTATAGTTGAATACAGCGACGTGAATAGTGAATAATAATAAAACACTATTTTATTTATTATTATTAAATTAATGCAACATAAAGATACATCACAACAAGCCTTTTTAATTATTTATTTAAAATGTATTTTATCATTTATTTACTTTTCACTTGGTAGATCTCGTGAGTTTTCTCCCTGACTTAGATTAATGTCAGACTCAGAAGTCAACAGGCATAAAACGGGCGCTTTTACATTTGGTTTTGAAACTCTTCCGCAATCGTGTTGTCTGTGTCACCTCACTCTTCTCGTCAGTCATCTCTCTTCACGTGATAAATTAAATCTGATCTGTGATGTAGAGGTCTGCGCGGGACTATTTTAGGTTTTATTCCGCACACACCCGCTCCCGCGATATATTCACTGTTTGTTCACATTTCTGATGAACGACAGAGAGCTAGGCTAACAAATAAAAGTAGTCTGCACAAAATTGTATTTATTTTATTCGTCTTGTCAAGAGTCTTGAATTTATTGACTGATAAATGTCAATAACATTTTGCTGCCAACACGGAATAAAGTGTCACAGAGAGAGAAAGAAAGTTATATAAAAATTGTAATCCTTATTTTTATTCGTTTTGTCAGGATATAATTCGTTTAGGCTAACATTCAGCCTACAACACAATAGGAAAAAATGTAGGTTTAGCCTAATAGCTATTTTATTAGACTTGTCAAAATACTAAATTCATTTAACATCTTGCTGTTAACAGTGAAAAGTGCAGCAGAGAAAAATAAATAAATTCGACACAGTCTGTCATTTAAAATGATAGGATAAGCATAATACAAGAAAAAGAAAAAAGGAAAGAGAATTGCACGTCCTTCAAGGACATGCTTCCAGACCTGCTCCATACTTATTCTGCTCTGTCACTCATCACAACCTCCCTGTTCTGTCTGAGAGCCGTATATTAATTATATCTGCTAGCCTGCTCTGAGCATCTTTGCACACGCTGTGCACAGACAATAAAACGAAGCACTGGTTCATGTGTGCAGCGAGCGCATAACGGTCCGGGTGCAAGCTGAACTGATTGATAAGAATAAAGCGCAGATATACTGTTCTGAAAGGACGTCTGGGAACGGGATATTGTAAGACCACCCGCTCAAATTCAAATTGCACCAGAGTTACCGACCGTTACCCCTTGTATTTCGGGAAATTAATCCCGCGGCATAAGAAATCTGGTCGGGACAGCCAGCAATGCAGACCTAGACTGCTGTGATGCAAGACTCTCGTTCGTTCGGTGCACTGCGTTGAGCAGCCGCGTTCAGTTTTAATTGTAGTGTCCTCTAACTGAACAAATTTATTTTTATTACTATAAAAACAATCTAAACGATGGTGTGGGACGGTGCCACTGTTGCGGCTTAACACCGGTATAACCGTCATCACCGTCTATCGCGGCAAGCCTACTTCACTCTGTTATTTATTTACTTTATAACAGTAAATAAATATCGGTTCTGCATATCGGTTATCGGGTACATAAACGTACAAATAATCGGTATCGGTTATAAAAAATCAATATTGGTCGATCACTACTTGTCACCCTTGAACTGTGGTGTGTTGTCACAAAAGCACTTGACTGACCTAAGTGCAATTCAGTGCCACTTGCTGCATGTTCACCTTCTGGAGATGACAGGGAAGCTGGAGACGTTACACCGGAAGACTCGTCTTTAGTGTTTGAAACTGGATCCATGAAGACAGGGGCGGCCTCTGCAGAGACAGGAGAGATCTCAATAGCGCTGTCACACTCCCCAAGCTGATCAGGTGAAGCTGCAGGGGCCCGAATAGGACCACCAGATGCTCCACATGCAACTGGAGGGGGAATTTCTGTTTCGTCAATCTTCCCTCCTTTCCGTACTGATGCCAGCATAGTCTGTAATGTCTAAACAAAAATATGTGAGTGTCAATTGTTATAAATTGGCATAAAAAATGATGTATCCAAAGTTTGTTTGTTTGAGCTACATCTGCTCACCTTGAGGCCTCTCTCATATCTCCGAGCTTTAGAGGTTTCCCCTGCAGCTTTGGCATTGGTAACAGCCATCCTATACAGGTTTATTCTCTCCTCTAACGTGTGCTCAATGCTACCATGAAGTGAAGAAATCTTAGTGGCCTGTGAGAGAGAGAGAAAAAAAAATTATGAGGTGGCACATGACTTCTTACACAAAAGCCATCTACCATTTCACAAAGTTTGTTAATGGAGATGTGCAAATTAATAATCTATGCATCTCAACTGGACTTAAACAGAATAAAAGCTAAAGAGGATTAAATAACTGAATAAAAAAGATTCTACAAAAAAAACTGCCAACCTCAATTAGGATTTAAATAAAAATGGGGGAGGATGTTCTTAATCTTGATTAGTTTTAATATTTTCAGCAGCACTTTTTTAATATTTTCAGAGCATCTTTGTAGCTCTACCAAGCTGTTTTCTTAAAAGTATTTTCTACCAACATAGCTACATCTTATGTAGGTTTAGAGCAGTGGTTCTCACGAATCCAAATGCGGCCCACCATGCTGAACATAATTAAAAAATTACTTTCAGTTTTACAATTCATTTTTTGTTTTTACATTAATTTAAAATGTACTAAACAAATATAAGCTATAAAGTTTTTGTTATGAAAAATTATTGAGTTTTTCGTATATTATTAAGTAGGCTTGCCGCTATAGACGGTGATGACGGTTATACCGGTGTTAAGCCGCAACACCATTACGTCACTTGCTCACCGTGGCACCGTCCCACACCGTCCTTTAGATTTTTTTTATAGTAATAAAAATACATTTGTTCAGTTAGAGGACACTACAATTAAAACTGAACGCTGCTGCTCAATGCAGTGCACTGAACGAATGACAGCCGTGCATCACAGCAGTCTAGGTCTGCATTGCCGCGGCTGTTCCAACCAGATTTCTTACGCCGCAGGATTAATTTCCCGAATACAAGGGGGTAACGGTCGGTAACTCTGGCGCAATTTGAATTTGAGCGGGTGGTCTTACAATATCCCGTTCCAGACATCCTTTCAGAACAGTATATCTGCGCTTTATTCTTATCAATCAGTTCAGCTTGCACTCGGACCGTTATGCGCTCGCTGCACACATGAACCAGTGCTTCGTTTTATTGTCTGTGCACAGCATGTGCAACGATGCTCAGAGCAGGCTAGCAGATATAATATACAGCTCTCAAACAGAACAGGGAGGTTGTGGTGAGTGACAGAGCAGAATAAGTATGGAGCAGGTCTGGATGCGCGATGTCCTTGAAGGACGTGCAATTCTCTTTCCTTTTTTCTTGTATTATGCTTATTCTATCATTTTAAATGACAGACTGTGTCGAATTTATTTATTTTTCTCTGCTGCACTTTTCACTGTGTTAACAGCAAGATGTTAAATGAATTTAGTATTTTGACAAGACTAATAAAATAGCTATTAGGCTAAACCTACATTTTTTTCCTATTATGTGTGAATATTAGCCTAAACGAATTGTATCCTGACAAAACGAATAAAAATAGGGATTACAATTTTTGTATAACTTTCTTCCTCTCTGTGAAACTTTATTCCGTGTTGGCAGCAAAATGTTATTGACATTTATCAGTCAATAAATTCAAGACTCTTGACAAGACGAATAAAATAAATACAATTTTGTGCAGACTAAACTTTTATTTGTTAGCCTAGCTCTCTGTCGTTCATCAGAAATGTGAAGAAACAATGAATATATCGCGGGAGCGGGTGTGAGCGGAATAAAACCTCAAACAGTCCCGCACAGACCTCTACATCACAGATCAGATTTCATTTATCACGTAAAGAGAGATGACTGACAAGAAGAGTGAGGTGACACAGACAAGACGATTGTGGAAGAGTTTCAAAACCAAATGTAAAAGCGCCCATTTTAAGCCTGTTGACTTCTGAGTCTGACATTAATCTAAGTCAGGGAGAAAACTCACCGAGATCTACCAAGTGAAAAGTAAATAAATGATCAAATACATATTAAATAAATAATTAAAAAGGCTTGTTGTGATGTATCTTTATGTTGCATTAATTTAATAATAATAATAGCGATCTATTACGACATACAATGCCGCTCTCACACTATACACATGTTCTCACGCAGTGAAAAATACATTGCAGAGCACAGAGGAAACTGAAAACACACCAACAGAGAAGACAGAGCAAGTTGCTTCTGATATGAAACAAGTTCTCAGCTTTTAAATTGTGTCATTTTAAAAGAAATTAAAACAATAAATATCGTATTTTGTCTCTTCAATGTGTCGTGACAGATCACTGTATTGCCTCAGTTCAAACACGTGAACTGATCGTCTTTTCATATAGTTAAAGCACGAAATGAACATGAATAATAATCAAAAAGTGTTTGATTTCAACCGCGGAACACACCATATTTCAAGTTTAAGTCCCCCAAAGTTTTCTACTCTTCTGTCTGATTTGTGGTTAAGGCTAGACGGAATATAGCTGCGGCTACTGGGCATGCGCATTTACATATTTTCCGAGCCAACAATATAACATGAAACCTATAAAAATGGTTTAAAAAAATACATAGTGCCATAGTTTCATCACTTTAGAGTGTTGCAGTGACGGCCTTTTTACAGTAAAGGACCTGTCATAGTTTGGTGGTGGATGAGGAGATACCCCTGACAATGTATTGCGCTTTGAGTGCTTAGAAAAGCATAAAAGCTCTATATAAATGTAATGAATTATTATGAATTAAAGTTTAATGAGAGGGAAGATGACATGAAGCGACGCGAGGAGAGCTGCATTGAAAACAGATGAGCGCACATGTGCATATACAGCTTCGATCGGGGCCAAGTTCACGTGATTTTGTCCACAGAATGATAAGAGCATAAGTTTTAACATATTATATTATTATTTAACACTCACTATTTAACTTTAGCGCTGCAAGCCATGCATACAGCGCCGGACATGACAGGTTTTCTAGTTCGCAAAACAAGTACTTTAATGGAATACCTTAGCTTATTACCGTTACAACGAACAACAGAACAGCTTAACCCTCTGCACATATTTATATTTATTGAAAAAGTTTCAATTCAGTCTATCTTTTTTACCCCGTTTTAACATGCATTTCTATGGAGGCCATTCCTGTCGGGCAAGATGGCGGATAGCAGCGGCGGCCATATTCTCTGAGTTCTGATTGGTCAGATCGCCTGTCAATCAAGCTCTTTGCGAACGGTCAATTGTGCAAAGACAATATGATTATGCCTTCCCAAATAAACTTAGATCCTACCTGGTTGGCTGGCGTCAGATCTGCTGAAGGGGTTTCCGCACTAACGGGGGAGGAGGGGGTTGTGGTACCCGAGTCTTCCGT
Source organism: Ptychobarbus kaznakovi (assembly GCA_027422405.1). Classification (NCBI taxonomy): domain Eukaryota; kingdom Metazoa; phylum Chordata; class Actinopteri; order Cypriniformes; family Cyprinidae; genus Ptychobarbus; species Ptychobarbus kaznakovi. The sequence goes on from CM049805.1 coordinate 17,713,557, forward strand.
TTGCTCCTCATCAACCACTTCCTGCAGCTCAGCCTAACGAGAATCACAACAAGCACTATAAACTCACTATACCACATTCAAAAGGTGCTGACAGTGAAAAGAAACACACAATAAATCCCAGGTTTAATTTACCAAGAGGTCTTCATCATCCTCCAGATTGTCATCTTCATCATCATCATCAATGTCTTTCATGCAAGCCTCCGCCATTTTTGCAATATCCTCCATCGGTAATGGAGCTTGAACATTAAAAATTGAATGAAATTTATTTAAAGTTCACAAACAAAATATTTTTCAAGATCATAACAACTAATCAGACAGAGTACCGATAAGACAGATGATAGAAATACTACCCAAATGGTCAAGGTTTGGCTGGTTAGCATAATCAAGTAACACAATTACACCATTTAGCTGCAAAAAACATCTTTCTCTACTGATGGCCATTCAAAATGTGCCATGTACTATGATATTTTTTCCCCCAATTCACACGTTTGATTGCATTATAGCATAGTACAATATATAATGTTTATACATTATAATCTTACAATACTAACTGATTTTGTATAAATAAAATATTTTAAAATTATTTATTCATGTGATGGCAAGGCTGAATTTTCAGCAGCCAATATCAGTGTCATGATCCTTCAGAAATTATTATCTTAATATGCTCCAAAAAAGTGCACAAGATCAAAGTTTTTAAATCATGTACTTCTAAAGAGTTCCTCGTCAACTGAGCAACTGCCCTGAAATGAATGGGAACGCTAAGAGAGACAACTCTCTTCAGGTAATACAGACCGTGGCACTACCACAGCATGCATTAAGTGTACATTAAAGAATGCATTAGTTGAAGTATTTCAGATCCTACCTTTTAAAGTTTGGCTGCAACAGACACGGTCTGCATTTATTATATGAATTTCTATAAAACAATAAGAATAACGACAAATCACGATGCCCACCTTTACCAGCCTTTTTTCCCCTGGGAGCCACATTGGGTTTCTTCCCAACAATGGCAGCAAATTCTGCTTCTAAAGCTGGATCATCCAGATCTTGCTCCATGTCCATCATATCGTCTGGCTTGAAATCAAACAACAAACCCATCTACAAAGAAACAAGAGTTTACATGTAAAGGTCCAATGGCACCCTTATCTCTCAGTCATGAGATGGACAGATTATCAATGGATTCTAACCCAGAGCGCCTGTCCAATACAAACAACAAACATAACCCTTAAAGGGACAGTTCACCGATAAATGAAAGCAGTCATTACTTTGGTAACTTCCTAAATTTTAATTTTAATAAGAACTGTCCCTTTAAAATGTTTAGCTTACAACATTCACCGCTGAAAGTCATATGCAAATCATTTCAACACTGACCTGTTTGGCTGCGGCTGCTCCTTGGCCTTTCGGCGCCGCTGCTCGCTTGTTTTTCCGGGCAAACATCCCGTCCAGCTCCCGCTCTTCCGTCCTTTAGTTACAGGACAGACAAACACCTGATTGAACGTGACGTGTAACGTTAAATAAGGAATACTATTTTCGTCTTAAACTGGTTTGTACTGTTGAAGTGAAACAGACGCGTGGAGGTTTCTAATCGCGGGATGACAGTTTAGCTTTAGAGGAAGTTTATTAAGGCAAACGTCACATGTGCTGTTAACACGTGGGCTCTGCTGACTCACCCCCGCTGATCCAGAAGAGCACTGTGGAGCAGTTTACTTTCTTTTCCTCGCCAACAGTAAACCCACACCACTTCCTCCTTCCTTCCTGCAGTACGAAGGGCTTCACAAACCTGACAGTTTATGTGATGCAAAACACCCTGCGAGGATTCCAAACAACATTATAACAGCATACACTCATTAAAAACACAACTGTACATACTTGTCAACCGAAAAACTGAACATGTCAACAGTAACACTCGTAGTAGAGTTCAATTCGTTAGACAAGACATCTGGCATATTACATGATAACCGTCTGACGTTAAATAAAATGTTAAAATAAATGTTAATTTATTTAACATTACCTCATTGAATTTTCTAATGAAACCGCGGGTTAAAACAGAGCGGCATTTGACATTGTCTTTGTTTTGCTACTGCAACCAATGCAACAAAAACATCAAAGACAAGCCACGCCCAGCAACGCAGTGGCAAACCACAACTGGTCTTTAGAATTTTCAAAATAAAAGTTTTAATCTCTAAATGACAGACAGGTTTTCAAAATAAAGTGATCTCTCACTCAAACTGATATCATTTCAAAACCATAGGCATAAAGAATAATACAAAAATATAAATGAAATTAAAAATATATATATTTAAAATATGCAATGAAAGCTAATAGTTGTATAGTCGGAAATATTTGATAGTTTCAGGCCAGACCTTTTGAAATACACAAATACTAATATTTTACAGATTGAAACACGCTTCCTTGACAAATCTATCCATGCAATATTAAGTTAATCGTTTTTAGATTTTAGTTATCTTTTTTTTTTTACCTCTGCACATTCCGGTGTATAACAGCTCTCTGTACATTTACTATGTGCATTCCTATGTTCTGATATTTAGTAAATCTGTTATTCACCTGTAATTCTGTGTCTAGCAGGTGAATTTGTTGTATTTCTGTGAGCAAATGGAACTCTTACCATATTCAGATTCCTTGTATATCTGATTTCAATCAACAACTTTCAATCAACAACCAGAATGCATCGTTCAGAAATATTATACCTACGTTTTTATCTGAAATACATAAAAGATATTGGCAACAGAACAATGAGTAACAAATCAGACAACATACACAGAAACGAGCCTAGCAAAAGACTCTTAATATGTAATGCTGTCAGGAAGTGCTCCGTGATTCGATTCACCAATCAGCGCGCAGCATTCTGCCCTGCTGCCTTGGTAACAGCGAAAACTTTTGTTTTTGAATTCACCAATCACGACAGGCGTTTCAGACATTTAAACTCTGGCGTTCATCCGTTAACTATCTTCACCTGCTGTGATCAGACGATAGTTGACTGCTTGTGGAAAGACGCACGAAACTTGTGTGTAAATAAGAGCGCTTAGTTTTTGGTGACAATTTTGTTGCGCTTTGAGGAACGGATTTGTGGTAAGATTAAATATAAAGTATGGTTTGTTTGGTTTTTCCCCCCGAGTTGGTTAAGTTAGTTAAACTGCAGTAATCCACTCTGTATTGATTGCGTTTCGTGTTCTGTTCACAAAAATAACGTTAATTAACTAATATTTTTTTATTTTAAAGGTTATGGAAGATATACATAATGTTTTCATTTAGTTTTACATCAAACGGTCATGCTTCACGTGCTACAAGTGGCCAAACTCTGTAACTTTTGCTATTATATATAAACATATTGTTTTTTGTTGTTGTTTTTCTCCCACAGAGTGGTCGCAGCTGCTATAATAATGTCCCATTTTGTGTTTGAGAATGACATGCACAACGTCCTCCGTCTGGACATGCCCATCACGAACGCCCCGATGGCGAGATGGCAAAGGAAAGCCAGCACATCCAACTCCTCCAACACAAACTCTCTCTCACCGAACAAGAGTGCCAACAGATCAGTGAGCCTTTCCAAAACCCCCAGCAAAACACCAGGTAAGAGCCACGTGGGTCCAGCTCCTGCTTGCTGTAGAGTTGGAGTGTCTTCAGTGTTACATAATTAATGTATCCAAACAGGAAAGAACGGCAAGACCCAAAACACCCCCTCAGGAGGAGATCGATTCATCCCAACAAGGAATAACAAACAGTTAGATGTAGCCAGTTTTCTTATTTCCAAAGAAAACGAGCCAGTGGAAGAAACCGCATCCTCGACAGCAGTAAGATATATAAAAAAAAAAAAGTTTTTTTTTTTAATAACTTTTCAAAACCGTTTTGATGATAAACAGTAGCATTACTATTAACTTAAATATAATGGTGTTTTTATAAGAATAATTCATTCATAATGCGATACATCGTTGTATTATAGTTATCAATTCCTATGTCGGCTTCTAGATGTTTCTGACTTTATAAATTAATGTTCTGCCAGCCAAATCAAAAAGCTTGGTCTGTGACACTAAATGGATATGACATTGAGGAAGCAAAGATCTTGCATTTAGGAGGAAAACCACTGAACGCCCCTGAAGGTATAGTTTGTTTTTAATTAAATTTAATGTTTTTTTTTGACTTGTTGGTTTAATTTTGCCTGGTAAAGGCCTTCCACAAATGGGTCTCTTCTATCTATCTCCCACAGGTTATCAGAATAATTTAAAGGTTCTCTACAGCCAGGTGCCCACACCGGTCTCTATTAAGAAGAGCCGGTACATCTCCTCGGTTCCAGAGCGGATTCTAGATGCCCCTGATATCAAAAATGACTTCTGTGAGCTGTGAATCATTTTTCATAAAAACCACAGTCTGATTTGAAGATTTATTAGACTAACTTGTCAATTTCTGTTCAGATTTGAACCTGATGGATTGGGGAAGGCAGAACTTGTTGGCAGTTGGCCTTGCAAACCAAGTATATTTGTGGGATGCTGCTGCAGGGGAAATTGTTTTATTGAAGAAAATGGAGGATGATAGCGAGTATATCTGCTCTGTCTCTTGGAGCAAAGATGGCAATTTCTTGTCCATTGGGACGAGTGATTGTAAAGTTGAGGTAATTGGTTACTTTTTCTTAGGCTGTGGTTAAATAGTCTACACTGGTTCTCACTCTTTTTGAAACGAAGGCTTCCCATTGACCAAGACAATATTCAAAGCCATCACAAACTATTTCTGGTACATCTGTAATTACAGATATTAAGATAAGCAAGATATTTTGGCGTTTCAAGATCTCTTTAAATTGCCGTATTGCTTGCTGAACTTGTCATTTTCTTGTAGTTATGGGATGTTCAGTACCAAAAGCGTCTCCGCAGCATGGATGGCCATTCGGCACGGGTTAGTTGCTTGTGTTGGAACGATCACGTTTTATCTAGGTAAGTCCAGCACCTCCTTGTGCTCTGCAGATTATATGCATTGAGTATTTTAACAACCTTTGTTTTTGTTCTTTTTAGTGGCTCCAGGTCTGGTTTAATTCATCAGCATGATGTCCGGGTAGCAGACCACCACATCTTCACCTTCGGAGGACACACTCAGGAAGTATGTGGCCTTACCTGGTCCCCAGATGGGAAATATTTAGCCAGTGGTGGTAATGACAACATGGTGTACATTTGGCCAATGACCAGCGGTTCGGAGAATCAAGCCATCCATGCTCTTAATGAACATCAGGGAGCGGTCAAGGTGATTTTTAAATTTCACAAGATGTTTTTTATTCTACTATTGGTCTTCCATTTGAGGTTTTAGTTCAACTTTTTGTCCTTTTTTGCTCCTTTTAAGGCTTTGGCATGGTGCCCTTGGCAGCCTAACATCCTTGCGTCGGGTGGGGGCACCAGTGACCGGCACATTCGCATCTGGAATGCAAACAATGGCTCTTGTGTCAGTGCCTTAGACACTTGTTCACAGGTAGGCTCACTCACTGTCTGCTTGCATGTCATAGTCAGGGATTAATGTGCTCCAGCACCGTACCTGTGTACCGATGAAACATGCTACCTATCAGATTGTGCTACCAATAATATATTTGCATTGTTTTAAGGGTAAGGATAGGTGTGGAGGGGGTAGGTATGGACATTTAAAACCTCAAATCACATGAATAAGATGCTGGTAGCACAATCTGATAGGTAGCATTTTTCGCTATCGATTTGTGCTACCTATCTTTTTTAATGGGAGGTAGCACAATCTGAGCGGGTAGAAAAAAACGTCAGAACATGTCTGAACGGATCTGTGGAGTTCAGCTGTAAAAGAAAAAGATCGTCCTACATTTAAAAAAAAACTTGTTGATTTATCATGTTCGATTTCGTCTACCAATAGTATGAGAGGAACACCGCTTTCACTCTCAAACTAACATTACTGGCCAATCAGAAGTTGTTGCTCTTATAAACACGAGACGCGAAATAGAATTCAGAGCCGCAGCCCTGATGCAGTGTTGCCAACTTAGCGACTTTGTCGCTATATTTAGCGACTTTTCAGACCCCCCTAGTGACTTTTCTCAAAAAGCGACTAGTGACCAAACTAGCGACTTCTTGGACAAACTTTAGCGAGTCTCTGTGATCGTTGGTATTGCCGCAACGGCGCGAGATCAGCGCGCACCCAGCTCTTTCTCTGCATCTGCTCCGTTCAGTGAGCATCTGAGAGGAGTTAAAAAGTTCAGGAGTTCAGTTAAAACAGATATTATGTTGCTTCTCTAATTTTACATTCAAATATAGCCGAAGTCACAGTACAGGAATTGTGTTGTCATATCTTGTGTGTATTTGATTTCATCAGGCGACGGCTCAATACAATTATAAATTAGGATTTCTGTGCAGACTAACTTCTTGGAAGGGAGAGCTGGTTATGTATTCTTAAAGGGCTGTGTTTCAGTCACGATTTCATATTTATCCCGTTGACTGACAACAGAAACAGTAAAATATATAAAGTAAAACCGTTTTATTGAGAATTTGGCTGCATTAAAATACAGTGAGCATAGAGAGACAAACAACTGTAAACGGCAATATGACGTCATGAATATGCGTATGATGTCATTTAGCGACTTTTCAAACTGGCTTTAGCTATTTTCCATCGAAAGAAGTTGGCAACACTGCCCTGATGAATGGAGAAGAAGCCTGGTTCTCAAGCGCGACGCGCTGATAAAGCTGCGAGGCGCAATGTAGCACATATTTACATAGAAAAGCTATTTAAAAAAAAAAAGCAGCAGAGCTTTGTAAACGGCTCATTGTGATCGTATCATCTCCAAAAAAATGCGATATGATTGTCAGAACGATTTTTGAAAAGGTACTTTAGTTCACACATGATCTCTTAATGGTTATTTACCAGTAAATACTGTTTGTGTGAAAGGTGCTAAACTCTTCCTCTGCATATGATGGGAGTTTGGGTTACTTAACGGTCATCTGGGGAACCAGTGTGCATTCTCACTAGATTTGTAACATGAATCCTTTATAAACCTATGCCAACACAGGATAATACATCAACATATTTCTATATGCGATTTGTCGTACATCGCGATTTCAAAATAAAAATTTAAATCATTGATCTGAGTTTGCATGTGAAATTAAATGGATTTAAACGTCATTGAATCACGCTGTAAAGTGAAACCAGGCTGTTTGGCACCCTCGGCTGGTAGGCTATTTGTTATAGTAATGGTTGGTTATGTTCATTATAGGCATTTTGGTGTGTGGTTAAAAAAAAACATGTAATTACTTTTTTTTTTTTTTTAAGCTAATCATTATTGCCTGTTTGTATGTAAATATATTCATATTAAAGCCTTGTTTTCAGTTGGGTCTATTTGTATTACCAAAATATATCAGATTACTCAAAATATTGTCAAAATAATCAGTAGATAACTTGATTACCAAAGTAATCGTTTGTTACAGCCCTAAATTAGCTAAAATTTTTGCTAATTTAATAAAAGTCTTTGCATGTGCTGCACTTTATTTGTACCATTTTATTGTATTAGTTTATTAATTAGAATTTGAAAGATAATGTTGTTTGATAAGTGAGATCTGATCTAGTCCCTGAAAACCAAAAAGTAGTGCTTAAAGTCCTGGAATTTAATTTAACAGTATCTGTACGAACCCTTTTAAGTTTCCAGTTCTTGGAGCATTTATTTGTTATTAATTGAAGTGTAGTTTTCTGTGGTAAACTGTCTTATTTCCTATTTTATATTTATTTCCTAGAGTTTAATTTACCATTATTTTGAACAAATCTATTTCAGTAATCTGAGCCTTAGTTGGTTTCATGGAAAAGAAATCAACTAATGTAGTGTATTTTTTTTTTTTATAACCCTGCGACTGTGTCCAAACCCCCACCCGGGGAAAAAAAGTTCAGGCTCAGGATTTTTTTTTTTTTTTTTAACCCCTGCATAGTACATATAACATCAGTAATTTGACAAATTGTTTCTTTACAGGTATCATCTCTTGTTTTTGCCCCAAACTACAAAGAGTTGGTGTCTGGTCACGGTTTTGCTCATGACAAGGTTATCATCTGGAAATACCCCTTGCTCAGTAAAGTTGCAGAGCTTGAAGGCAAGTTTGAAATGGTTATATTTCATAAAGTAATTTGTGTGGTCACCCTTCCTTCAGTTGAATATTACAACTACAATAAATTGAGAAATAATATTAATTCCTCCCCTTTTTCCAATCATCATGTCTTAGGACACGAAGACAGGGTCCTCAACTTGGCGATCAGTCCAGATGCTTCGACTGTGGCTTCGGTTGCCGCCGATGAAACCATTCGACTTTGGAAGAGTTTTGAAAAGGATGCTGTCAAGAAACCCAAGCCTACGAGCAGCATCATTCAGCAACATATTCGATAATTATGAAATGGTCTTTTTAATGCAAACAGGGACTTGTATAAGATTTGAAGATGTAAAGCAGTTTCTCAATTGTTCATTAGAACCTCGCATTGGTTTTATTGTTTGGCTTTCAAAGGGCTGGGTAATTCCGTTCTCAAACACTGGCTGTTACGTGCCATCAGCCTGCCACAAGCTGTACACTAAGTTCTGTTAGGCACTCCCTTAATCTTGTTTTCAGAGGCACAATGGGTTTTTAAAAAATGGAAACATTTGAGCATTGAGGTAAATGGGATTCCCAGAAGACAACCTCCTCTGAAAGCTAAACCCATGATCTTAAGTTTTTTTTCTATTAAAGTTCTTGCATATTTAACATTAAAAGTGAACATTAAATTATGTACATTTTTCAAATAAAGTTTTGTAAGGAAGCATTTGCTTTCCTTTTGACATGTTTCTTGTACTTGCCTTATAGTGGTTCAATTCGTAATTCTTGTAATATTTTTAATGTGTGGTTTTAAAGCTTGAAAGTGGAATTATGTATTGCCATGTCACAATGCTTGACTAAAAACCACTGAAATCCTGTAGGTGTCATGTTTTGACAAACTTGATCATATATGGAAGAAATTGAGACATGATTGGTTTGCTTGAACATGCACTTGAGCTCCAAGAACAATTTGGTGCTTGGTTTCAGAAGGTATTTTCAAAATGCACAGCAAGAAGCTCTTTGACTCTGACATGGTGTTATTGTGAATACATTGAGAACTGACCAGAAAAACGGCTAGAGATAAGCGAATTCTAATTAAACATCCAGACATTGTATATGCAAAAAAGATTCACACTAAGTGGACCATGTTTGATCTTACATATGAGGCTTCTCCTGTCTAAATTATGTAATTTCTGGATTGCCTCATGTTAAAGGTGAAGTATTCAAAGTTATTTCAGGACTTACTAATATCCAGTATGTTTAACAGTGTATGGAGATGTGTCAATAATGTAAACAGTGTTTTGTTTTTTTTAAAATAAAAATCCACTTCTCAAACAGCATAAAGAAACAAACTCTAAAAAATGGACAAGTCATACATTTCCAATAAACTGAAAAATATTTATTTACAGTCAAGCATGAGTTAGATTTGTGAAAACTGTACAGTGTGCAAACAACTGGGAGACTCATATGCCAGGAAAAAAGCCATGGTCAAGCAGATTAAACCACAGATATGTTTTCAGAGTGACGTCAATGGACGAATTCTCTTCATGCATAGTGCTCCCCAGCCTCCAACATCTATAAATACTAAGAAAGGGGAACCCACCGCCAGATCCAATGTGCCGTTTCATCTCCCATGCAATCATAAAAAAAAATAATGTAAATTTGACAAACATAATCTAACAACAATGTCTCTGATGTTTTTGATTGGCCCATTTAGACCTCCTTCACTTTCCCATTGTGGGCTAATCCATTAGTGTTGTGCACAGTGCCATTTTCCATGTGTTTGCCATTGGCCACTACCACAGGCTCAATCACAGTGATAATGCTTTTCTTTTTGGGTTTGTCCTCGGTAGAAACAGGTAGTCGCTTTCCATTTATGTAGGCCTGGATCCAGAAGTTGGAGAAGAGGATGAAGAAAATGATGCCATACATAAAGATGAGATGAATGAAGATAGGAACTTGGAATTCACACTTTTCCATGAAGTAATACTGAGAGATATGGACAGTCAACAGCACAAACTGAATCTGTGGAAAATACAATAGAAAATAATTTATTATAAATGTTATACTGTATTTTTTAAGAGAGAAAAAAAGAAATAGACTAAACAGAATGTAATGATAACTGCATTGAATTGGAAGACTAAGTACAAATTATAATTTACTTAATCTCAATTTATATGCACCATTTGGATGAATCACTGATGCAAATACGGTTTACATTAAAACAAAAGATAACCCAAAAATGAAACATCCTCAGGCCATCCAATGTGTAGGTGAGATAATTTCTTCATCCGGACAGATTTGGAGAAATTGCATCACTTGCTCACCAATGGATTCTCTTATGGGTGCTTTCAGAGTAAGATTTGATAACAGCTGATAAAAACAGCCCAATAATTCCCACGTAATCCACATGACTCCAGTTTGTGAATAAACGTTTTGTGAAGCAATAAGCAGCTTGTGTATAAAAAACAAATAAATAATTTAAATATTCTAACTTTAAATCTTTGCTTCTGGCTATTATTCATAATCACGCTTCATCCACCCATTTTGACCTCTCATCAAAATCTATTGACATTTGTTTAGAAATGTTTTGGCTTTAAATGGTGCTTGATCTGTGCATATTTCTCTCCTGAATTAAGACAAAATGACTTTTTCACTAGAGAAAGGAATATTATGTATACGAGGAGTCATATTTTAGGTGAAAGCAAACAGTTTAAAGTGAAAGAAACAGTTTAAAGTTAATGATAGATTTTGCTTCATTACAAACACATGACATTAATTGATGGACTGGAGCCATGTGGATTATTGTGATGGTTTAATCAGCTGTTTAAACTCCCATTCTGACGGCACCCATTCACTCCAGAAGATCCATTGGGGAGCAAATTATGTAATGCTAAATTTCTCCAAATCTGTTCTGATGAAGAAATAAATTCATCTACATCATGAATGATCTGAAGGTGAGTCCGTTTATCAGCAACTTTTCATTATTGGGTGAAGTATTCCTTTAATTACACAAGTTTTACAATATAAATGAGTTAACACTAACCAGTTGGATTGCGGTCATGTACTTTTTCCACCACAGATACTTCTGGAAGCGGGGCCCTGCAGCAGCCAGACCGTAGTAGGTGTACATGATGACATGGACACATGCGTTCACCATAGCATGAAAACAACCCATGCCACCCGCTGTCATTTTAACATGAAAATAAACAGAGTGAATGAAACTGGACATCTTTACACTATTAAACACCTTAGCCCTTTTATTAATCTAGAAATATTTTATAGGAACACATAAATCACTTAATTTCACAGATTTCTAAAATCACAGACTTTTTTATATGATGCACAGTTTTAGGTTTAGGCTTTCATGGCCAATATAAAAATCAGGGTCTTGAAGCAAAACCAGTTAATAACTACTGAAACCAGTGATAGCAGCACTGATAGACTCACCAGGAGTAAGAGTGATGCCCCACCACCAGGTCCAGGGTAAGACAGAGTGATGAAAGATATGCAGGAACGTCACCTGATTGTGCTTCTTTCTCAACACAAAAAATGCCTGGATCACAGACACAGTTCTTGTTAACTCATGTAACAAATCATCCTGTAGTTATTTAGGAAGCTACTGTACTGTATATTGTGCCTATACACTTGAAAAATGTATATTATCCTATTCAGCAATGCAATACAAATTTAGCACACTGATAATATTGCATGAATACTAACAAGATAGGAATTAGAATAACATGATCCTTACCGTATCTAGAAGTTCAATATATTTGGAAAAATAGAACAACCAGGCTACCCGAACCATCTGAGGATACAATGAGAAACACGATTCGTCACAATATACACCGTTGCTTAAAAGTTTAGGGGCAGTTTTAAATATGTCTAGCTTATGCTCACTAAAGCTGCATTTTACCAGTAATACTGCAAAATACTCTTATAATTTAAAATATAGCTTTTCTATTTTAATATATTTTAAAATGTAATTTATTCAGCAGCCATTACTCCAATGTCACATAATCATTCAGAAATCATTCAAATATGCTGATTTGGTGCTCAAGAAGCATTTCTTATTATTATCAATGTTGAAAACAGTTTTGCTGCTTAATATTTTCTGAGATTCACAGAAGAACATGAAATAAACTTACCCTGAGAGCTTCAGGACTGCTGGAGGTGTCACAGAGGTCACATCTCCAAGTGTACGTTGTTCCCCAGCCAGACATCAGGAACTGCATCAGGCATATTCAAAAATTATACAGAAGTACAACAATATGGTAACATGGCCTTTTAAAATGGCCATTATTTACTCGCCCTCATGTCATTACAAACCTTTGACTTTCTTCTGTGGAACACAAAAGACGTTTATCAGAATTTTCACACTGGTCATCCTCATATAATGAAAGTGAACGGTGACCATAGGCTGTCCAGCTTCAAAAATGACAAAGCACCATAAACGTATTATAAAAATGGTATGTAACACTGTCAGTCTGGTTGTGACAAAGTCACAACAAATGTCTACTTTTACGGGGATTTGTAATTTTTGGAGCTGGGCAGCTATGGTTCACTTTAATTATATGGAAAATAGCAGCATGAAGATTCTGCTAAACATCTCCTTCTGTGATCTAAAGAAGAATTAATATTATAATGGTCTGTAATGAATGAGGGTGAGTAAAAACAAATCTTTAATCCTCTAGTGGTTCTCCTCAAATACATCAGTTCTGGTAAAGCTATGAGATGCAATACCTTAAATTACTCTCCCAAACATACATTTAAATGAATGAAAGAGTATCCTACCTCATAAACAATGTAGGTGTTGAAGGCCACCATTGAGAAATTATAGACAATCATCGCTTTTTTGAGGTGGAAAGGTTTCCGATTGGCCATGTATCGTGGTCCCACGTATAAAACCAAGATCACATATCCCAGCAAGATGAACGTCATCTGAATGGGACTCTGCATCAGCGGATAATCCCGCACCCTGGCATCTGTGCAAATTACACAGTAACTGATCAGCCACATCAACCAAGCCAGAATTACATCCTTCTACAGTAGATTTGGCATTACTAGTGACCGAACTGTAGCGCTTTATACAACAAATGAGTGAAGTTCCAACAAATCTTAAAGTTTTGGTAGTTTATGTGCATGACACATTAAATACGCCAGTGATATTGATGGTATATGTTCATCTAAAAAAGCATAATGCAATAAACTCTTACCTGTTCTTTTCAGAAGATAGTCGTAGAACGAGGTCATTTGTGAAAGCACCTCTTGAAACATCTTGTCTTTATTTCTTCAGACAACCAATAAACTGGAGGACATAAATAAATGTGTTAGAACAAGCCGATCAGACAATAACAATCCAGCTAGTAAAGGCTGGCCAGGCATTATCAGAAAGACAGTTGAGTCAGAGTCAACAATGACAGCCCAGCAAAAGCAAACAGGAAACAGCTGGCCAAGTGAACCTGAGTGGTACATGATGTTACCAAAGCTGAACTATTACTATTACACTCTCAAAAAAAGGGATTAAAGCGGTCACTGGGGTAGTACACTAAAACAAGTACAAACTTCTCCCTTTTGAAATGATGCTGCCGCTTTTTTTCTGAGTTTACTGTAATTTGTGTGTGACTGGAACATGATGGTTGTTTTTAATCATAAATGGTAACCCATGTTAATCTTGATATGTATGTATAATTGACAACTGGCCACCATTTTGCCTTTACTAGCTCATTTTAACTGGCCATGCAGTGATTTTTGAGTATTTAATAGTAAATGCCTGTGGAAAATATTGGAAAACTATATAAAACAAAACACTGTGATGTTACGGTTGCTGAAAACCAGACCATGCATTACCACCGTTCTTGCTCTGTAAGTCAAGGTTGAGTAACACAGAGACGATTGAATTAACTGATTGTCTCTAGTGCTCATTTTGGGAACCATTTTGGGAGATGCAAAGAACATTTCAGTGATTGGATCTAAAACTAACCATTTTTTTCTGAGTGTGAAGAACATGTCTATAAAGAACCAGTTTTGTAATGGAAGTTAAAGGCCTGTCATGGAACCGTATATGCCAGTAAAGAACCAGGCAAACAGAACAGGACTATAAAGACTTTATGTCATTCTCCACAGCTGTTTGTATGTGGGTTGATGTTGGACAGGAAAACAATGGACCATGATGACAAAGCACATTAAACAGACCCTTCACTGCTCTGCCTACACATCTAATGCAGCACCACCTGCTTCATCAGAACATAACAGAACCACCATAAATGCAGAAGAAAAAAAATGTAATCTTACAAAATATGAGACAACTCTTAATGTTCTCTAAAAGCTCATGCTCACAGAATCATACAAAGTTGCTCATAAATGTTTTTAAACTCTTTACTATGGTATGAGCTGTGAATTCGTACAAAGTTATGCCTAAAAACTCCAAGAAAATCAAACAAACACTCTAAACTCATTCACGTGGTGAAGGTGAAGCTTGATGTCATCTGTACTATCTGCTCTCCAATGAATGACTAATAGTGCAACAGTGCAAAGCCAGTCAAACAGGTGAGGTGGAGAAACGGAGATATTTATCCGGTCATAGAATCCGATTAACTCACTAGACTGGAACTGCTATCAAAACATAAAAATAAATCGAATACACAGAAAAAAAGCAATCGTAAACAGAAGGGAAACAAACAATTTAATACTGAGAGATTTTGCCTAAACTGAGCGGATCTAGTGATTTATCGCATTTCCCAGTCAGTCAGTTACCTCACAGTCAAACTACCCCAACACATTATTTGGAAGGACACAGTGAGGGATTCTAATTCATAATACAGTTTATTAAAAAAGTATATTTTGAGCTTACCTGTTGTCTTTCTGTTGATTCAGTCACCCAGCCCAAAATAAATAAATATCAAAAACAAACTCAAATAATACTGCCCCACAGGGGCAAATAAATGGACGAGAGACCAAGAAATGCAGAGGAAACAGTCTCTTAACTTTGGTTCTTCTCCGTGTCTTTATCCTTTCTTTCAGTGGCCCACAACCACGGCAGTTTTCACCAGTGAACTGAGTGAGAGTAAGGAGGAATGTATTCCAGTGGGAGTTTTGCCAAGACAGTGTCAGGCCGTGCTCCCTGCCCAATATAAACCCGAGCAGCAGCTCATTCTAAAGAGACAACACCCGCCTGGTTTCAGGATTGCAACATGCATTCATCTGATAGGAACCGCCCTTTAAACTCAATAATTGGCTATTGAGAGTGGGGCTGGTCTGTGATTGGCTCTGATACTGGTCAGGTTTTTATTATGCATTGGAAGTAGGCGAGAATGGAGCGGTGACTGTTCATCAATAAAAAGACTTTTGTTTCGCTTGGGTTACAAACATGGGCCTATCCAGTGAGAGTAAGACCAATACACAAAGACTGGAAATAATGTACAAATGGGAGAAAATGATAATAATAATGATGAAGACTATAAAAAATATATATTATACACAATTAACAATTATCCTAGGTTCATCATTAGCTGGGTAAAGAGCAAATACATATAATAAATCATAATGTGTAGTGTAAGTGTTAAGCAGAATAGGGTTGTTTTAGTATTTTTTATGTCGTATAGTTTTTTACTCTTATGAGTTAGCTTTTATTTATTATATTTAGTTTTCATTTAAATTTTAGTAAAACAATTTACAAATTTTATGTTTTTACCATTTTTATGTTGTAGAGGTCTGTTTAGCTTCATTTTTAGCTTTTCATTTTCTGTTTAGCATATTTTAAATAAAAAAGTAATTTTAATACCTCAACTGAAACTAGTTTTTCAGGGAATTTAAAAAATATATATTTCATCTTTTTTTCATCTTTAATTTTTACATTTTAAGTAACAACGACTACAATAAAAGTCATATATATATATATATATATATATTTTTTTTTTTTTTTTTTTTTGCCACATAATATAATGCGGCAAACACACACTCTTTTCTAAGAAAAATATATGTAGTATCAAATTAAACCAGTTTACTTTCATATGTCAAGGTTTAACGCTTATGGATAATCTGGGCCTTTATATCACAATGTATCAATGAATGAAATGTGTTTTAAATCTTAACAGCAACAATGACATACATGTCTATATGTGTAAGTCAGTGAGCTGAGACACCATGTGGCACTTGTTCTACACAGGGACACTACCAGTCAGTTTCACCGTATTCCCGTAGCACTGGTCCGACCCGTTCCTCAGACGTTGAGGACAGGGTGTGGGATCCATCAAACTGACACACTCTTGTAGCAGTCCGGGAGGAGGTGAAGAATGACAAAAATCCTGACATGAGTGGGGAGTCTCTGTGCTCAAGCCATTTTTTCACAAAAAGCAGTTTGATAAGTGAGTGCCGTGACACAACCCACTAAAAAAGTTAGATTTAATCAATCACACTTCACGCCTACAAAAATATACATTCATACCAGGGTAATCTCATCAATTTATCTTTTACGACTAAAATACCCTGTTCTACAGCAAAAGCTCTATATTGGTTAGCAGATAACTTCCTATATGACAAATTCCACATAACCAACAAGTCCTGATATGGTTATGAAGAGTTTTGTGAGCTTCCTGTGGTTGGGAACAGACACTGAGCTTTTCAGATCAAGAGATGAGAAAAGTTAAACATCCATTGACATACATTTACATTTACATTTAGTCATTTTGCAGACGCTTTTATCCAAAGCGACTTACAATTGGGGAATACATAAAGCGATTAATCTTGAAGAGATTAATCTTGACATACCTTTATACGTCTCTGGCCATGTATAGAGACCTTTCCTAAACTCTGTACTACACCCTTTTAAATCAAAGTAATGTATTTACATTAATAATAATAATTACAATAATAAATATACTTAAGTCTAAAAACATAACACGATACATATGTATATTTTACTTTTATCAGTCTTAGCAACACCCAGAGCTCAATGTCCTGACTCACTGTGCATGTCTACAGGATACTGGAGGTACAAAAGGTTAGTTTTAGCAATAATAATAATAATAACAATAACGCAAATAGACTTTAGTTACATCACAACCAAAAACATAATTTACTACATGTTAGTCAGTTGCAGGTGGTACTAGGGGAGGGCGTTTGATTAAATACATTTGATTAAACAACAATGAAGGAATGAATTAATGAACCAATAAATCATCAATATTGCTACAGTTCTTAAATTTTAAATGTAAATGTGTGCTAAAAGTGAAGTTGTGTCACTTTTTATGAGGACAAGGTATTAGCTTCAAAGCTAAAAGACATGAACCAAAAGCCACAAAACTCCCATTTTGATTTCCCTTGGTCTTTAAAATAGACCAGGAAAGGGAGAGAGGGAGATGGGCAGGGTTTGAGTTGAAGGCGTTGGAAAAATATCCCAAGGAGTTAATTTACCCAGAAATGGAGGTAAGGAGAAAATGATGAATGATGATATCTGAACCCTCCAGAATCAAATCAATAGAAAAAGTATTTTACTAAGAGAACATAAAACTACTGTAGCTATCAGGTGACGTGCTAAAAAAATAATAAAAAAAATAAACGCAGCCAGTTTGATTCAGTGATTAATAACCTTAAGCTTCTGAATGCTATGTGTTTTATTCGGACAGTTGTTTATAAAAGCAGCATGTGTACAGTAATCAGAACAATTGTTAAGTTATAGGCCTATCCAGGTATGATTTTTTTGTGATTTTTATTAGTCACACTCCCACGTGTTACATTCCATACTGTTATCATCACCTTATTCTTCACACTTTACACCTGAGGATCATATGTAATCCCTTTCTTCACTGCACTTCAACCCAACAACTTACTGACAGAGATAAACATGATATAAACAAGATAAACGCTTCGCTATCATCTGTTGACCTTTGACCTTAATTACCTTTTCCATCATTTCCCTTTGATTCCCAGTAATATTAATGTTTCAAGTGCAATAACCCAACCTCTACGGACCACATCATATCAGAAGACCTGTCACAGCAGTTATGGTTAGACTTTCGACTCTGAGACACCAAATGTTTACATAATTATGCAGTAGATGCATTGATAAATTACTACCATCCTGTAGATACTCAAAGTAGGTCAAGTTTTAGACGTTCTCTAAGTTTTAGCCAATCATGTTTTAGAACAACAGTCCTCAACACAACTAAACCTAAAGGACATCAACACAGCAATTAAGGGCATTTTTAAAATGTAGGTCAAACTGAACAGCTAGTGACCTGAGAGTCTGAGAGCACAATTGGTCATACGTGATTCAATTTAAAGAATCAGCTGTCTCTCATTTCTCTCATTACTCTACTGAATAAACCTTTGATTCTTGTTCCTGCCCTTGTGACCAAAAACTGAATTAATGTAATTTTGAACTTTGCTTAAATGATACATTTTTGGGATTCTGACTGATCACTAGACTAAATGGATGCTATCTTAACTGCTATGAATTGCTGGTGAGACTTTCATAAACAGAAAGTTGCTGATCTGCTGAGGGTCTGCATTCATATGCTAATACAGACACATCAGCAGATTCTGAAAATAAATGATGCTGGATTCCATTTAGTATCAGGCTGGTGAAAAAATAAAAAAAATTCTGAGAGGAGTCCTTTAAATCGTTTTTGCTAATAGTCTGTTGAATGAAAGGAACTTGCCAATCAAAAAAAATCGATCAAAAATAGGGAAATTGGACCGTCTCTTTTGATTGGTGGTTTTAGGTTGTTGATAGTCATATATCAGCGCTACATCTTTTGATTATTTTGAAATAATTCTATACATAGACACTTGCAGTTCAAATTAAAGGAGCTCATAAACACCTCTCAAATACTCCTTTGCAGGAAATTCATTTGGATAATAAATAATAGGGCATATTACAAACAAGATGCATCTTTAAATGTTTGTTCAAATCAAAACTGATAACTGGGACATTTTATTACTATTTTCTAATAAAAATGTATATATATTATATATATATATATATATATATATGTGTGATACTCTCTGTGAAATCCAGGCTAAAGTCTAAAAATCTAATTATGAGATAACAAGCATCAAAGTTTGATTTCTACCATTAATGTAACTATAATTTCAATCTTTGACATGACCTTACTCAGTCAATATTAAAGATATGAAGGTTAAATATTCACAGAATGTTCTTTACCACATGAAGGATGATTGTATGTCGAAAACAGCAAATCACAAAAAAATGACTTTAGCTGGGTTTTCACAGAGAGGGTCACACACATGTATATATATTTTTTTTTTGTATAAATATTTTATATATTTTAAAATGTAATTTATTACTGTGATGGCAATGCTTAATTTTTTAGCAGCCATTACTCCAGTCTTCTACATTACTCCGCTGTTACATGATACTTCAAAATCCATTCTAATATGTCTAATAAATTAGTTTTGTCTAAAAAACTCTCATGCAATTCACAAATTTTACTGCACAGCCTCAGATTTGCAACACTTCACTTAATCTAAAATCTTCAATCATCTTATATCATCGTATATCAGCTTTAGGGCAGTTTTTGATACTGATCTTTTGGTTAAGAACGACAGAACACTGACTGTAGTGCCAGCATCTATCAACGAAAGCAGAAACCGAAATTAAAGATATCATCAATTGAAACTTCAGTAATACAACACCATGAATGAATAATTAATTTAGTCAGGAGATAAAAAGGATATCTGACGACTACAGCCATAGAAAGCAGACAGATCTCGAGCCACACCCAACTCATTTATGCAACTTCATACTGTGGGTCCCAAAGTGATTATGTCACCTACTCCATCACGGATGCCATTTAGGGCAGATGGTATGTGATTAGGACACAGGGAATGTCTTCTGCTTCTAGAAACTAAAAGACGTTCCAGAATGTTTTCATTCCGTCTTCACTTCCCTGACAATTTTCTTCATCTCTTCTCTTCACTTGACTTCTTCTTAAAAAAAAACACCTTTGCTCTCTTTTCTTAACCTCTCCCTGTCTAGCTACTTTTTGCTCTGAACAATGCCTGAAATGTTGTATTACAAGCACTTCCTGTGACTGTTTGCCTCTTTATAATGTATCGCTTATTGCATTCCTCAATTGTAAGTCGCTTTGGATAAAAGCGTCTGCTAAATGAATAAATGTAAAAAGTTTGGACCATTGCAAATACACGTGCTGACAAACAACTACAATGAAAGCTGGTAGACCATTTTTGAGCAGCAACAAACCAGCATCTTTCAGTGGTCAAGCCTGTTTGTGGAACATGGGTCACTGCTTAGACCAGCTAGAAACCACAGAGCACAGATACCAGCTAAGCTGAGTTTCAACAGCAAATTTCTTCCTACTATTTTCACCGCTGCAAAAGACATAGTAGGCTAACATTTGCTGAATCTGATAGACACTGAAGCAACTGAACACTTTAAAAATGCAGGTCTTTAAGTCTTTAATAGTGATGTTAGGTTCTTGAACGAATCGTTCTTTTGAGCCGGTTCTTAGGAAGTAACCAGTCGAGCCGGTTCACAAATCGAATTGAATCGAACTTTAGTTCCGGGTTGATGACGCAAGACGCACAGCCGAAGTAGCACGTCCAATTAAAAAAGAACTGAATGAGCCGGTTTAACCAACTGTCGAAGTTTGTCGATGATTACCGATGATTCTGATGAGTGAGGGGCTGGACCTCCGTGAAGTTGGCCCCAAAACATTTTACAGCACAAACCAGGGGGGGCTGAGTGACCTCAGAATGACATAGAAATATTATTTTAATATCTAAAAAACCAAAGCAGCACAAACTATTTTTTTACCGCACAAACCAGCACGAGCACAAACAAACAAAACATTTTTTTCGTGAATTTGGAGCATGTGGGGGGCTGAGTGGCGTCATTGCCTATATTTCAATGTCTAATATTTAAAAAATCGAAGCACAAAGGAAACTTTTAACGGCACAAACCAGCACAAACGAAGCACAAACAAAAGAGACTATTTGGGGTGAATTTGGAGTATGTTGGGTGGGGGTCTGAGTGACCTCAGAATGACATAGAAATAATATTTTAATATCTAAAAAAAAAAACAAAGCAGCACAAACGAATTTTTTTACAGCACAAACGCAGCACAAACGATTGAGACTATTTTGCGTTGGGTGGGGGTCCAACTTCACCGCAGACTTGAACTTATTAAAAAGCTGAGTTTTTATTAAAACATGGAAAAACCTCAGTTTTAGTACGGTTTATTGTGCATTCAGATCATATTTTAAGTGGTTTAACTTAAATCAATGAGTTTATCAGACTGGTTTATTCTTTCTTTAAACTTAAGATATGTAGAACATATCCGAGTTTGTGCATCAGTGTCTGTAATGTGTGCTGTAGGGGCGAAACCTTTAGGAATCCAATCTTAGGCTAATCAATATTAGTCAGTCGTATCTGCCATAAAGGATCCGCGAATTAAACTGTGACCACAAACATTATTAACTTAAAGGTGCAGTGTGTAGATTTTGGCGGCATCTAGCGGTTGAGCTTGCGAACTGCAACCAACTGCTCAGTCCCCTGCTCGCCCCTCCCTTTGGAGCAAGGCAGATATACTGTCTGGGCCAGACAGTTTTACGCCCCTGTTGTTCCTGAGGCGTCCAGTAGGGGAGAATGATATACGGCGAAATAACATCATTCAAATCAACGCACGACACTTACACATTAATACACGTCCCATTCATAGATGTTGATTTTTTTTGTGTGAATTTAAAATTAAATGCTACATTAACATAACAGATAGATCGTGCAATAATGCACTAATGACACTTAGTTATAGATATGGTTTTCACTGTTGGTATTCATAAAAAGCCCACAAAGGACAACTGAATTGCAATTGAATGTAATGTTTTTGTGAATTGAAAAATTAATAAACATAGTTGGATCAGATGGACAATGTAATGATGTGATCAACTGTAACCTAGTTACCGTAGGTTTTCATATAGAGATAGATTGTGTGATAAAGTTACATTCAGATAATAACCAAATGTATCCCTTTAGACACACAGTGAAATGGGCCATTGATAAGATATCTGTTGTATACACTACTGGTTGTCATACAGCTACAGAACAGTATGAAGACAAACAGAATTCGCCCCTTTCTAAAATTCCAAGGCCATTTAGCCATCTGAGAAGAAAAAGACAACTTTTGAGAACAACAATTTTGTATTAACACCATTTATTAATGATACACAGCGATGACCCTAGGGCTTATCAATCTTCTTTAAGTGTTGTTCTATCCTCCTGTCAAAATGCTCCCTCGCACTGATAAAAAAAGAAGAAAAAAACGTTGGACAGTTGTAAAGAAAATGGTTAATTGTAAATAATGTCAGGATGTCATGTTTGATCCTTTTCCCTTTATATTATCCCTGCAATACCTTAAGTCGATGACAGGTCCCTTCAGAAATTTCTCCTCAGCCTCCAGGACAGACAGATTTTCAACAAAAGCAAGGGCACAGATGATTGATCACACCCTGAACAAGCCAAGTATCATTTTGCATGTTTAGTTTTTTACAACAAACTCAAGTGTCTTTTCTATTAACAACAAAAACAATTATTTTTAGAGCAATGGTCTCATATTGCTCCAGGTGTGTGTTCACAGTGTGTGTGTGTTCACTTCTCACTACTGTGTGTGTGTACTTGGATGGTTAAAAGCAGAGCAAAAATTCAGAGTATGGGTCACCATACTTAGCCACACATCACGTCCTTTCCTTTCCATATTATGGATAAACTATTCGACATTAAAAACAAAGTGAATCTGACCATGCAGATCACAGCTAACACGAGACTTACCTCTGGGAAAAGGACATCCATGATGAACTTTTTCTCATCACTGTGGGTGTGTGTTGCTGTGCTGTCCAGAATTGAAGACAGGTGAGAGTAAATTAGATCAATTTGCTCCTGATTGTCAATGTACACTGGCACAGGACATGGTAACAGAACATTTGGAAAAAGTGTCAAGCCACTTTGATTTATTTTGACCTCTGATGATGTGTAGACAAAATTGAGAATGACATTAAAAACATTTCCATATATGTCTCTGCAAGTCTTTCATATATTAGACAAGCTATTGGTTTGAAATGCACTCTTGATGCACATACTTGAATGTGGTAAAGTCCACCAGTGCCTGGCTGGATGAGATTCGGTTACTCTTGGCAACAACATGTTGTGGCAAGTCATGGGTTAGCCCTGGAAAACCCCTGTAGAGTGGTCGTACTGTCCGTTCACACAGGCATCTTGCCTCCTTGGTCCAGTGGGCAAACCTTTTCCCGTGCCTTTTTAAAAGAAAGAGGGAGAAAAAAGAAAAAATAAATCTAACTTGTTGGCCCCCAATATAACTCGTTACTGACAATGAACAGGCTGCACTAATACATTTAAATATTTTAATTGCATTTCAATTTTCTGAATATAGTTAATCAAGAATAGAAATGGGGGTATTGTCATGTTGAACTTTTACTGAGGTGATCATGAAAAACAATGACATGGCATAAATTATGACTTAAGACTAGGCTGACTAGGCTGACACACACACACACTCACACTCACACTGAGACAAGTCACTTGTACAGCATTGGACCTCATTCAACTACCTCTTCTGACAGTCTGAATAAAAAAAGACTGCTCCTTGTCACTTTAAAAGTAGTCTTGATAAGCTCTTTGCACTACACCATGCACTTTTGTTTGTTTGTTTATTTCACTGATTTGCACTATCTGCCATGTGCCTTATGACTTTATCCATAAAAAAAAATATTTTTAAAAAATTTTTTTTTATTTAATGTCTTATTTTTTTATTTTATTTTATTTTTTTCCTACATGTCCTTATTTGTATATTTGTAATAGTTGCATTTTTGTGTATGTTTGTGTGTATATATATGTATATATACATATATACTATATGTAGATGTGTATATATATATATATATATATTGATTTGTACTTATCTGTAAGTTCTAATGTTAGTGTTTAGTGTTATCTGTATGCACCAGGGAGTAAGAGAGTAACGCAATTTCAATTCTCTGTATGTATGTACGGTACATGTGGCAGAACTTGACTTTGACTTTTGACTTTGATGGTTTATTGCATTTTTGGTCTGTGCTGAAGTGCCTCAGTTTGGAAATACCAAAACACATCCATCATGCATTTAACATCAACATTCCATAATATTTTTAGAAAAAAATAATTCACAAATGATGTTACCTTCATGGACGACTGCCCTCGAAAAGTGAAGCTGAAGATGAGCCTGTACTTTACTTTTCTTTTTTAGGGTTTGTAAAAGGTAGTAGAACAGAAAGGACAGTGGTACAGGGAACAGCAGGAGGTGCATTTGTTAAGTGTTGGTAATTCACCACCTCTCTGTATTGATGGAATTTCTACACCTAAAGAGATAATACAATTTACATTAGATGGAAAGAGAAAGAGTTTTACATTTACATTTCCTTAAGTAGATAAAATGCTAGAGAAACCACACATCTTTGCAGGGGCAAGGTGTATGTAGTGCTGTGGAAGTAGTCAATTTCTGCGTATAAATATTACGCCAAATAGAAACAGAAAAACGTGCTATTACGCACTTTCATGAGATCGTGTTAGACAACAATTAGCTATTTTACAAATGGGAATAGGCTACAATGAATTCATAACAATGTTTTACATTCAAGCTACATTCAAAAAGCTTAAAAACCTTAAAATGTATACTTTTAGCAGGAATGCAATAAAGTAATTTAAAGCTGTTTTTAAAGCATTTATGGATTAAAAAGATTAAATAATTCAGGCCTATCTCAGACAAAATTGCAGCAAAATCCTTTAAATAAGGACAAAGATTTAATACTTTTTTATTATTGAATACAATTATAAAATAAAACGCAAAAGTTATGAATCGGGCCTGTTTTAGGCTTTCCCTTATTGCCTATACGATGGTGAGGTGGCACGGGGAAAAATGAAATCGCCACTCTCTGCATTGTTGATATATGCATCTTATTACATATAATCCCGAAGAGTTTTTGCTTTTTTGAATTATTTAGTTTCCCTAAAGTAGGTATTTTTGTGTGCAAAGCTTTGATATAAATCATATCTCTGAGCAGCACACGAGTTGCCGAGTTTCGGTTCATCATTGAAGCGCTCTGTTCAAAACCGGCATGCATTCTCTGTTTTCCTACTTTATAAAAGCACAATGTTGATATTGTGAATGCATAAAAGGACCCTGTTCCAAATGGATATATTACTCTTACCTTTCATGAGAAAAAATCACACGGCGTATTTTAAGTTGTTTTTACTGTAAGAAAAAAATCCAAGTGACCACGCTGGAGCCTCCATGTCCAACCGGAGTTGAATGACCTTGCGAAGCTGCAGTCCACGTCTGGATGGAAAGTTAAAATAATTTTGAAAGGGGTTTTGTTTCACAAGTAGGCCCACGTTTACAGCGGTGTTAGCAGCTCCTCTTCTGCTGGCTGTAAAAGCCGCGTTTAGCTGCATGACGTTAGCAGAATGGACAGCAGGACCAACGTTGACAGCAGGCTCCAGTGGTGGAACTGGACACGGAGTTGGTGGTAGTCGAATCATTCACGCTGTCCTTGAAACTTTAATGTTCATTTTTAGGGTTTTTGAAAAAACTCATAAATTCTCTTTTGCGAATGCTCATGCGCTTCGTGTCTAACTGAAATTACGCCCTGGTAACCTTAGTTACGCGTTGTAATCGGCAACAACAAATCTTTGGTTATAATACACATCGTGATTTGATTTGAATTTGAGTAACTCAAAACTCAAACATAATCAAATATATGGTTTTCATAGTCAAATCCCAAATATTCAAGTAATGAAATATACAGTATAATTATATATATATAGCCTATATATTTTTTTATTCACAACAGTTTACAGTTGACAGAAAAAAACAGTGCTGCAGCAAGCATGTTCGCATCTGAGGTAAAAGTTAAAATGTAGGCATATAGATTCAGATAGCTATATATATATATTAGTATTATTAATTATCATTTATTAAATATACTGGTGCTTACTTAAAATTTGTGTACACTGTATAATGATGCCTATTATAACATCACTTAGACCTGTATATACTGGCAGGTGACGCTTAGTGGCAGGGAGTTAAACTCATGTATGAAGAAGTCACACTGCCAGTCCTTAAAACACACTACTGTGAAACGAACTAATTTCTTGTTGTGTTTATTATTTCCGCAGGTAAGATAAGTGATGTGGCATCGCAGCTTATGTTCATGAAAGTGTATATGGGGATTTCATGTGTTTGTTTAATGCACTTATGTTTTGAATGGATAAAATTGACCGCATTGGCGCACCCGCGGCTGGTTTGCGGCCGACTCGGTCGCGCTGTGGGAGGCCGCGCGAAGTATTGCGTCATGAAAGAATGATTGATGTCGACAGAGAAGATTATAATTAAAATGCACGCAATCTTGTTCTGTCTTTCTTTCTTTTTATTTGACAAACAAATTTTGTGAATACACTTAATTCGTCAAGGATAACACAATAAAGTTTAAAATAAAACTTATTTCCAATGTGGTCCTTGATGTAAAGCATCATAAAAATGTTTAGTATTACTTAAGTACAATGGATCTACCCTTATGTTGTTAGAACCATTTTGCGCAGCTGATGCCGCTCTGAAGTGACGCTAAAGGGAGCGAAGATATACAATTTCCAGGGCCGGCTCTAGGCATGGGCAGGGGTGGCTCATTTTTACGATTTGTGTATTGATTAAAAGCAATCTGAGGCGGGCTCTGTGTTGAGAAGTTCGAGTAAGGGCTGTAGAAAGCAATCACAAAATATGTAAAATTGCAGTATTTTGATTGGCTGAAAGCTTTACACTCACGATTCAGTGACAGTCACGGAGAAGCATGACAGTCTCGCAATAAAGAGCGTTACAAAGTCATAGTATTTGCTGTAAATGCAATGCATAGATTTTTGGTGCATAAAGAAGCCTAGTGGCCCAGCAGCAGTGACCATGGTGTGGCTGCTGTTGCTTAAGCTCCCGCCACGTCCGACTTTCCACCTCAGTCCCCCAAAATCTGATAATATAAGTTATAAAAAAATCGAGGATACCAAAGTTAAAAATACTGTATGATATATTATAAAAAAATATCTATCTATCTATTGCGCAGCTGATGACGCTCTGAGTCTGAAGTGACGCTAAAGGGAGCGAGGATATATAATTTCACTTGATTCAATTCCTCCGTCCTTCCGTCTTTTCCTTCAAGATTCAAGATTTGTATTCGCCACATACACAATTATACAGAATATAACCAGCAGTGAAATTTATTTATTTTTATTTGTTTTCCTTTTTTTCCTAGCATCCTTCCCTCGCATCCGTAAGGGGTGGAGCTAAGACGCGAGGAAAGGAAACGAGGATGCACAAATAAGAATTGAGAAGCACCCAATGTGTTACCTCTGTCAGCTAGTGATGGGCGCATTCAAAACACTGCTTCACGAAGCTTCGAAACATTTGCGAATCTTTTGTTTCGAATCAGTGTTTCGGAGCGCGTATCAAACTGGCCAGGTCACGTGATTTTAGCAAACGAAGCTTCGTTACGTCACACTGTTTCGAAACTCCAATATTTCACCAGTAGGGGTGTTGATCTCAAAGTGAACCCATGAACCACTTCTGGTTGCCCAGTTAATCATGTGACATGAAATCCCACGAAAGTTTACAATAAAATAAAGAATTCAGGGCCAGATATTGTGGGTTAAACAAAATATAACTTCCCTTGAACACAGATGGCTATACAGTTTAAAAATGTTTAAAAACATTCAGTACTTTGAATCTACAAATCACATCATACCTTAAAAATGACAAAATTAGCTTACGATAAAATTAAAACCACCTCTTTCTCCTGGCTGATCACAATACTCTTGCCTGCTGGTTTTTATAGACCGCTCTAATGAAAACACTTAATTAATAAAAGAATTACATAAATCACACATCGAGTGGTTCGAGTCGTTATGAACGAATGAATGAAACGTTCATGTTTTCATAGCCACTGGCCAAATAAAAAAAAACATTCAAATTCAATACAAATATTTGAGAACCCCCATGGTGTTTCGGTTGGCCCTACGCAGCTTGCGTATTCTGCGTTAAGGGAGGATCGGCTCTGCATCCAACACACTCCCTCTTTGAACTGTTGCCGTCTGGTCGACGCTACAGAGCTCTGAGCCCCAGAACGACCAGACACAGGAACAGTTTCTTTCCTCAGGCAATCCATCTTATGAACAATTGACAATAACTGTGGAACACACAACATTATTTATTTATACACTTATTTATCTAACACACATACTTAATAGTTTACATCTCGAATCTGCACATAATATACCTGTACATACAAAACTATCTGTCTATTGTATTATCCTGCTGAGCCCCCCCCCACAAAAAAAGTTTTGTGAATTTTATATTTTTTCATGTTATTACATTGTTTAGAGTAGACCATAAGAAAAAAAAAAAAAATAACATTTTTGACAAATTATATTTTATTCTATGTCCTCTGCAGAGGACACTGGGACTCGGTTTTTTCTAAAAATAAAATGGCATGAATAGACATCAAAAAGGCCAAATCAATGGGATTTAAAACAAAATCACCAATCAATTTTTAGGTTTCAGGATTTTTTTTATACTAAACTTTGTTTAAGGATGATTCTCAACTATATTATAAAATATAGAACACAATTATTTGATATACCATTTTGTTTTATGCAATATGCGTGTAAAAATGTCCATAAACCGGTTTTCCCATTAAACACAGTGTATCTATACACCATCTAATTTGCATATTAATGTGTTGCTGTTGGGACAGCATGTTGAAAAAATAATTGTCATAATGAGAGTATTAAATGGCCAGATTTTCATAATAATATCTAATATTTCATAAGACAATTGAAAAATAATAATTTTTCCTATTCAATTATTATGTCTCCCAAAATGCGTAATAAACATGCTTTTAGTCCTGGTGTCCTCTACAGTGAACATGTATGAAATTATGGCCTGTTTCATAACAGGAAGTCATATTTGAATTTGAAAACCTATAACATTTTCCTGAGATGTTGCTTTATGACAAACAATCTGAAAATTATTCAGATTTAAATGACAATTACAAAATATAATCATATTTCCATAAGGATGTAAAATGTTTCACAAAATTAAATTTAACCATCTTTAAAGACCTAGGAGAGGGTGTGGTCATGGTGAAACTACCAAACATTTAGTATTTCTATAAAGCCCTGAACGTGCTCTGTACAGGACATCCAGGCTTATAACTGTGACATGTGAGGTCTCAGAGAAATTCACTAAAATATAATGTCCACTACAGAGGCAAAAGCTCCATAGTTGCGTCTCGGGAGGATAAACCTGTACTTAAAATTGTAAATTTGTATAGTGCTATTCCTATTCCATTTACCTGTTCTATTTTTTATTATTTTACTATCTGTGTTTCTTGTCCTGTCACTGTCATTCTGCTGCACTGTGGAAGCTTCTGTCACAAAAACAAGTTCCTTGTATGTGTAAGCATGCCTGGCAATAAAGCTCATTCTGATTCTGATTCAGGTGTCGCTAGTCACCAGCATGTGCTGTTTCAAGTGCTTCGAAACATCGAATCATTTTAAGAAGCAATTGGTTCAATTGATTCAATGCTTTGAAAAGCTTCGTTTCTCCCATCACTACGGTCAGCTCTCCTGTCACTTAAAACCCAATTCAAATCCATTAGCAATGCCAAAATACTAGAATTTATTAAAAAACAAACTACACAAGATAACATTATAGTAGGCTACACCAAAATCACATGGGAATGTCAATTAGCCGGTTACCTTTTTTTTGGAAGAATCTGAACTCAGAGAGAGATAACATGATGAACATAACTTTTTTTTTATTAATTAATATACAAAAAAATTAAAAATCTCTATAAAGTGCAACGTGGGCTAGCACAGATAAGTTCTTTCACAGGTCACTAGTTCGCCATCTTCCATGGCACAATATTCAACCCATTCAAAATCTACAGCTTTGCTGATACAGTATAGTGAAGCCACAAATGTCATCGTAAAGAATAAATTACGAATAAGTTTACAAGAGATAAACTAATTTCCCACCTCATCAATCGTGCGTCATGACGCAGGAAACGCTCTGGACATCCGGAAGGTCGGTTTTGTTTTGTATCTATTATGTTTTGAGACGTTTCTTTTAATGTATTATGTCACTTAGTTTATATCAGGGCATAGGCTATAAAGAGAAGTTTCTGCTGGGAGCCATTCAACATGATTCATACGCTCTCAAAATGCATTATTGAGAGCAATGTACATCTCATATGACTTTGATGAGCTTAATGGGATCCGTGTGCTGCTTCTCCTGCATTGTGTAGTGATTGACCACCAGAAGGCGTCGCTGTACTACAGTAAAAATAAGTCAATTTTCCATCACAGGAATAAGTTACATTTTAAATTAGAAAACATATATTTTATATTGGAGTAATATTTCATAAATAAATTGGTGAGTATAAGATATAAATAAAAAATAACAATTTATGTTCAGTGGTTTGATACTTACCCTAGTCAGGTTTTAAATTGTATACATTTTTGTTAGTCAAGTTTGTTTATATCTCATATGTAAATTATATTTTTCATTATAAATATATTTTATACTTCATATAGCTTATATACAATTTAGTATGACCTCCTGAGCTCATTTTTCTTTCACCATTTACAAATAAAAACAAATTTATTTTATTTAATAATACTTTGTTGTACTTATTTTGTACACTTGTTGGTGAAAAAGTTGAATTTTCAGCAGTCATTACTCCAGTCTTTAGTGCCACATGATCATGAACATTTCTAATTATTAAAAACAGTTGTACTGCTTAATGTTTTTCTGCAAACCATGACACTTTTTCAGGATTCTTTGATAAAAAAGACTAGTATTTATTTGAAATATTTTAATTATACTGTAAATGTCTTTACTGTCACTTTTTTCTTTCATTTTAATGTGTCCTTGGTGAATAACAAAAAATTACAATCTGTAATGATAAAAAATATCCTTGTCCTTTGAACACAGATTAAACTTTCATTGTACAGTTGGCTCTTACCTCATCTTCTTATGGTGCTTTTTTGTTGTTGTTGTTATTGTTTTTGTCCATAGCAATAAACATAAGTTCCAAAATGGTCAATGTGTCAGACTTAGGGCCTTATTTTGTTAATGACACTGAATATTCAAACCTGTTCTAAAGCTGAAAATCATTGTTGCTTGACTTTACACAATCTCATTGCCTCTGGCAGTTTCTGCCTCCCAGAGAAAGCCTTGCAGACCTGAGATATGGATATAGAGCAGGCAGCTCACCTCTCTGGTAATTGAGTTCACAGCTGGTAGTTTTGCCTCAGCAGACTTCTCACCCGGGAGGGAACAAAGGCCATCCTCTTCCCCGGCAGGTCAGAGTGGCTCATCAATAGCACAGACTTAAATAGATGTCGCAATTACGTGCCTCAGGTCCAATGGGCTAATTATTTTCGGAGGCTGTAAGCTCTTTAGTGATGGCAGCCCACACTGTTCATTTATCCCACCGCATTCTCCTCAGATAGCAGAGTGTCTAAAGGGGTGGTTGCGATGTTTCTGCAGCGTTCATTTAACACAGAGCATCATCTCCTACACATTTTAATTGAGAGCTTTCAATGCATGACTGTAGTATTGTTTGCAGATGGGGCTAACAATTTTCTTGCTATATTTTATGCTGCTGACAATTTATTTAGATAAATACATACACAAAAATATACACTGTTCAAAAAATTAAGAGAAAACTTAATCATCACAGTATAACACCAAGTCAATTAAACTTCAGGGATATCAATATACCAAGCATAAGTTATTGTTGACTAAAACCTCCCCAAAGGGAATGGTTTTGTAGATGGTGGCCACTGATGGTTGCGCTTTCCTTATCCTTCCTGACTGATTTGCATCTATTTTTTTTTCTCACTACTGGCACAGGTCCAGCTCAGCCAGGATGGCACATTCATACATGTCATCACAAGTAGGTTTGGTGTGTGTCCCAGCACAGTCTCAAGAGCATGGAGGAGATACCAGGAGACAGGACAGGGCCATAGAAGGGCAAGGAAGAACAAGAGGAGCACTGCCAGAGCCCTAAACAAATGACCTCCAGCAGGCTACTGCCCTGTTGAAAAAAAAAAAACATATGCTGGTTAGGTATGTTTCGAAGCATGCCAGCTGGTTTCAGCTGGTCCTTAGTTGGTCATGAACTGGTTTAAGCTAGTCCTTAGCTGGTCATGAACTGGTTTAAGCTGATCATGTGCTGGTCTTAAGCTGGTCCTAAACAACAAGCTCCTGCTCAGGAACAGCTCTTAACCAGCTAGTAACTAGCTCAGGACCAGCTGCCATGCTTCAAAACATACCTAACCAGCATATGCTGATTTTTCAACAGGGTGATGTACATGTTTCTGACCAAATTGTCAGAAACAGACTCCATGAGGGTGGCATGAGGGCCAGATGTCCTGAAGTGGAACCTTTGCGCACAGTCCCACACTGTACAGCTCGATTGGCATTTGTCAGGGAACAACCAATTTGGAAGGTCCACCTTTGGTGCCAATTTCTCTTAATGAATGAGAGCAGGTTCACACCGAGCCTGTGACAAATGTAAAAGAGTCTGGAGATGTCATTGGGACTGTTAAGCTGCCTGCAACATAATCAGGCATAACTGTTTTGGCAGTGGATCAGTGATTGTCTGGGAAGGAATATCCTTGGAGGGTCGCACAGAGCTCCTAATGTTTGCCAACAGTACCCTTACTGCTGTTAGGTACCAGGATGAAATCCTCAGAGCCATTGTCACATCTTATGCTGGTGCAGTGTTCATGGGTTCCTCCTGGTGCATGATAATACCTGGTCTCACGTGGCAGCTTCTGAACAATGAAGGCATTGAAGCCATTAACTGGCCCTCATGTTCTCCAGACCTGAATCCAATTGAGAATCTGTGGGAGGTTATGTATCAGAGCATCCAAAGCCGCAAAATAGCACCACAGACTGTTCAGGAGCTCACTGATGCCCTGATCCAGGTCTGGGAGAAGATCCCCCAGGACACCATCGGCCATCTCATCAAGAGCATGCCTAGATGTTGTCAGGAGTGCATACAGGCACACTACTGACTTACATAATGAGCTACTGTGATGAAATTCATGAAAGTTGGATCAGCTGGTAATTACAATTTTTAGTGTGATTTTGAATACAGTCCTCAACAGATTGATGATTTTGCCTTCCATTGGTCATTGTCTAATCCTGTGGTTTTCAATCCTGTTCCTGGGGACCCACCGTTCTGCACATTTTGCATGTCTCTCTTGTCTCCCATGCATGTCATTTTAACACACCTGACACAGATCATCAGCTCATCAGGAGAGA
The DNA here is from genome assembly GCA_027422405.1 of Ptychobarbus kaznakovi. Taxonomy (NCBI): domain Eukaryota; kingdom Metazoa; phylum Chordata; class Actinopteri; order Cypriniformes; family Cyprinidae; genus Ptychobarbus; species Ptychobarbus kaznakovi. Next base: position 17,747,023 of record CM049805.1, read on the forward strand.
GATCAATGAACTGCACTGTGTGTGTGTCAGATAAGAGAGACATACAAAATGTGCAGAGCGGTGGGTCCCCAGGACCAGGATTGAAAACCACTGGTCTAATCATTTGTGACCCTGGACCACAAAATCAGTCACAAGTAGCATTGGTATATTTGTAGCAATAGCCAACAATATTGTATGGGTCAAAATTATTTATTTTTCTTTTATGCTTTTAATAAGATATTAAGTAAAGATCATGTTCTATGAAGATATTTAGTAATGTTTCTACCGTAAATATATCAAAATGTAATTTCTGATTAGAAATATGAATTGCTAAAAAATACGTATTTAGTTTTTTCATGACTAGTTTTGTGGTCCAGGGCCACATTTTATTCTCCACAAAATATTCTCAACTTCTCTTGAAACTTGTATTTTATTCATTGAGATCAAATGTGTGATTTATGTGATCCTTTATTGTATTATTGTTATCTTTTTTTGAGCAGTGTATTGTCAGTGTTGAAAACAGTTGGGCTAGTTCATCCAAAACTGAAAATTTGGTCATCATTTATTCACGCTCATGTCGTTCCAAACCTGAATTAATTTCTTTCTTATGTTGAACATCAAAGAAGATATTTTGAAGAATGCTGGTAAGAAAACAGTTCATGGTCCCTATTGCCTTATTTCCCTGTGATGGAAGTCAACGGGGACCAACAACTGTTTGGTTCTTTAAAATTCTTCAATATAAGAAAAAATGTATACAGATTTGGAACGACATAAGGGTGAGTAAATGATGACAAAATTGTCATTTTTGGGTGACTTATTCCTTTAATGTTTTTGTGGAAACAGTAGTACATGTTTTCAGGATTCTTTGATGAGTAGAAAGTTTTTAATAAAAACTGCACTTATATGTAACAATTTATAAATACATACAGAGAGATATGATCCTACACGATCATCTTGGTATGGCAATTAAAAAAAATATGCTTTTAGTATTTACAAAAATAGCTTGGATATCAGCAAACAAGCATTTCAGAAAATTCGTCATTACAAGAAGTATGACAAGCAGTAGGTAGATCTCTTCAGAGCAGATTACTTCCTTGGCATGATTCAGGCTGAGGAACATGTTTCTGTGGAGGAGTTCATGCAGGCCTGACTGACAAGAATAATGATTTGCAAAGATTGTTGGAGAGGATGAAGATGTATGCGGTAGAGCAGGAGGGCACAACTCCACATCTGAACTGAATAAAAACAAGCCAGTTCACATACAGGTTCAGGAAGCTAGAATAAATACTTGTATAAATAGCAAGACCTCAGATTTCAAATGTTGTTATTAATCAGATCGTGTTCACTTTTCTGGTTGATTGACTGCATTTAATTTTGAGGAATTAAATGATGTATATTTATCTGACTTTGAGAAGTTAGATATATATTATGGATATTTATATATATATATATATACATATACAGTATTTATATATAATTCAGCACAGGGATCAGAGACGGGCTCCCCTTTCTCCTCCTCACTCTCTAATTCAGTACTCTTGGGATATCAAATTCTCATGTGAGACCACAGTGTTTACCTCTCTTCCTCCGAGGAGGTTGATGTGGTCAGCAAAAAACAAACAAAAAAGAGACTTATGAGGAGTTGGTGGAGGTTGTAACTGGAAAAGCGTGGAGAAACGTAGCATTCTATCACAACCTCCATGTTGGGACCTCTGGTTTTCCCCGTCTCCACACCGAGGTGTTGGGTGCATGGGTTTAACCATTTTTTCATTCCAGCTTTTTGCCCTTATTTGAATATTTCGGGGGCTGTATGAGTAGGTTAGAGGGCAATGTCTAAGGTGGGACAGATGCTTGCGGGCTATCTGTTCCATTGCAGCATCACTCCTAAGGCCCGACATTTTCCAATACTGGACACAGGCCTAGGAGCTGTTGGGCGGGAGCAGCCCCAACCGTTTTCCAGCTCCTCATTCAGGGAATGTCACTTCTCATACTCCCCAGAAGTTTGGAGTCAGAGTGGCGCTCCCGGGCCGAAGGCTTCTATCAGGAGGTGGATCTGCCGACCGTCATTTTCGCTGGAAAATCTTAGGCTAAAACGTCCTGACGCCTATGGCCCAGGACTTTTGAGGGCCGGCCCCCTCTGGGGAAGAGTGGTGTACAAGTCAAGTCACCTTTATTTATATACCGCTTTTAACAATACAAATTGTGTCAAAGCAACTGCACAATATCAAAATAGGAAAATAGTGTATCACTAATGTAAAATGACAAGATTAAACTTGTTAAAGTTTTTCAGTTAAAGGCATTTCATTATTGAAAACAGTGATGGCATTGTCCAGCTCAGTTCAATTGAAATAGTATCTGTGCAATCAAGTCGGTGATATCGCTGGAAATTAAGTGTCCCCAACTAAGAAAGCCAGAGGTGACAACGGCAAGGAACCAAAACTCCATCGGTGACAGAACGGAGAAAAAAAACCTTGGGAGAAACCAGGCTCAGTCGGGGGGCCAGTTCCCCTCTGGCCAGACGAACCAATAGTTTGTTCCAACTGCAGCAAAGTCAGATTGTAAGGGCTAAACTGGTTCCATTGGTCTTTTCCCGATGGCTGTCTAGGTGACGGGGTCATCACTGGGGATCTGTCTCTGGAGCTCATCTAGGTGTCCTAGACTCCGCTGACGTTCAGGGCTGTAGAGGTCGTGTCTAGGTGCTGATCCACCATCTGATCTGGATATGGACTGGATCTGGTGACTGCAGTGACCATCTGGGCTGGATAAGGACCGGATCAGGTGGCTACGGTGACCTCGGAATAAGAAAGAAACAGACTAATATTAGTGTAGATGTCAATCTTCTTACGATGTAACAAGTACATCGTGTTTTATGTGAAGTGTTACCGGTTCCGGTTGACCTAATTAATGCAGCCTAACAATCCTTTAACGGATTTGAATATTAGAAGTGTATTAGTGTACTATTGACACAGAACAGCCTGACTCACATCCCAACCAATCCCAGCACACCTCATCAACAGAATACTGATCATCCACACCTGTTACTCATTTACTCATTCACCCAGCAAACTACATAATGCACTCACAGCACCTCACTCCAGTGTCCGGTCTTGTTGATACATGTTGGACTCCTACCTATTGCAAGTGATTATTCCAAGTGATCGCCTGAAAGCGTGAAATCCTGTACCTACCTCCTGTGTCTGGTCCAGAGTGTTCTCATCGTCTTTGCCCTTCATCGTGTCATAGTCCTCCTCGCCCCGGACCTCGGCACTGGCGTGCTTCCATCTCCTGTAAGAGAAGCCATATCATCAATACCACATCAAGAAACCTAAAGTGTCATTGTCCTAGTTATTCACCTGATTCTTCATGCTCATTCTGCTGTGTGTGCTAAATAAATATATTTTCTACTATCATCTCTGAGTCCTGGGATACTTTCGTAACAACTATGTGTACGCTCGGTTGAAGAGATTGGTCTTTAATCTAGATTGAAGCTGACAGAGTGTGTCTGCCTCCCGAAAAGTGTTGGGTAGATCGTTCCAGAGTTTGGGCGCTAAATAGAAAAAGGATCTGCCGCCCGCAGTTGATTTTGGTATTCTCAAATGGCCAGAGTTTTGACAACGCAGTGGACGTGGAGGACTATAATGGAATAAGAGCTCGCTCAAGTACTGAGGAGCTAAACCATTCAGGGCTTTATAAGTAATTAACAAGATTTTAAAATCTATACGATGTTTAATATGGAGCCAGTGCAGTGTCGACAGAACCGGGCTAATGTGGTCATAATTCCTGGTTCTGGTAAGGACTCTAGCTGCTGCATTTTGAACCATTCGTAGTTTGTTTATTAAGCGTGCAGAACATCCACCCAATAAAGCATTACAATAATCTAACCTTGAGGTCATAAACGCATTAATTAAAATTTCTGCATTTGCTATTGAGAGCATAGATCTCAGTTTAGATATATTTTTAAGATGAAAAAATGCAGTTTTACAAATGCTAGAAATGTGGCTGTAAAAGGAGAGATTGCTATCAAATAGCACACCTAGTTTCCCGACTGATGACAAAGAATCGACAGAGCAGCCATCAAGTGTTAGACAGTGTTCTAGGTTATTACTTGTGGTGGTTTTTAGGTATGATAATTAACACCTCTGTCTTTTCAGAGTTTAGCAGTAAGAAATTACTTGTCATCCACTTTTTTATATCAACTGCATCCCATAAGTTTCTCAATTTGGTGTGTTTCACTGGGCCGCGAAGAAATATAGAGCTGAGTATCATCAGCATAACCTTAATTTCCTGATGATATTTCCCAAGGGTAACATGTAAAGCATAAAAAGTAATGGCCCTAGTACTGAGCCTTGAGGTACTCCATACCGTACTTCTGATCGATATAATACCTCTTAATTCACTGCTATGAATTGATGGTGGTCAAATAAGTACGATTTGAACCATACTAATGCACTTCCACTAATGCCAACAAAGTTTTCTATTCAAAAGAATGTTTTGATCGATAGTGTTGAACGCAGCGCTAAGATCCAGTAGCACTAATAGAGATATACAACCGTGATCGGATGATAAGAGCAGGTCATTTGTCACTCTAATGAGAGCAGTCTCAGTACTATGAGATGGTCTAAATCCTGACTGGAAGTCCTCACAGATATCAATTTTTCTCTAAGAAGGAACATAATTGTGAGGATGCTACCTTTTCTAGTATCTTTGACAGAAAAGGGAGATTCGAGATTGGTCTGTAATTAACTAGATCTTTGGGGTCAAGTTGTGTTTTTTTAATGAGAGGCCTAATAACAACCAATTTAAAGGTTTTGGGGACATACCCTAATGACAATGAAGAATTAATAATAGCCAAAAGAGGATCTATGACTTCTGGAAGCACCTCTTTTAGTAGTTTAGATGAAATAGGGTCTAAAATACATGTTGTTGGTTTAGCTGATTTAACAAGTTTATAAAATTCTTCCTCTCCTATAGTAGAGAATGAGTGGAATTATTCTTCAGGGGATCTATAGTGCAAAATTTGATGTGATACTGTAGCAGACGGCTGCATGGTTACAGTTTGATCTCTAATAGTATTTATTTTGGAAGTAAAATAGTTCATAAAGTCATTACTGCTGTGTTGTTGGGAAATGTCAACACCTGTTGATGCTTTATTTTTTGTTCATTTTGCCACTGTATTGAACTGTATTAGGTTTGTTTTCTTCTAAAAGAGACAAAAAGTAATCAGATCTAGCGCACACCTCATTATACGGTGCCCGTCTCTCCTCAGTGCCTTCAGGAGATTGTCCTGCCAACCCTGCCGGTGTTTCAGGGCGCAGCGGTTTCCCGTGAGCGCTTCTCTCAGTCTCCGCCCGAAAAAAAAGTAACCTCACAGTGTGGGAGCCCCTGCCAAGTGTGTCTCGGGGTCCTGCCTAGCAGGCTCTGGTTCTACCAGTTTAGTCTTCCTGGGAGATGATGCATGTCTGAGGACCGTCGTTTCAATAGAAGACTTCAGTAAGATAGTCCAGATGCTTATGGCTTAGGACTTCGGGAGGGCAGGGCCCTCTGGGGAAGAGCGGTACACACCTCAGTATACGGTGCCCATCTCTCCTCAGTGCCCTCAGGAGATTGTTTCCGTTTCCCCTGCCACCCTCGGTGCTTCTGGGCACAGCGATCTCCAGCGAATTTCTTTCTCAGCTTCCGTCCAGAAACGTAGCGGTCCTGAGAGGTTCGCTACCTCTGAAAAAGTGTTTAGAACAGCTAGATCGGCCATTCCCTGCCGGTCCTCCGCTTCAGGGCACCGAGCTAGTAGTTCCAAGCACACCAGAGGCCAGTCTTGAGAGACTGGTTCCATTAGTACATTTTATGGCAGTGTGGAAGCTTCTGCCAAATGTATCTCAATGGGTTTTGCACAGAGTAGAGAGAGGGTACAAGATTCAGTTCGGGTCTCGTCCGCCTCTGTTCAACGGGATATTTCCCACTCTGGTGGGCCCCGAGCAGGCTCTGGTAATGGAACAAGTAGATACTCTTATGAGGAAGGAGACCACCGAGGTCAGGGTTCTACTGCCGTTACTTCATCATTCCGAAGAAGGATGGGGGTTGCGTCCTATTCTAGATCTGAGATTATTAAACCGCTCAGTCATGAGACTCAAGTTCAAGATGCTTACTATCAAGCAAGTCGTGTCTCAAATCAGGTCCGAGGACTGGTTTGTGACAATAGATCTGAAAGACGCTTACTTCCATATATCCATTCTTCCTCAACACCGAAAGTTCCTAAGGGTTGCTTTGAGGGGCAAATCATACCAATATCGGGTTCTTTCGTTCGGCCTAGCACTCTCACACCGCACTTTCACCAAGTGTGTGGATGCTACTCTGGCTCCCTTGCGACTCCAGAGCATCCGCATATTGAATTAAATCGATAATTGGTTGATTCTAGCTCAATCAGAACAGTTAGCAATTCGGCATCGAGATGTCGTTCTCGCTCACATGAAAGACACTGGGTTAAGGCTAAATGCAAAGAAAAGTGTGCTTCCTCCAGTACAGAGAACCACTTATCTTGGCGTGATGCAGGCACGTCTGTCTCCTGCTCGTAATCACTGTGACGCTTTTTCAAAAGCTGTTGGGTCTGAATTGCAGTGGTGGCTCATGTTTTTGTTCAACCCAAGCTAAAGCATAATAATGAGCATTTGATCAGATATAACTGCAGTACAAGATTATGAGATGCATTATATGAATGCTTGGCTAAAGAGATGTGTCTTTAATCTAGATTTAAACAGAGAGAGTGTGTCTGAACCCCGAACATTATCAGTAAGGCTATTCCAGAGTTTGGGAGCCAAATATGAAAAAGCTCTACCTCCTTTAGTGGACTTTGCTATTCTAGGTACTACCAAGAGTCCAGAGTTTTGCGACCTTAGGGAGCAGGTTGGATTGTAGCGTGATAGTAGATTAGTTATGTATGCAGGAGCTAAACCATTTAGGGCCTTATAGGCAAGTAATAATATTTTGTAACTGATACGAAGCTTAATAGGTAGACAGTGCAGAGACTGTAAAATTGGAGTAATATGATCATATTTTCTTGACTTGGTAAGGAATCTAGCCGCAGCATTTTGTACTATCTGTAGCTTGTTTATTGAAGATGCAGGACAACCACCTAGCAGCACATTACAATAGTCCAGTCTAGAGGTCATGAATGCATGAACTTGCTTTTCTGCATCAGAAACACTTAACATGTTCCGTAGCTTGGCAATGTTTCTAAGATGGAAGAATGCTGTTTTTGTAACATGGGAAATATGATTTTCAAAAGATAAGTAGCTGTCTAATACAACACCCAGATTTTTGACTCTAGAGGAAGGAACAAGACATCCGTCTAGTTGCAAACTGTGATCCAAGAGATTCTGTGTACTGTTTTTTGGTCCAATAAGTAATATCTCTGTCTTAAAGGAGTTTAAAAGGAAAACATTATTGATCATCCAATCTTTTACATTTTGAACACACTCCGTTAGCTTAGATAATTTAGAAGTTTCATCTGGTCTTGTTGAGATATAAAGTTGAGTATCATCAGCATAACAATGGAAATTAATCCCATATTTTCTAATAATATTACCAAGGGGCAACATGGATATTGAAAATAGCAGAGGACCTAGGACAGATCCTTGTGGTACTCCAGACTTTACTGGTGATAATTGAGATGACTCCCTATTTAAATAAACAAAGTGGTAGCGATCGGACAGGTAGGATCTAAACCATCTTAAAGCCTGCCCTTGAACACCTGTATAGTTTTGTAATCGATCTATGAGTTTGTCATGATCTAGAGTTTTGAACGCAGCACTAAGATCAAGTAAAACTAGCAATGAGATGCAGCCTTGGTCTGACGCAAGAAGCAAGTCATTTGTAATTTTTTAACAAGCGCAGTTTCTGTGCTATGGTGGGGCCTAAAACCTGACTGAAATTCTTCATAGATATAATTTTTTTTAGCAAGAAGGAGCACAATTGAGCAGACACAACTTTTTAAACAAATTAGACATAAACAGAAGATTTGAAATGGGTCTGTAATTTGCCAGTTCACAAGGATCTAGTTTTGGTTTCTTAATAAGAGGCTTAATAACCGCCAGCTTGAATGGTTTTGGGACGTGACCTAAAGATAACGATGAGTTAATAATATTGAGAAGCGGTTCTTCTGCTACAGGTAACAATTGTATCAATAATTTAGTGAGTACAGGATCTAATAAACATGATGTTGGTTTAGATGCAGTGATAGGTTTATTTAGCTCATCCTGTCCTATAGTTGTAAAGCACAGCAGATTTTCTTTGGGTGCGATGAATGAAGCTGATATACTAGACGCTATAGAATCTACATTTGTTATTGTATTTCTAATGTTATCTATTTTATCAGTGAATAAATTCATAAAGTCATTACTATTAAACTGTGAGGGAATATTTAGATCTGGTGACATCTGTTTATTTGTTAATCTAGCCACTGTGCTAAATAAAAACCTTGGATTGTTTTGGTTATTATCCATAAGTTTGCGGATATGCTTGGTCCTGGCAGCTTTTAGAGCCTGTCTATCGCTGGACATACTGTTTTTCCACGCAATTCTAAAGACTTCCAAGTTAGTTTTTCTCAATTTGCGCTCAAGATTACGAGCTTCTTTCTTGAGAGAATGGGTATAACTGTTGTACCATGGCGCTGCACGTTTTTCTCGAACCTTTTTTAATTTGATGGGGGCAACAGTTTCTAACGTATTAGAGAAGATAGTTCCCATGTTGCTAGTAATTTTGTCTAGTTAATTTGTATTTATGGGTACACAGAGCAGTTGAGATAAATCAGGCAGGTTATTTGTGAATCTGTCTGTAGTGGCTGGAACAATAGTTCTGCCTGGACAATAATGCGGAGCCATATAGTTAATATCAGTAATATGCAGCATGCACGATACAAGGAAATGGTCAGTAACATGATCACTTTGAGGTACGATATCTATATCCGTGAGAACAATTCCATGCAATATAATTAAATCTAGCGTATGATTAAAACGATGAGTGCTTTACACATTGACATTGACATTTTGCTTGACTCCAAAAGAGTTTATTAGGTCAGTAAACGAATGTCCAAACGCATCATTTGTATTATCTACGTGAATGTTAAAATCTCCTACAATTAGTGGTTTATCAACATTAATCAATAGGTCTGAGAGAAAATCTGCAAATTCTTTTAGAAAATCTGTATATGGCCCTGGCGGTCTATACACAGTAGCCAGAGCAAGAGATAGTCTTTAATGACAGAAAGCAAAGAGCACAGGAACATTTATTTTGCATATCTGACAGTGTAACATTAAGCATAAGTATTTCGAATGAGTTAAAACTGTATTCTGTTTTATGAGTAACATTGAGAATATCACTATATATTGTTGCGACATTGCCGCCACGACCAGTCTGATGAGGCTCATGCTTATAACAGTAGCTTGGTGGAGTAGATTCATTTAGACCAATATAATCATTTGATTTAAGCCAGGTTTCAGTCAGACAGAGTACATCAAAACTATTATCTGTGATCATTTCATTTACAATAACTGCTTTCGGTGTGAGTGACCTAATTTTTAGGAGCCCAAGCTTTAAAAATAGTTTTTGTTCATTTATTTTGCCTTTTTCTGGTTTAATAACGATCAGATTTTTTCTAGATCCTGCATTAAATTTATATTTTTCCCTCACTATTCGAGGAACAGACACAGTCTGTATAGATTGGAAAGACACAGTCTGTATAGATTGGACACTGCAAGTAACGATTTTCCGCAAGTTGGACCTCCTCCACATTTAGAGTGTTCGTGGTGGCCATAGCTGCTTACCACGTCCCTTTGGGTGGTCAGTCATTAGGGGTGTTACCTGTTGGTACAAGTTTCTCTCGTTGTACTTGAGGCCAGGAGAAGTATGGTACCGCTCCAGACTTTCAGGTGCATCTGTCTTAGCTGTGCTCGCCATGATTTCACACTAGACAGGCATTTGTCAGTATGGTGGCGTGGGCAGTGTCGTTCCCATAGCGTCTTTCGACGCAGCTTGAGTTCTGAAGGGGAACATCTCAGGTTACGTATGTAACCATGGTTCCCCGAGGAACGAGACGCTGCATCGCATACCATACTTCTTGTATCCCTGATAGCGTCTTGCTTCAACTTTTCAGAAGCTGACATTGCTCGTTCCGGATGCGCTTTTAAGCTCTCTGGTCTCTACGTCAACCCCGCCCGTGACGTTTCGCCATTCTGTTGGACTGAATACACACATGTTTCAGAGCGTGGGAAAACAGGGGCGTTCCCAAAGTGTCTTTCGACGCAGCTTCTTGTTCCTCGAGGAACCATGGTTACATAAGTAACCTGGGACGTTCTTGCTTAACTGACCACATAGTCTCTTATAAAACTAATTCCAGGTATCCTGAGAGGATGGGCAATATAATTTTATTCTATTTCCTAAACCCAAACAAAACAGAGCAAAATGTCCCTAAGCATTCACCCCCAATCCCAGTGAAGGCATAGGAGGGACTTTATGCATTTGCCCACTATCCTATTCATATAATTTTCACTGCTTGATGTATGTAAAATTACTGTTACCTTGGCTTTATTTGAACAATATGATTCCCAATGCACACAAACACTGTTACTTACAGTGTTTACTTCCTTTGAATTATATTTTTATTAAATATTTATTTATTTGTGAAAACTACTTTGTCATCTAAAGCAGTGGTTCCCAACCACGTTCCTGGAGGCCCGCCAACACTTCATGGCTGTTTCTCAATATGCGTTCTTCAGCTATCTTGCGTCCTTGTGTTCTCGTTCTACATCATCATCGACTGTCCAGTTCCAATTCTCAAGAGCGCAAGTACAGTGGACGCATGAAAGTTCACGGATGTGTTCTTGATATCGAGGATGTATCCAGTGCAGACTTGAGAGAATCGAGAAGTCCCAGAAGACGCTGCAGGTGGCTGGTGTACGGAAGCCTGTAAGCTGTAAGCTCTCGTTTGCTTTATACCTGCTTGCTTTGACTTCCTATCTATATTTATTTATAACTCGACTACTCGACACCTGGAGAAAGTCTGCATTTTTATTGGCATATTAAAATGAATCTTAACATAGTCATTGTTAAACATATAACGCTGTAAAATAAAACGATATACACCTAAATGAAAATAATATATATAAAAGTATGAAATGTTTTAATAACTTATGACATTTGTTTGTAATGTTATGTTATATTTATTGTTCATTGGCCACTGCTTATGCTGAGACTATGCGGTCAGTTAAGCAAAAAGAACACAGTATATCTCAATTCTCACAAGGATGCTGTTCTGTGTACTCGAGTCCTTTCGAGTTCGTTCCTCCAAGGAAGCCTTGCTAGACTGGTCTCCACGATAACACAAGTCCGGTCTCTGCGTTCTTGGAATTGAGAAACAGCCCATGTTTTCCTTGTCTCCTTAATCTAACACCTGATTCAGATCATCAGCTCATTAGTAGAGACCTGAAATGGGTGTGTCAGACAATGGAGAGATGCTAAATATGTAGTGTTGGGGGGCCTCCAGGAACATGGTTGGGAACCACTGATTTAAAGTATAAGTTTTATTTTACATATACATTTTTTAATCCATTTTAAAATGATTTAAAATTTCTTAAATATTTATAAAAATAAATACAATTATATCGGCTATTTATTGGCCATCGGCCACCCTGCTTTCCAAGATATATGCATCGTTTGTCAAAAAAACAACATTGGTCGACCACTACTTAGGACAAATGTGCAAGTCAGACATGCTATTTAGGGGACAAAGTTGGAACATTTTGAGCATGAAAACCAATGATCATATTGTTTAGATTCAAAATAAGTAGTGTGGCTTAGTTTACTACTGAGGAGAAAACAAGATTAAAACTATGTCTTGAGGGTAACCCATTTTACTCTTATGTAAAAAGTGTTTTCACTGTGGTCTTTGAAATCATACCACAACAGAAGTGTACAACTGTTTTAATATTGTTTATGCCAAACTGTTTCTTTTCAAGGTGTAGTTAATACTGATGCTGCTGTTGTTATCAGAAGTTGTTTCTGTAATATGGTCAAGTTCAGTCAGTTTTCTTTAATTCATCGCATCTTTGACTCAAGATTCAAGATTTGTATTTGTCACATACACAATTATACAGAATATAATCAGCAGTGAAATGTAAGTCAGGTCCGCTCCATGGACAGTGCAATTATATGTAACACAAACACAAGAGAATACACATAAATATAGGTATGGAAAAAAATGAAGTTATTTATTATTATTATTAAATGGAGTCATGTTTATGTTATGAGACTGGGTTTGAGTTTAGGAGCCTGATGGCCTGGGGGAAGAAGCTCCTCCTAAGTCTCTCAGTTTTTGCCATCATGCTACGGAAGCGCTTGCCAGATGGTAGCAAAATGAAGAGACGGTTACCAGGGTGATTTGAGCCCTTGATGATTTTGACGGCTCTGCTGTTGCAGCGTTTGAGGTAGATGTCCTGCAGAGAGGGAAGAGCAGACCCTGAGATGCGGTCAGCTAAGCGCACAACTCTCTGCAGGCTTTGCAGTCCTGATTGGAGACGTTTCCATACCACACTGAGTCAATACACTTTCTATGGCCCCTGAATAGAAAGTTTTCAGGATTGCTGGTGAGACCCTGAATTTCCTCAGCTGTCGTAGATGGTACAGTCTTTGCCTGGCTTTCTTAACCTGAGTTTGAATGTGTGTAGTCCAAGTCAGGTCCTCGGAGATGTTTACACCGAGGTACTTGAAGCTGCTCACCCTCTCCACAGGGGTCTCACTGATTGTAAGAGGAGTGTAGGGCCGTTGCAGTCTCTTCCTGATGCCCACAATCAGCTCTTTAGTTTTGCTCACATTCAGAGAGAGACAGTTGTCCTGGCACCATGATGTAAGTCTCTCTACCTTATCCAAGGTCTCATCATTGTTGGAAATGAGGCCCAGAACCACAGTATAATCAGTAAATTTGATAATAGAAGTGTAGCTGTGAGAGGACACGCAGTCGTGTGTGTAGAGAGAGTAGAGCAGAGGACTCAGGACACAGCCCTGTGGGGCTCCTACGTTCAGGGTTATGGAGCTTGAGGTAAACTGGCCTACTTTCACCACTTGAGGTCTGCCGGTGAGGAAGTCTTGAATTCAGTCGCAGAGTGAAGAGTTTAGGCCGAGGTCTGTGCGATTAAAAGCTAGCTTGATGGGGACTATAGTATTGAAAGCTGAGCTAAAGTGAATGAATAGCAGCCTTACATAGTTCCCATTGTTGCTGTCAATGTTTGTGAGGGAAGAATGCAGAACGTGAGAGATGGCATCATCAGTAGATCTATTTGGACAATAAGCAAACTGAAGATGGTCCAAAGTAACAGGGATGGAGGAGCAAATGTGGTTCTCTACAAGTCTCTCAAAAGACTCCTGGTCTTTGTTCATCATACCTGGTCCATGGGTTTTAACTGTAATTCCCCAACAGTACCTTCCACGGTTTTAACAGAGACTTTTAGAGGTTTTTAGGGAACAGTGGAACAATCATGGCTTGCACACTACTAGCCATAGCCTTCCCAGTCGATTAGGTACTCCAACAGGCCACCCCGTCACCACGAGTCTATGATGTCTTTAACCTGGTATACTGATGGCTGGTCCAGGATCTCTGGAGGAGTAGGCTCGTCTGTCTCGTGGGGTTCTGGAGTGGAAGGAGAGAAGGGTTTCAGGAGGGAAACATGGAATGCTGGGTGAATGCGATACCTGGGTGGTAGTTGGAGCTGGTAGGTAACCTCATTGATCTGCCTCTGGATCGGGAACGTACCAATGTAGCGGGGACTCAGCTTATGGCAGGGCAGGTGGAGATGCAGATCCTGGGTGGACAGCCATACCTGATCTCCTGGCTGATACTGGGGAGTTGGGGCACGCTAGGCATCCGCAAAGCTCAGGCCTTTGAGAAGCAATCCACTGCCACTAGGATGCATATGTGACACTCTGACTCTGGCAAGTCAGTCACGAAGTCAATTCCCATGTGTGACCAGGGCCAGTGAGGAATGAGTAGGCGCACGAGCTTGCCCACCGGAAGGTGACAAGGAAACGATGACATGGCACAGACTGAGCAACTGCAGACGTACCCGATGACGTCACGGGACATACTAGGCCACCAGTACCGAGCTTGGAGGAGCGATACGGTCCGTTGGCTGCCTGGATGTCCAGAGCCTGGGACACTATGAACGGAGCCCAGAATGGACTGCCGTTGGGATTGAGGGACGAAGATTTTCACTTCTGGGCCTCCCAGCGGAGCGGGTTCAGTAAAAGTGGCGTCTCTGATTTCCTCATCGATGTTCCATAGTATGGGGCTGACAATGAGGGCTGGAGGGAGAATTGGCTTGGGATCTGATGCCGTATCGGGGGAGTGAAGGCGATATAGAGAGTCAGCTTTGCAGTTACGATTTCCAGGCCGATAGGTGATGGTGAAGTGGAACCGGGTGAAAAACAGAGCCCAGTGTGCTTGGCAGGGATTGAGCCTCTTGGCTTCGCGGAGGTATTGGAGGTTTTTGTGATCTGTGATGACAGTCAATGGGTGGTTAGCTCCCTCCAGCCAGTGCCACCTCTCTTCCAAAGCTAACTTGATTGCGAGCAGCTCTCGATTCCCGATGTCATAATTCTGCTCCGCTGAGGTCAGTTTCCTAGAGTAATAAGCATAAGGCTGGAGGCGTGGAGGCTCACCGGATAGCTGGGACAGCAACTCCGGTGGTGGAGGCGTCCATTTTCACCACGAATGAAACATGGGGGATCTGGATGAAGAAGGATGGGAGCCGTGCTGAAGGCGGTCTGGAGTTCTTCGATCCCCAAGTAGTGATCGGTAGCGGCACAGTACAGGCAGAGTCCAGCCGCCAGCCGGCAAGAAAAGCCGGGTGGAATCAACTTGCATTGGTTCTGGTAATGGAGAACTTGTGGCGGGTGAGACAGACTGGTGAGCGGCTTCGTAAATGTGGCAGGCTGATAAGCGCTGGGAAATCCGGTTGGCCTTCTGCACAAAGCTCTCCAATCAAACGGAATTGTCAAAGATAGCCATCTGGGCACGGATATGGGGATCCAGGCCTTGCCTGTAAGCCCTGAGAAGAGCAACCTCATTCCATCCACTAGTCGCTGCCAGAGTGCGGAACTGCAAGGTGTAGTCGTTGGTGGAAGAAGCGCCTTGACGCAGCCGCAGCAGCGGATCTGAAATGGAGAGCACTCCAGTGGCCTGGCCAAACACCTCCGAGAAATGTTTTGAGAATGCTCGATGGGAATTTATTATGGCCGTGTCGGCATTCCATGTTGCCTTGGCCCATAACAGCGCTCGACCTGAAAGGAGAGAGATCAAGAAGGCCACCTTAGAGCGCTCTGTCTGAAACTTCTGCAGCTGCATCTCCTGATACAGCTGGACTTGTAGGAGGAAGCCGCCACACTCAGCTGAATCACCCATGCAGGCAGCAGGCATAGCCATGGTACTGGCAGAGGCAGATTGAGGGTTTGCTGTTGACATGAGCGAGATCCGAAGAGTGCTGACCAGCTCCTCCATGATATCAGCAGGTGAGGGAGACCGGGGATCCATGGGAGTGTCTGTGTAGGTCTTCTGTCATAAACTGAGCCGGAAACAACAGGTAAGTGGATAATCAGGTATTTATTGACAGGTATGAGTGGAGGTCGTGAGGAGCAAATGGCAGGTGAGAATATGGTTTGAAGAGACAAGTTCAATGAGCTTAGCGGAATGCTGATGGTGGTTTGTCTTTGCAGGAATGAAGGAGAGCGGGGACCAGGAACTGAGGAGACTTTGCTGGAGAGTAGTGGAATGGAGTCCAATTGTGTAAGTATACACAGCGGTGTGCATACGAGGTCTGGGAACTTTTCAAGGTAGCGTACGGTAGACCGGACAGTGAGTGACTGGATGGAGCATGCTTTTGAATGGTGTCTTGATTGCAGGTGACAGGTGCGGGAAATCAGAACTCAGGTGGTTGTGATTGTGGTGGCTGGTGACTGAGGTGACTGAGGTGAATCCCTGACAGTCATGTTATCATTGCTCTTGTACAGGTGCATATCAATAAATTAGAATGTCGTGGAAAAGTTAATTTATTTCAGTAATTCAACTCAAATTCTGAAACTCGTGTATTAAATAAATTCAATGCACACAGACTGAAGTAGTTTAAGTCTTTGGTTCTTTTAACTGTGATGATTTTGGCTCACATTTAACAAAAACCCACCAATTCACTATCTCAACAAATTAGAATACTTCATAAGACCAATAAAAAAAAAAAATTTTTAGTGAATTGTTGGCCTTCTGGAAAGTATGTTAATTTACTGTATATGTACTCAATACTTGGTAGGGGCTCCTTTTGCTTTAATTAATGCCTCAATTCGGCGTGGCATGGAAGTAATCAGTTTGTGGCACTGCTGAGGTGGTATGGAAGCCCAGGTTTCTTTGACAGTGGCCTTCAGCTCATCTGCATTTTTGTGGTCTCTTGTTTCTTATTTTCCTCTTGTCAATACCCCATATATTCTCTATGGGGTTCAGGTCTGGTGAGTTTGCTGGCCAGTCAAGCACACCGACACCGACACATGGTCATTTAACCAACTTTTGGTGCTTTTGGCAGTATGGGCAGGTGCCAAATCTGGCTGGAAAATGAAATCAGCATCTTTAAAAAGCTGGTCAGCAAAAGGAAGCATGAAGTGCTCCAAAATTTCTTGGTAAACGGGTGCAGTGACGTTGGTTTTCAAAAAACACAATGGACCAACACCAGCAGATGACATGCACCCCAAATCATCACAGACTGTGGAAACTTAACACTGGGCTTCAAGCAACTTGGGCTGTGAGCTTCTCCACCCTTCCTCCAGACTCTAGGACCTTGGTTCCCAAATGTCATTTCCAAATGACTTTGGACCACTGGGCAATTAACAGTCCAGTTCTTCTTCTCCTTGGCCCAGGTAAGATGCCTCTGGCGACAACTGTAGCCAAATTCCTTAACATGTCTGTATGTGGTGGTCCTTGATGCCTTGACAGCAGCCTCAGTCCATTTCTTGTTAAGTTCACCCAAATTATTGAATCAAATTTGCTTGACAATCCTCATAAGGCTGCGGTTCTCTCGGTTGGTTGTGCATCTTTTTCTTCCACACTTTTTCCTTCCACTCAACTTTCTGTTAACATGCTTGGATACAGCACTCTGTGAACAGCCAGCTTCTTTGGCAATGAATGTTTGTGGCTTACCCTCCTTGTGAAGGTTATCAATAATTGTCTTCTGGACAACTGTCAGATCAGCAGTCTTCCCCATGATTGTGTAGCTCAGTGAACCAAAATGAGAGACCATTTTGAAGGCTCAGGAAACCTTTGCAGGTGTTTTGAGTTGATTGGCTGACATTGGCATGTCACAATATTCTAATTTGTTGAGATAGTGAATTGGTGGGTTTTTGTTAAATGTGAGCCAAAATCATCACAATTAAACGTGAGCCAAAATCATAACAATTAAAAGTACCAAAGACTTAAACTACTTCAGTCTGTGTGCATTGAATTTAACACACAAGTTTTACAATTTGAGTTGAATTACTAAAATAAATGATTTTTTCCATGACATTCTAATTTATTTAAATGCACCTGTATAAGAGAAGAAATAAAAGCATATTTGAAATCTTTAAAAAAATAAGATTACTTGTACATATACTCTACTTATGAAACTATATAGTAGAAAATACAGATCTGAGGATTACACAGTTTGATTTATTGCATCTATATTATTGTAATATTTAAGCATAGTATGTTTAAAGATATCAAAGGTATGAATCTATATGTAAGATATAAGAATATTAAGCTGCTGACAAGTTTGAGGTAAGTACAAATTGCCCAGACACTGAGGCGAGAGCTAGAATTATGACCTGGAATGGTTTCCTGAGTCTAAGAATGGTTTCCTGTGGGTGTATTACAGAAACAGCTTAAATCAGAGTAATATCTTGTCTCTTTAGTAAGAGTGTGATTTCAAGTTGGAACCGATTTAAAACACTGAACTTATCAGGTAATAGCAGGACTTAAAGGGATAGTTCACCAAAACATTTAAACTTAATGATTATTCCTGTAAACCCTTGTCGGTTATGTAATGAATGAATGTAAAGAGTTGAGGATGAAAATACTTGTGTAACAGTAAATTGGATCCGTGTGGCTCTTAAAGTGACAGCGGGCTATATGTCTGCTGCCGACTGTGCTTTATATTAATAATCAAACAACAAAAGACAAATTCAAAATCACTCTCTGCTCTTGACTGAAGGACTTTTGTAGCTTTAATAAGAAACAAAGGACGTTTAATTCTTACAGCGAAGACTATGCTGTTTTATTTTACATTCGGTTATTACATTTCTCTAGTAGGCTGGTAACTAAATAGCCATTTTAGACTTACATTAAAAAAACTTAAAAGCACAGTTTGTTTTCTTTAACATTTGTATCTATTTTATTCTAATGTATTATTTTTCCTTTTTTACTGGAATTGTATTCTTAGCTTTTTTATTACTGGCAGGTTAATTATTTTCAATAATTTTGAGGACCTTATTTTTTATTTTTTTTTTTTTTACTAATATTAGTTTCTCTGGTATTCTGCTGTGGTATTGAGAATCATGACATTTCAATGGTCTCTAAAATGTAGTTGTCATAGTAACCTTATTTACAGAAAATATATACTTGATAAACATCACTATCTTTAAATAAAGCTTTCATATAAAGTTTTGGTCATATGGCCCACTAATAATCATTTTAAATAATCGTGATTATGATTTTTGTCATAATTGAGCAGCCCTATTTTGAAGAAAGTTTCTAACCAGGCTGTTTTGGGGCACTGTTGACTTCCATAGTAGGAAAAAAAAATACTATGGAAGTCAACGGTGCCCCAGAACTGCTCTGTTTCCCACATTCTTCAGAATATCTTCCTTTGTATTCAGCAGAACAAAGACAATCATACAGGTTTGGGACTACTTGAGTAAATGATGACAGAATGTTTTTTTTTTTGGTGAACTATCCCTTTAACTAATGTTTTAAATGACAATTTTTTCCCAATATGGTATTAGTAGTTACTAAAAGAAGTTTACTAAAGTACCTCAATATTTCTTTAATAATTACTTTGTCATAGCTCTGATGTTTCTCTTTTTCTTCTTTCCCTAAATCAGAGCAGACCCCTGCACTGCTGGATTGAGTGGAATGTGTCAGCGGTGCGCAGGTCTTTAATGGTTTTGGGCTGAGCAGCGAGGCCCTGACAGTGCTGCTGGATCTTCTGAGAAGTGCCACAATCCAAACCCTGGTGTTTCTCTTCTGTCTGGCCAGTGGTACACCATACAGAGCGGTCTCCAGAGTGTTTGACATGCCTTGTTCCATTGTCCACCGCATTGTCCTCCGAGTTGCTGAGGAGGTACTGGCCATTCACCACCAAGAGCAATTTACCTCCTGAAGACCCCAGAAGTCCTGGAGGCAGGGCTGGGCTTAAAATTGATGTTGTTTTTCTGATGTTAAACCTAAGCTATGTTGTTAATAGTTAAAAAAGTACTTTCAATAATGTATACAACAGTTTGTTTTAATGTGTAAAAAAATATTTACAGGACAAAAAAAAATAACAGAATGTTTTGTTTAAAAATTATAAGCAGCATTAACAAAATGATCAATGTACATAATTACTTCTCTTTTATTTACACGTGAATATGCATAACAAAAAATGTTAAATGTACAGAAAGTACTCAGACTCATTTACAAATAAATTACATTACAAAAATGAATAATATATATATATAACTTATTCATTTAATTTTTCACTTACATCCCAAAAATAAACTACATAAATTAGGTTATTTCATTGACAATGTGACATAAAAAAAGATATTGAAAAATTGTAATGGATCCATTGTTCCCACTGTTTTCTCTTGGCTAATAGAGAATGGCTAATAATTTTATTTGTTAACCATTCTCGCAAGAAGAGTAATCAGTCTCTTGTTGCTCTCCTGTGTTCTTCTTTCCTTTGTCTCTCTCTGGAGTTTGATGTCCTCCCTGAGTAGCTCCACCAGCTCACCACTCACTCCCTCACCTGTCCCAGGACACCTGCAATCCTAAGCCAGAGCAAATAAACCATGGCTCTTAACAACAACACCACAATGAATTTCAGCAAAAATCTGTCTATTAACTTGCTTACTTTGCATTTTTTAAGTCCTTCCCTAGCAGGCTCATTTTCTCCAGAATAATCCTAAAACAAGATATAATGAAAACACTCATGAAAAATATAAAGACATGTTTGCAATCGTAACATTCGAAAATATGACACAGCAGGATATGCAAACAAAATACTGAAGTGTTAAAGGTTGGTTAAAACATCAGTAGACATATCTTGCATGGCAGCACTACAAAAACACAACAAAGGGGAAGACTATTACCTTATATACTGGTTGTCTTATTGCTTGTGGGCTTTGTGTAAAAACCCTGGCTTTTAACACTTTCGCTAAGTATTTGAGCAAATGAAAACACAACACTTACATTTCAATGTGAATTCCCTACAGAACTCTCATCCGTCCGTGTTCTTTGAATATAAATTCCATTTAAATATATATATATATATAAAAATATATATAAATAAAACAAAATTAATCTAAAAAAGAAAAAAAAAAAAAAAAAAAAGACAATAATTAGGCATGTTAAATGGTGGTGGCTATGAATGGTACACCCCGCTAAGCTCACATAAATGGTTTGAGCCAAGTCTTCAGCAGCCAATGACACTGACCCGTTCAAACTGATTTTCATGCATATTTAACACATATTTTACGTGTATTTCATGCAAATTTAATACGTTGAATATGAGTATTTAACACGCTGATTTTTCACACGTAAACAACACGTATTTAACGCATATTTGGCACTTTTGCCCTTCCATAGTTGGGCAACGGGTCAAGCTGAAAATACGCACTGCGTTAATCGCACCTTAATAAAATTAGTGCCATTAAAATTAATTTGCGTTAACGCGTTATTTTGACTGGGTTAAAAAAAAACAGCTAACTAACACAATAAAAACATGATAACATAATACGAAAGATGTTTTTTTTTTAATGTTCAAAAACTAAGTTATCTGTTTTTGCAAATAAACTCTTAATATATATATACAGTATATATATATACAGTATATATATATATATATATAAATATATATATAAACAGATATTTTTGTCTATGGCTCTGACTTAGTTTTGCTCTCAGTGGTGAAAAAGCATTGGCTTATATGTGTGCCTGCTTTCGATGTTTATGTCTCAGGGATGAATTACCGGCTGTTGAATTCACAAAAATACAAGCACTATTGATGTAATTCATTTCAGTTTCCAAACATAATTGAATTTTTGTTACATAAGCTCCTCTGTATTATTTATTTTCAGGAAACATACATTTTCAAATTGAATTTTATGCTTAAAGACACTGTACAGTATTGAAGGGCCCAGAGCACAAACAGGAAATGTGTCACTTCTTCTTCTTCACCCATTAACGTCATTTGTTACCCAACTCTGTGGTGTTTATCCCGCTCACCCCCGGCTCCTTCTGTTGCCATGGATATGCCATCCCTATGGCAACTCGGGGCCTTTGTGGATGGTCTTGGGTCCTGACGGCAGAGGACTCATTGCACATTCTCTTCCAGCTTCAAGTCAAAATGGACAAGCTCATCTGCCTGCCATAGTACAGGAACCTTTGTGAAAATGTGCCACAGCACGGCTTCATAAACATATTAGTGGATCTGATAATCAGTCTTAAACGCATCCACATTAAAGAGACCAAATTAAGAAGATGACCTTTCCATTTCTAATATGGAAGAGATTAAAAACACTGTACTGAAGCAAACCTCTTTAATATCCCTGCTGATTTTGAATTAGCTGAATGACACAGTTGTTTACAAAGAGGAACAGCATTACTGTTGGTGCTCAAATTGTATTGTACCCTCACTTACTTGTCACAGTAGTGACAAGTTTAAAAGACAATTCATATTCAGTAATACTGTTTTAATTGCACTGACAACAAAAATAACAATTATGTTACCTTCTAGAGCTTCTTATAGCTAAACTGCAGTTGTTCCGTAATTGATGAACTTTGCAACTTTTGAGCTTTACAACTTCTTGACGGTTACTGAACTGAATGAAAACAACATTGAACTAAATCCCAGCTAACAGGGAACATTCTCAGAACTTTAGCTGTCTCTTTGGCATTCTGGCCAAGTTATGGACTAACATTCTTCTGGGTTACGTTAATAGAATGTTTGTTCACAGGTTTTTGGTCTTTAATAAAGTTTTCAAAACATTAGTACAGAAACATTATTATGCATAGTTCATGAAACGCTTTTTTAAAAAGTTTCAGTTAGATGTTACTATATACTGTTTGTTTGTGTGTGTGAATGTTTGTTCACAGACTTAAATGTTTTTGGTCTTTAATGACCTGCCTAACATTGAGTTCAAAACGGCTATTGTCTAAGCACAGAAACATCAATTCATGATTGAACAACTGCTTCTCTAGTTCATGAAATTCAGCAGCTTTTAGCTGATTTGTATTCTAAGTTTCAGTTATATGTTGTTAGACTTTAATTTATTATATTGCTTCCAACTTTGGATAAAAGCTTCTGCTAAATGACTAAATGCACTTACTGCTTGTTTCAAAGTTTATTCATACATGTTTGTATAACCCCTTAATATTAGGAAATAGAGTAAACTTATTTGGCTTTCTGTCCCTGATGAGGGGCTCCAGCCCTCGAGCTTGATATACCCCCCAGGCCTTGATATAAGGTGATTACAAAGGGCAAGGTACCTAAGAAGAAGGTGGAGATTGGGGAGGTGGAGGGATGCTGAAACAGCTGAGACTGCAGATAGGTAAGCAGCTGCTTATATACTCTGGCTGTTGATTGAAAGATTAGATGGGCTCGCTCCTCCCTAACTTACATTTAGGAATTTCATTAAAAAAATCAAATTAAAAAAAAAAAATGAATGTTTTGGACATTGAATGTTTTGGACAAATAATGTTTTCATAACTTTATGGTGCACTGGCAAAGTTATGAACAAACATTCTTCCGGTTATGTTAATAGAACGTTTGTTCACAGGTTTTTAACAACATTTTCAAAACGTATTGTAAGCACAGAAATTTAAACAGAGTTCATGAAATGTTTTCTGAAAAGTTTCAGTTATAATGTGCCTTGCGAAAGTATTCACACTTTACCCCCCCCATTTTGTTATGTTGCCGCCTTGTGTTACATATTTATCAATACACTTCAATAGAAAAGCAAAAACAGAAATGAAATAATTACAAATAGAAAACTGAAATAAGTACATTGTATAAGTATTCATAAATTAACTAAATATTTAGCTGAAGAAACTTTACAGTCTCAAGGCTTTTTTTGTTTTGTTTGATGCGACAAGATTTTCTCATCAGCATTTGGCAATTATCTGCCATTCTTCTCTTCACCTCTCAAGCTGTCAGGTTGGATGGGGGCATTTGCACATTTTCAGGTTTCTCCATAAATATTTGATTGAGTTCAAGCTCAGGCTCTGGCTGGGCCACTCAAGGACATTCACAGAGTTGTCTATAAGCCACTCTTGCTGTGTGCTTAAGGTCATTGTCCTGTTGGAAGATGAACCATCTGCCAAGTCTGAGGTTCTGAATGCTATGGACTATGTTTTCTTTAAGGCTATCTCAATATTTTGGTGCATTGAGCTTTTCTTCTACTCTGACGAGTCCCTCAGTCCCTGCCGCTGATAAACAGCCCCACAGCAAGAGGCTGCTACCAGCAAACTTTACTTTTGGGATGGTACTCTGCAGGTGATGAGCAGAGCTGGTTTCCTTCAAACATGATGCTTAGAATTGAGGTTCATCAGACCAGAGAATCTTGTTTATCAGATTCTGATGGTCATCTAGGTGCTTTTTTTGTGTGTGCAAATTTCACGTATGTTTTCATGTGTCTTCACTGAGGAGAGGATTGAATCTTGCCACAAGACCATAAAGCACAGATCGGTTAGATTTGTAACTGTAAAAGCTAAAATTGTAGATTTCTCCTATCTCCACATATGAACATGGTGCTCAACTAGAGTGACCAACAGGTTCTTGGTCATCGATCTAGAAAATGTCCTTCCCCATCAATTGCTCAGTTTGGCCAGGAGGCCAGCTCTAGGAAGAGTCCTTGTAGTTTTAGACTTGTTCTGTTATAGATAATGGAGGCTACATGCTTCTGTGACCCTTCAATGAAGTACAATTTTTTTCTGAACTCTTCCCCAGATGTGTGGCTTGAAGCAAACCTGTTTCTGAGCTCTGCAGGCAGTTCTTTTGACCTCAGGGCTTAGTTTTTGCTCTGATATGCATTATCAGCTGTTAGGCCTTTTATTAAGATGTGTGTGCCTTTCCAAATCATACCCATCCAATTGAATTTGCCACAGATTAACTTAACTCGAAGTGTAGTAACATCTACAAGCAATATGAATGCTCCTGAGCTTAATTTCAACTGCCCCAGAAAAGGGTTTAAATACTTATGCAATGGAATCATTTAAGCTAAGATTTTTTTTGTTTTTATAAATTTGCAAAGATGTTAAAAACCTGTTTTTTGCTTTACCATTATGGTGTATGGAGTGTAGATTGATGTGGAAAAAAGTAATTTAAAACAATTTACATAATAAAACTGAAGGGGTATGAATACTTTCGCAAGGCACTATATAGAATTTATGTTTGTATAACCTTGAAATTTGTAAAAAAAAAAAAAAGTATATATATTCATAAATGTATGGGAATGTTAGCAAAACATTTTTAGAACATATTTTTATCAGCTGGGTTTGAGCTGAATAATGGCACGATTATTTAGAGCTGATTTACTGATGAAATATGATTTGATTATAGATTTGGTTACATGAACACAAGTTAAATCTGCAAGAGGAATTTTTTTTGCCCTCACGTGAAACTCCTAGTGCACCGGTAAATGTGACTCTTTTCCTGTTTGTTAATGTGAAGCTGCTTCGAAACAATCTGTATTATCTAAAATGTGACTTGACTAGTGACAGTAACTGGTTTCATAGCCCTCTGCATTCTACTATACCTTGCTACAAGATAGATCTATTCTAAATAAAACAACCTAGCTTCATTCATAAAGCATATGGCTGCACAGTGTCTGTCAATGACCTCAACAAATGTTACGTAATGTGTTTTTATTTTTATTATATCCTTTGTCCCCAGCGTTGACACTCTGACTCTTGCGTAGGCAGCACTTGACAACATCCTCTGCAGGAGATTGGGAACATCAGGTAATTTAGTCCTTTATGCAGATGAGTATTTTAAAATAAGCGTACAATGTTTGACACAGTGGATTCGAAAAAAGTGAGGAAAAACATGTATTTCAGATGAAGTAAATGGATGAATAAAAAGTGCTTGCCTACAATTTGCTTTGTTCATGTTTTTTAGGTTAGAATTAGCAGTGGAGATGAGATGTTCTGGGTCATGTTGTTACTCACGATTATGCATGGATGCAACAATGGATTTTTGGGATCAAACACACTTTTTGTTCAACAGAGTTTATTTGCCTACAAATGCATGACCCTGTTGGCCTTTCAGCATAAAAACTCAAGTACCATGTATCTGTTAGGCCTGGCCTGATCTTCCTACTCAAATGATTAGTCGCCTTCAATCAGACCCAAATTAGTTCTAAGGGAACAAGCATGAATCTGACAAGGTAACCAGAGCCCAGTGTTTAAAGATGTATGAAGAGCCTTGAGGAGAAAGTAGAGTCTCTGTTAACCCATCTCACTAACGGTGAAACTTTCATATAGCGATCTGCCTTCGTGAGTGCTTGGCAGGTTTTGAACAGGCGCGTGTGGATCAGCCAGACGGGGTTGGTGGGGGTTCCACCTGCTGAATGAACGCGGTCAGTATTGGGGAGTACCATGGGCTGCGGGTGGGCTCGGCCCTGATCAGCATTGTAGCAGGGTGTATCATCATTGGTGTGTCAAGGGACTGTGATGCAGATGCTGTGGGAGGCATCTTCCTCGGGGCAGGGGGGCTTGGTAAGTAGCATTTCTCTCCGTCTGATAGGCCAAAACTACCATGGATATCTAAAGAGAGACATCTGCAGCAATATTTAGAGTAGTGGTGGCCTGATACAGGTCCTCCAATGGTTGATTCCATCATTGAATACTGTACATTCGTACCCTTTATGCAGTACAATAGTCTTTAATACACAGTACATTCAATCAATAAAATCCAAACCATAAATCTGTTAATTAAAGGGATAGTTCTAAAACTTCTAAAAACATTTATTCACCCCGAGGCATTCCAAACCTGTACAGCTTACCTTCTTCTGTGGAACATAAAATAAGATGTTTACCATAATGTCCAAGTTGCTCTTTTCCATACGAAGCTTGACAAACTCCTAGTCTCCATCCACTTGTATGGAATGGCAAGGAGCAGCTTGGATGTTTTGCTAAGCTTCAAAGGTTTAGAATGACTTGAGGTTGTGTGAATAACAGAATTGTCATTTTAGGTAAACTATTAATTGAATTTGCTGTATGAATCTGCAGGGTTTTACAGGTTTTGCTCTGCTGCTTCACTGACTATTCCGCAGTGCATGTCTCTTTTGCATATCATGCATTTTTAACACTATATATAATCTCTGTTCCATATCAGCACACCTCCATTTCACATCAATATCCTTTGCCTTTTTCAATAATGAACCCATATAAAGAGGGATGTCGGAAATGCTTACATGTTTTCTATACGATATAGAGGTATGCTGAAGTATCCCCTGCAGTCATTCACTGTTGAGGTTCGTCAAAAAAGGGCCATCCATCATTTGATCCAGGT
Organism: Ptychobarbus kaznakovi; assembly: GCA_027422405.1. Taxonomy (NCBI): domain Eukaryota; kingdom Metazoa; phylum Chordata; class Actinopteri; order Cypriniformes; family Cyprinidae; genus Ptychobarbus; species Ptychobarbus kaznakovi. The sequence goes on from CM049805.1 coordinate 17,773,827, forward strand.
CTGTAATCCAAGCCACCTGCTTACGATGGTGGGTATGTAATCTACACAGGACCCTGTCACAATAGAGCTGCACAAGACACAATAGCCTTTGATCTATTGTTTACTGCTGTAGAAAAGTCAGAATGACTCATATAGGCCCTTGCAGAAGGTGCGTTATACATTATTATTGATATTCAACCATTATGTCAGATGATCAGGCTGATTCACAGCTCAGAGTAGATGCCATATTGAGGCTGTGCTATTTTTCTTTCGGTCACACCTTATTTTAAGGTCCAACTCTCGCTATTAACAAACCATTAAGTATGACTTTTGCCTCCATAAACATTGATATTTAGTAAGGTAATTGTTAAGTCTAGATATTGGGTTGGATTATTAAGGATGTAGAATATGGTGTAACAATTATTTAAGCTATTATTTCAGCTTTGGGGAATCATTTAGTAAAGATTCAATAATGATTTGAATTGTAGTGATATTAATCTTTAACTTATGATTTATACCCTATTAACGTCTTGTCCAGCGATCATTAACATCAGTATATCTTTAACAATTTCGTTTATCTTACTTCGTGGCCAACGATAAAACAAACAAAATTAGTACTTTAATCATCTTTTGAGCTAGGTAACGTGATCTTTGGCAAATAGTTTAAAACTTGAAAATCACATCACAAGACACCATTCTTTCTACATGAAACAGAGGTTTATTTGCTAATTGTTATTCTACAATAAATGATGGACTAAACGTAATAAAACACACACACACACACACACACACACACACACACACACACACACACACACACACACACACACACACACACACACACACACACACACACACACACACACACACACACACACACACACACACACACACACACACACACACACACACACACACACACACACACACACACACACACACACAGGAGTTTTGCGGTTAGAAGAAAGTTTAAGTCTAGCCCTCTTTTGCTATCTCGTAACTTTACCAGAGGTAGATCACAGCAGAGACTTCGCTATCTTTACTGCATATAGCTCAATTCACCAGTTTCCAGCAACAATAGAGATTTGTTTGGTTTACTTGCTTTCAAGTTGAGTTGGACAGCTGATCTGGTGTTTCTGCGTGTTTCCGCGTGGTCGATGTGGCTGCTGGTTGCGTGATGTCACTGGGGAACCCCTCTCGTGATTGGCGGTTGCCTGGTTCCTTTGTGACGTGATGACGCTCTTAGGAAGCTTGGTTAGAGTTATTACGGCTTCAGGTGTAAGAGTTATTCAGTGATAAGTTTGACGAAGTCTTTGAGTTCTTTAGATGGTCAGCCTGATGGTAAGACGGTGACCGCGTCACGATAAGTGAAGATGCCAAAGTTTTGAGCAAGTCAGCGAGCAGCAAGCTAAAGCAAAAATCTTTTGTGTCCATTTTAAACGGACTGATTTCAGTACGCCCACTAGAGGCTTCTCCCAATCAGATTGTTCTTGTGGGGCGGAGCCCCGCCCCGCACGGCTTCTTTCCGTGCCTGCTTAGTTATTTTACCTCTAATAACATAAGTATTCATCATTCATACGATGCTGAGAATCGACATATAGTTCACACCAAATTGTTGCATTTATCATGACCATTCATGAGAAATCAACATATTTCACACACGTTCATAGCTTTTCCTGCTAAAACATAAAAAGGGTTCAGATTAAAGATTATAAATAACACATCATGCTTATAGAAGACATAAAATACAACCTTAATATATATTGTCTCTTGAGTGTATTGCATTAATAGCAGCAAACAACAAATATATTTTTAGAGGTCCTCTATGCCAGTTTGAGTTTCTCTGTTCTGTCAAAGAAGATCAATATCACACTCGCAATCATACTGTTGGTTTGACTATTCAAACATGGCATAGCAACAGCCTTTATACCAGTACAATCACAGCCTCACCTTCATTTGTGTCAAATTAAATACCCTCTCTACCCAGACTATAGTCCACTTCTTGATATTGTCTCATCGAGATATCGCTGTCATGGACGCACACATGAGCTAGGAGGTCTTTACTGGTGCATGAACAAGTCTCCTGCCAAACAGGGCAGATTGATTTTAGAGCCACACTCGCAGGGCTGTCCTGCAGAGTTTAGCTCCAACCCTAATTAAACACACCTGAAGCAGCTAATCAAGCTCTTACTAGGCATACTAGAAACTTCCATGCAGGTGTGTTGAGGCAAGTTGGAGCTAAACTCTGCAGGACACTGGCCCTCCAGGACCGAGTTTGGACAGCCCTGCTCAAAAGCATCAACCACCATGATGGATTTATAAGTCAAAGGTGAGTTAGGAAAGAAAGAATTTAGATTAGAGGACAAAAATGACAAAAAGGAGCTAGAAAGGGAAAATTTTAGGAGGGAGGATAAGCAAGACACGTGGAGAAGGAGCCCTCAGCATGCTGCAATCATGCCTTCCTGTGGCCTGTCATAACAGAGATTGGCCAAAACACAAAGCCAGCAGAGGTGCCTGATCCTTTTCAAACAGGAATTGATTCACAGCTTGAATAGTAGGTGCATAATCAAAATGTTTGAATAGAAGAGCCACTACACTACACTTCTCATACTTTAGCCCCTGATTGGGGAATGAGACAGACTACATTTCAAATGATATCAAACATGCTTCTTTTTACATACATTACATTGTCTCGTCAGCAGCCTCACAAGAGATAGTTTTGTTGATTCCTCTGGAAACACAAGCATCAACCCCCATGAGACAGAGTTAGGAAAGAAAGAATTGAGATTAGAGGACAGGAGAGAAAGAAAATTTTAGGAGGGAGGATAAGCTCAGGTGCAAACCTTCCTGTGGCCTGTCATTAGCCACAAGGAAATGAAATATGTTTTTTGGGAAGGCATCACACCTCTGGAAACACAAGGAGACAGACAGGAGAGAAAGAGCTCAAATTGGAGTGGATGGCCTAAAGGGATAGTTCACCCAAAAATGAAAATTCTCTTATTGTTTATGCATCCTCATGTGATTCTAAACCCAAGACTTTGGTAAATCCCCCCCAAAAAATGGTTAAAATAGTGTCAAAATCGAAACCATATGAACTGAGTGATTTAATTTAAGTCTTATGTAGGCTACACCGTATAAATACTAGTTTTTTTAAGCTTGAATGGTTTGAAACAATCGGTTTCTCAAATAAAATAAGTTACAAGGTATTATAATGGTTACATACTGTAATAAAAAGGACAGCTGTACATTTATAGTACAATGCTGGCAACCACAGCTGCCAGTATTTTACTGTTATTTTCAGGGGCGCCATAAGGATGGGGAGGTTAGGACAATTCTAAGGGCCCAATGATGAAGGCGCCCCAGAGGGGGAAACAGGGGGACATGATCTGTATGGAAGGGATCACCTTCCGAGCACCTTCCTTCTGAACAGGGAAAAAGTGGGGCCCGAGTGCTGTGTACTGTGAGTACAGAGCTGTCCAGGGGCCCCAGAAACCATAGCGGCACCCCTGGTTATTTTACAGCACAATTTTTTACAGTGAGAGACTTTGTTGCTTTATATGATTAACAGATTTAATTTAGGTTTTTATTCACATACAAACACATAGATAAAGTGTATGGTATTTGGTAAACATGGAAGCTTGTGTGTGACATTCGTGCAGCACATACCAGAAAGAAATCTTATTGGTTCTTGTGCATCACAAACAAACGTTTGAGCTTTCAACCATATGTGATGTGCTCTATGTGTGATGTGCTCTATGTATGTGTGTTGATAATATGTATAAATTAAATCTGTTCATAATATAATGTAATCGTGTCTCTACAGTAAACTTTTAAGGCTCAATTCATATGGTTACCTGGACTTTTAGAAGAGAGATAAACACCTCTCAGGTTTCATAAATATATATTAAAGGGATAGTTTACCCAAGAATGACATTTCTGTCATTAATTATTCACCCTTATGGCATTTTAAACTAATTAGACCTTCTTTCATTTTCAGAACACAAATTAAGATATTTTTGATGAAATCCAAGAGCTTTCCGACCCCGCATAGACAACATCACAATGAAACATTCAAGACCCAGAAAGGTTGTAAGGACATTGTTAAAATAGTCCATGTGGCATCAGTGGTTCAACTGTAATGTTATGAAGCAATGATTTCATCACTTCTGGGTCAGTCTCTGCCTCCATTCCTGAGAATACCATGCCGTATGTGCACAAAAAGTATTCTTGTAGCTTCATGACATTACAGTTGAACCACTGATGTCACCTGATGTCACATGGACTATTTTAATGATGTCTTAATTAAGTTTTTGGGCCATAAAATGTTTCAGTTGCATTGCTGTCTGGGTCAGAAATCTATCAGATTTAATCCAAAATATCTAAATTTGTGTTCTGAAGATGCACGAAGGGGGTTTGGAATGACATGAGGGTGAGAAATTAATGACAAAATGTTCATTTTGGGTGAACTATCCCTTTAACTTAAGTCTTAAAGGAGCACTCAACTCCAATTTTCTAGGCCGATATGGCTAGGAACTATAATCCTGGCATAATAATCAAGGAACTTTGCTGCCATACCATGGTGCAATGATATTACGCAGCACCTGAAAGTAGTCCCCTGCCAGGTAACTAGTTATGAAAAAGCTGGGGACTGCTTGCAGGCACTGCGCAATATCATTGCGCCTGCTGCACCCATGGTACGGCAGCAAAGTTCCTTGATTATTATGCTGTAATGAGAGTATAGTTCCTAGCCATATCGGCCTAGAAGATCGCAACTTTTCATTTTCCGTCAGTCTTAGTACATGATGTAACTTCAGAAGAGTCAAGTTTTAAATAGGAAAATTATCAAAACTCTTTGGTCATTTTTGAGCGAGATGCTAATGGTCTAATCCGATTCAATGATCTATGCTAACCTAAGCTAAAAGTGCTAGCGCCAAACCCGGAGATCGGCTGAATGGATAAAAAAATTGGTAAAACTCAACTGTTTAACTGTAGGGCAGTTGTAAAATGAGCCTATTTCCAAAAAAAGTGGAGTGTTCCTTTTAAGGGAATTATCTTTTTTAACTTTGCATGAAACATTAGCAGAACCAAAAGCTAGCCTTTTGTGTCAATTCACTACTCACAAGTGCTCTGTTTCTTTATGCTTTCTTAAAAATGCTTAAATTGCTGTTCATCATTGCTGTGTAATGCAATATGCATGGGGCCTGTCTTTAGTGCGCAGCTCTAGTTCAGGAAGCCATTTAGCAGAGAGAAATGCAATAATACTTGAGCTGAGTATTTCTTTACTCTACAAAGACCAGCTGGAAGGTTTCATACAGGTTAGTGCTGGTTTGCATGTCCAAGTTGTCTGAACTGGTTAAGCCTGGCGGGAACATGAAGGCCTTGTCAGCAGGACATGAAGGACGTTGACAACAAGGATTGAGTGATTTCAGTCCACATCTGTTGTGCTCTGCAGGTCTCCTTATTTCAGTCTACCCGTTCATAAGAGCATGGTTCAACTTCCATCACATACTACCCAATATAGGTGAGACCACATATTATATTTTATATTGTCCATAACATTTTGAAGTGCATGTCAAGGTTGTGAAAAATTCAGAAATTAGGAATAATAAAAAAATAACTATCTATATATATATATATACACAAACCCGATTCCAAAAAAGTTGGGACACTGTACAAATTGTGAATAAAAACAGAATGCAATGATGTGTAAGTTTCAAATTTCAATATTTTATTCAGAATACAACATAGATGACATATCAAATGTTTAAACTGAGAAAATGTATGATTTTAAGGGAAAAATAAGTTGATTTTAAATTTCATGGCATCAACACATCTCAAAAAGTTGGGACAAGGCCATGTTTACCACTGTGTGGCATCCCCTCTTCTTTTTATAACAGTCTGCAAAACGTCTGTGGACTGAGGAGACAAGTTGCTCAAGTTTAGGAATAGGAATGTTGTCCCATTCTTGTCTAATACAGGCTTCTAGTTGCTCAACTGTCTTAGGTCTTGTCGCATCTTCCTCTTTATGATGCGCCAAATGTTTTCTATGGGTGAAAGATCTGGACTGCAGGCTGGCCATTTCAGTACCCGATCCTTCTTCTACGCAGCCATGACGTTGTAATTGATGCAGTATGTGGTCTGGCATTGTCATGTTGGAAAATGCAAGGTCTTCCCTGAAAGAGACGACGTCTGGATGGGAGCATATGTTGTTCTAGAACTTGGATATACCTTTCAGCATTGATGGTGCCTTTCCAGATGTGTAAGCTGCCTATGCCGCACGCACTCATGCAACCCCATACCATCAGAGATGCAGGCTTCTGAACTGAGCGCTGATAACAACTTGGGTTGTCCTTGTCCTCTTTAGTCCGGATGACATGGCGTCCCAGTTTTTTGCAAAAAGAACTTCAAATTTTGATTCGTCTGACCACAGAACAGTTTTCCACTTTGCCACAGTCCATTTTAAATGAGCCTTGGCCCAGAGAAAACGCCTGCGCTTCTGGATCATGTTTAGATATGGCTTCTTTTTTGACCTAAGTGTTTTAGCCGGCAACGGCGAATGACACGGTGGATTGTGTTCACCGACAATGTTTTCTGGAAGTATTCCTGAGCCCATTTGTGATTTCCATTACAGTAGCATTCCTGTATGTGATGCAGTGCCGTCTAAGGGCCGAAGATCACAGGCATCCAGGATGGTTTTCCGCCTTGACCCTTACGCACAGAGATTGTTCCAGATTCTCTGAATCTTTGATGATATTATGCACTGTAGATGATGATAACTTCAAACTCTTGCAATTTTTCTCTGAGAAAACCTTTCTGATATTGCTCCACTATTTTTCGCCACAGCATTGGGGGAATTGGTGATCCTCTTCCCATCTTGACTTCTGAGAGACATTGCCACTCTGAGAGGCTCTTTTTATACCCAATCATGTTGCCAATTGACCTAATAAGTTGCAAATTGGTCCTCCAGCTGTTCCTTATATGTACATTTAACTTTTCCGCCTCTTATTGCTACCTGTCCCAACTTTTTTGGAATGTGTAGCTCTCATGAAATCCAAAATGAGCCAATATTTGGCATGACATTTCAAAATGTCTCACTTTCAACTTTGATATGTTATCTATATTCTATTGTGAATAAAATATAAGTTTATGAGATTTGTAAATTATTGCATTCCTTTTTTACACAATTTGTACAGTGTCCCAACTTTTTAATCGGGTTTGTATATATATATATATATATATATGACCCTCGCTGCAATTCAGGCTAGTCTCAAAATCTAATTATGAGATAACAAGCATCAAAGTTTGATTTCCACCATTATTTCACTATAATTTCAATCTTTGACATGACCTTACTCAGTCAATATTAAAGATATAATGGTTACATTTTCACAGAATGTTCTTTACCATATGAAGGATGAGTAGAAAACAGCAAATGTTTACTCTTACTCATTTTTTTTACAGAGCTCACACACCACACACACCACACACACACACATATATATACAGTGTCTCACAGAAGTGAGTACACCCCACACATTTTTGTAAATATTTTATTATATATTTTCATTTGACAACACTGAAGAAATTACACTTTGCTACAATGTAAAGTAGTGAGTGTACAGCTTGTATAACAGTGGATATTTGCTGTCCCCTCAAAATAACTCAACACACAGCCATTAATGTCAAAACCGCTGGTCACAAAAGTTTAGGCCCAATTAGACATTTTCTCTCCCCTGTGTCATGTGACTCATTAGTGTTATAAGGTCTCAGGTGTGAATGGGGAGCAGGTGTGCTCACTCTCTTATACTGGTCGATGGAAGTTCAACAAGGCACCTCATGGCAAAGAACTCTCTGAGGATCTGAAAAAAAGATTTGTTGCTCTACATAAAGATGGCGTAGGCTATAAGAAGAGTGCCAAGACCCTGAAACTTATCTGCAGCACGGTGGCCAAGACCATACAGCGGTTTAACAGGACAGGTTCCACTCAGAACAGGCCTCGCCATGATCGACCAAAGAAGTTGAGTTCACATGCTCAGCGTCATATCCAGAGGTTGTGTTTGGGAAATAGACATATGAGCAGAGGTGGGTAGAGTACCCAAAAACTGTACTCAAGTAAAATTACTTGAAGAAATATTTACTCAAGTAAAAGTAATAGTCTGAATAGTTACTTGAGTAAGAGTAAAAAAGAATCTGATAAAAAGAAATACACAAGTAGTTAGTTACTAGTTACTTTGGATCATATACTGAATAAAGTCTATTTTTATAGATATCTAGATGTTTCTATAAAATTTATATGTACACACACACACACTGCCGTTCAAAATACTTTTAATGTTTTTTTATGTAATTTGTTTCAGAGATGCAAATCTGAATTTTTATCAGCCTGATTTATTATCAATGCTGTTCTTTTTTAGCTTTCTATTCATAAAAGAATCCTGAACAAAATGTCACAGGTTTAAAAATATATTAAGCAGTAAAACTGTTGAAATAAAACAGCATATGCTGGTAAGGTATGTTTTGCGGTTTGAGCTGATTTAAGCTGGTTTGAGCTGATTTAAGCTTAAACCAGCAAAGGACCAGCATCCCAGCTTCAAAACATACATAACCTCACACACATATGCTGTTTTTTTTCAACAACACTGGTTTGTGAAACAATGAATTCTGAAGGATCATATGACTCTGAAAACTGGAGAAACGGCTGATAAAAATTCTGATTTGCATCACTGAATTAAATTAAATTATATTTTAAAGTATATTATAAATGTATATATGTATATAACCTCTGACATGGACAAGAGTAAAAACTCCTCACATGACCGCTACAGAACATCTGAACATAACGAAACAAATGCACATTGACGGATCTTCTTCCGTCTGTTCTGCAAAATGTAAACAAATGTAGCCTTTATTTCTGCAAACGTAAATATTGTGAAAATATCAGTATTAATTGTGTCTAGGCAAAGGCATTCCTTCTGGAGCTAACGCGGGTTTGGCGGGTGTTCATTTCATACTCCATGAGATTTTATTTAATGAATAAACTATACATTGTATTTAATGTGTAAGGTACATGTAAACAAACTGGTAATGTCATAGTGGTATCGTGTACTGTAATCGAATCTATACCTGTGGAACTGACAGCACACGCGGCGTTCATCTAATAAAGATCTTCATAGCTAGCAAACCATAGCCTTTGCAGATTTGCCTTCAAATGACTGTAGATCCAAAGTCACGTCTTCAACCCTCTTTTCTGTTACAACTCTGAGTGAGAACCACTTTAGACGACTCAGCGCATGCGGCAGGGAACTGAATTCGCGATTCGCGAACCGATTTACTGGTTTGCCAACTGGTTTGATCAAGCCTTTGAACAGAATTGACTCTAAAGAATGAATCATTCGCGAATGTGCATCGCTCGTTGCCCAGAAAAAAATTTAGACTGCGCGTTGGGAATAAATTTAAGAATTTTTAACTTGTATTGCATTAAGATAAAGTAACGAGAGGAGTGTCGCCCACAGTAGCGAAGTAAAAGTACAGTTTTTTCACTAAAAATGTACTTGAATAAGAGTAAAAGTACCCATTTTTAAATGTACTCTAAAAGTATTAGTTACCCAAAAAATTTACTCAAGTGAATGTATCGAAGTAAATGTAACTCGTTACTACCACCTCTGCATATGAGTGTTGCCAGGATTGGTGCAGAGGTTGAAGGGGTGGTGGGTCAGCCTCTCAGTGCTCAGACCATATGCCGCACACTGCATCAAATTGGTCTGCATGGCTGTTGTCCCAGAAGGAAGCCTCTTCTAAAGATGATGCACAAGAAAGCCTGCAAACCGTTTGCTGAAGACAAGCAGACTAAGGACATGGATTACTGGAACCATGTCCTGTGGTCTGATGAGACCAAGATAAACTTATTTGGTTCAGATGGTGTCAAGCGTGTGTGGCGGCAACCAGGTGAGGAGTACAAAGACAAGTGTGTCATGCCTACAGTCAAGCATGGTGGTGGGAGTGTCATGGTCTGGGGCTGCATGAGCGCTGCTGGCACTGGGGAGCTACAGTTCATTGAGGGAACCATGAATGCCAACATGTACTGTGACATACTGAAGCGGAGCATGATCCCCTCCCTTCAGAGACTGGGTCGCATGGCAATATTTCAACATGATAACAACCACTGCCTTGCTAAAGAAGCTGAGGGTAAAGGTGATGGACTGGCCAAGCAAGTCTCCAGACCTAAACACCTATTGAGCATCTGTGGGGCATCCTCAAACAGAAGGTGGAGGAGCACAACAAGGTCTCTATCATCCTCCAGCTCCGTGATGTCATCATGGAGGAGTGGAGGAGGACTCCAGTGGCAACCTGTGAAGCTCTGGTGAACTCCATGCCCAAGAGGGATTAAGGCAGTGCTGGAAAATAAAAGTGGCCACACAAAATATTGACACTTTGGGCCCAATTTGGACATTTTCACTTAGGGGTGTACTCACTTTTGTGGCCAGTGGTTTAGACCACACTTAATGGCAGTGTGTTGAGTTATTTCGAGGGGAAAGCAAATTTACACTCACTACTTTACATTGTAGCAAAGTGTCATTTTCTTCAGTGTTGTCACATAAAACTATGAAACATTTTAGGATTCTTTGATGAAAAGAAAGTTCAAAAGAACAGAATTGATTTGAAATATAAATATTTTGTAACATACTGACATTTTATGTTACTTTTGATCAATTTAATGCATTCTTGCTGAATAAAAGTAATAATTATAAGAATATTACTGACCCCGAACTTTTGAAAAATAATACAATGTAATGTAAATACGTTATATAATGTATACAATGTAAAAACATATATAATGTAATGCATTATAATGTAATCTAACGTAATATAAAGTTATTTGTAAAGATTTGTACGATTTTTAAACTAACATTTCCTTTTCTAGCTATTAATATTATTATTATACTCATTGCAGTTACACTAATTTCCTTGAGTTTCAGTTCTTTTTAGTTGTACCTCAAATGCATCATGTTTGCTACCTTAATCCAATACAAATTCAGGAATTTAAAAATATTTCTCCATTCTAAATGGCACACATATCCCTGGTTCCTATGAACTATATTTAAACGCTGTATAACATTTTAATAAAGAGGCAATCTCGATTATGTTGTGTAACATGAGATTTGTTTTCTTTTGTGATGAGAGACCATGGTGCACCACTCAGGCTAATATGACAACATCTAATTTTCTCAGGCAACTTCAGAGTGCACCCGATGGCTACAAATTCAAATCCAGCCCCTGAACAGCCTGCAGCTACACTCACGCGAGAGGGTAAGTGGCTGTTTCACATGGATATGCACCCCCCCCCACACACACACCCATTTGCTTCCAGTCTGACAATTGAAGACTGATTTGCTATGACACCATTTCAGAGTGACTATATTCTCCGGGTCAATGTAGAGTCGTCCGCTGCTTCTCATTTACACTCTCTCTGCCTGCTAGATCTGAGGCAGGAGGCTGCGACAAAGTCCCAAGCTCTAGTCCAAGCTAAAATAGAGCCTTTTTATTAGGTCATTTCACGGGAAATAGCATTGTGAAATAGCATAACAAATGTTTAAAGGGAGAAATTAAAAAATTGTATCCACTTAATGAGCTCATTTAAAATTTGATGCCTGCCACGGGTCTCAAAAAAGTTGGCACGGGGGCAACAAAGGGCCGAAAAAGCAAGACATTTTGAAAAGATTCAGCTGGGAGAACATCTAGCAACTAATTAAATTAATTGACATCAGGTCTGTAATATGATTAGCTATAAAAGGGATGTCTTAGAGAGGCAGAGACTCTCAGAAGTAAAGATGGGCAGAGGCTCAAGATTGTGGAATACTTTAAAAACAACGTTCCTCAACGCCAAATTGCAAAGGCTTTGCAAATCTTATCATCTACAGTGGATACAATCATTAAAAGTTTCAGAGAAATTTAAGAAATCTCTGTGCATAAGGGACAAGGCTGAAGACTTTTGTTGGATGCCCGTGGTCTTCAGGCCCTCAGACGACACTGCATCAGTCATCGGCATGATTATGTCATTGACATTACTAAATGGGCCCAGGGATACTTCCAGAAACCACTGGCGGTAAACATAATCCGCCGTGCCATCTGCAGATGCCAACTAAAGCTCCATCATGCAAAAAGGAAGCCATATGTGAACATGGTCCAGAAGCGTCATTGTGTCCTACATTTAGCAGACGCTTTTATTTAACAAAGTGACTTTTATCAGTGCATTCAGTCATTCAGTATGTGTTCTATACAGTGTTCTTTTTTTGTCAATGTGTTCAAACCCACAACCTTTGCGCTGCTAACGCAATGCTCTAACCACTGAGCCACAGGAACACTCCTGTGTCCTATGGGCCAAGGCTCATTTAAAATGGACTATTTCAAAGTGGAAAATTGTTCTGTGGTCAGATGAGTCCAAATTCAAGTAGGGCTCGCTGCAACCCACAAGATCCAGGGGGCGTGGTTGGATCCACATCTAGGGGGTGGAGATTGCTAGGTTTAGGTATATGTAAGGTGGGAGGAGTTGGATCTGGATCCAACCACGCCCCCTGGATCTTGTGGGCTGCAGCGAGACGCTCCTCTCCAAATTTAACATTCTTGTTGGAAATCATGGATACCGTGTCCTCCGGGCTAAAGAGGAGGGAGACCTTCCAGCGTGTTATCAGCGCTCAGTTCAAAAGCCAGCATCTCTGATGGTATGGAGGTGCATAAGTGCGTACGATATGGGCGGCTTGCATGTTTTGGATGGCACTATGATTGCTGAAAGGTTTATAAAGGTTTTAGAGCAACATATGCTCCCCTCTAGACGACGTCTTTTTCAGGGAAGGCCTTGTGTATTTCAGCAGGCCAATTCAAAACCACATACTACAGCTATTACAACAGCATGGCTCCATAGTAGAAGAGTCCGGGTGCTGAATTGGCCTGCCTGCAGTCCAGGACTTTCACCTACAGAGAACATTTGGTGCATCATTAAACAAAAAATATGTCAAAGATGACCACGAACTCTCCAGCAGCTGGAAACATATATCAGACAAGAATGGGACCAAATTCCAACACCAAAACTCCAGGAAATCATAACCTTGATGCCCAGATGTCTTCAAACTGTTTTGAAAAAAAGAGGAGATGCTACACCATGGTAAACATGCCCCCTTCCCAACTATTTTGAGACCTGTAGCAGGCATCAAATTTGAAATTAGCTCATTTTGTGCATAACATTTTAAAATGTCTCTGTTTAAACATACTGTATATTATGTGATCTCTGTTGTGAATTAAATATTGGCTCATATGATTTTAAATTATTTTAGTTTTCATTTTATTCAAATTTAAAAAATGTCCCAACATTTCTGGAATTCGGGTTGTAGTTTGATAATTGCTCCCACTCTTGTTGAACTTAAAAACTGCAATTTCGAGTCTCTAATGGAAACACGGTCGTAAACTTTAATGCACTAAACAGTCTTCCTGTAAATGTATGGTTCCCCACTTCATCCATGGTAGTTTCATAATATTGTGCCTGATTTTCCACTCATCCCTCTCAATGAACATTAATGATGTTCTAGCAAGTAGTTCTCAGTGCAGCTTCCTGTACTATGACAGTCCCACTTCTTGTTCTATCAGTCTGTACATGAGTCACCTGCATGAGGCCCACAACACAGGTCAGGTTATTAAAATCATAAAATAAACACAATCAAATTCAACCTGCAACTTTACTAGAATTACCTGATTTATCTGCCATTTTAAATATGATTAAATTATCACTTTTATTTGAATTTTAGTCTTAGAATTAATCATAATAATAATAATAACACTAGATGGCTAAAACTGCAAAAAAAAAAAGATATTCTTGACCCTCTCAACATCTATTTGTTTCCAGGGTTCCCCCAGTCTTGTAAAACCTGGATATATGAGTTAGTATAATTTTAAAAGTATGATTTCTTGACCTGGAAAAAATCTGAAAATGTCTTGGTCATTTTCATAAATACATTATAACATTTCATGACTATACGTTTTTGTCACTAATCTGGTTCGTGGCCTTCCGCCCGACTGCCACAAGAGGTCGCCTCTCCATCATATTGACTCTCACGCCACATATCACACTGGACTGCATTTCCCATCATCCATTGCACTGATCATTCAGCTGTCACCAATCACACGCTCACCTGAAAGCTATCACACACACACTATATTTTACCCACTCAGATCGTTCTCAAACTGCTGAGTATTGTCTAGCATTTATTGCTCTCCTAGTGATAGCTACTTTACGGAGCCCTTCCGTGTTTTCTTAGTCTAAGTTTAAGGCTAGTTTATAGTCTGCCTTGGAGCTATCTTTATTCTTGTCGTTTTTGTACTCCGTTTGCTCCTGTCTGGATTATTGCTCACATTATCGGATCAGCCCTTGTCAAATCCTCTGGATATTGTTTGCAGATCGAAGACCCACACTTGTCCTAGGAATACTCGTGTGTCTTGCCCATGCCATAATTGTTTGCTGTTGTTCAACCCTGCCTCTTTTATGACCATGTCTATGAATAAAAGCTTGCACTTGGATCCACTCTACTCCTGTCTCAATTACAGATTTAATGGTTATGTCAAGCTCAAATAATTATAATATATATTTTTCTGGCAGAGATTGTGAGTAAAACATTAAATAAATTATAAATAAAAATAAATGACTAATCCTAAATGACAAATGTCTGGAAGATTCGGGGAAATCCATTGGTTAAAAAGAATGGGAACCCTCAAGAACATTCAGCTCCTAAACGTTTCAAAGGGATAGTTCACCCAAAGATGAGTGAACCTGTATGAGTTTCTTTCTTATGTTGAACATAAAATAAGATATTTTTTAGAATGCTGGTAATCAAACAGTTTGATGGTCCTCAATGACCTCCATAGTTTGAAAAGTTACCCCTTCTTTCTTTGCGTAAACATTTGGGCGGTGTTATGCAAATCTTCACACACAGTGACGTAGATTTGTGGGGGCGTGTTTGAATGAGGCGCTTTAGGAAGGTGTGGATAAGTCTTAATTTTTATGAAGAATATCTCTTTGGGTTTGAGACTTTAATCTTTGCGACTTTACAGATCTTATATATGCACGAACAGCTTGTAACGCACCGAAGGAAACCGTGATGGTTTTAGTCCATCCCTGAGACTATACTAACTATTTTGCCTGTCACTTAAACAAATTTATTGATACCTGAGACCTGACATGGGCACTTTTAGTTATGAAATGACTGCAGTCATGAGATGGGCTACCTGGAAACCATATTTAGTTAATCAGAGAGCTCACTCTCTGCCCTGCTGTGGAAATGACATTGACACGTGTCAATCCCTGCTGATCTGGCATTGTCAGCCGAGCAGGCCAGTGTCCCTCACGCAGCTACTGTGTGTCCTTGCTGCCTCCTCCCTGGCCATTTCCTGCTTCAGTCCACACATCTGTTTCTGCCCCATACATAATGCACAGTTGTTATGAGATCTGTGTTCGGATGAATAGATTGACAATCTAAAGAAAAAAACTCTAATTTGATAGGATGGCTCATTTCCTGCAATTGATTTTCTTGGTTATTTTTCAGAGAAGATACATTTATGTTACCAGACAGGCAGGCTTTATATGAATCCAAGGTATTCTTTGAAACGGCACACATGTGGCTTCGCAGTGAAAGGCTATGAAAAGCATGATTATCCACAATATTTTCACTGCCTGTATTATGCCCTAAGAGCACACAGTAGTCAGGCACTGAATCATGTAAACGGACAACAGGGATGCATTGAGCGAATGAACAGCAGTCTCATAATTTGGTCTCTGTCTGTGTCTATGGCCTTTTCTCAGGCATGTGATCAAAAGAAGAAGAAAAAACGGTTTGTTCCCTCATTCAATATAACTATGCAATAATAATGATGATGTGAATCATATTATTAATATATTAATAATAACATATTACTATATTAAATTAATACAATTAAACAGACCAATAATGAATGACATTTCAACTGTACTTTCAAATAAAGAGTTTTTTTAAATTGTTTTTAAATTAGTAAAATTGTTCAATTAAGAAATATTTCAATACAACAAATATATAATTCATTAATATTACAATATGTATTTTACTATTGTATTGCAAAATAACTTAGCATTTAATAATAATAGTTTTCCAAAATAATATTGTATTGTATTATTTTTAAATTAGTAAACTTATTAAATTAAGAAAAATAGCTATATTTTATTTTACTACTGTACTATAAAATTAAAAGACTATTTAATAATAATAGTAATAATAATAACTTATTATTTATTATACGGAATAACATAAATTACAATACTTATTTATACTAATCAGTATTTTTTAGATGAGTAAAATTATACGATTATAAATATTGAAATATTTAATTTTACTACTGTATTGTAAAATTAAATGTCTATTTAATAATAATAATAGTAATAATAATTTTATTTTACAGAATAACTGTAAAATGACAATACATCTTAATACTAATATTTATGGCTGTATTAATTTATTTGCTTTAAATGTAAAGCTATATACGATCATCTACTTTAAACTATTAAATACTTTTATTAAATTTAACTTTTATTTTGACAGAAAAATAGCTGGGAAACTTTAAAGCCTCTCTTTTGTTGACAACACATTATTATACAGGGCTCTAGACTAACTTTTTGCACTGGTTGCACTGGTGCGCCTAACTTTTTTTCTTAGGTGCACCAGCACAAAAGTTTGGTGCACCCAAATTTTCATATAGGCAATATTGACTAGTAAACGATTAACTAACAATCTGGTCAACATAAAGTTCTTTATTTGAAGCACAATTCTGCAAGAAAGGTAACTTACTGAAAAAGTGTTGGTGCTTAAAGTGCTTCACTGAGCTGATAAAGATAAATTGAATAAAAATAAAATCTAAATTAAGTGTTTTAAGGGCATCAAACTGAACATCTCAATGTTCAATGCTCAATGTCTTATGGACTATCCTCCATTGCAGTCACATGCCCCTCGGATGGCCAACTCCTGTAGTTTGGCCTTCTTGGTCTTTGGCCTTGGCTAAACCAGCTGGCCACACTCTCTCTCTAGCATCAAAATCTTCCAGACTTGGTCCCTCTACACTGATTCTTCTTATTATTATTATTAATCACTGTGTCTGAATGAAGGGATGCTCTAGTAAAGTGGTTCTCAAACTTCTTTGGTCGCCCCCCAAAAAATCCGGCGCCCCATCCTACCTCAGACTACCAAATAATTTCACTAAACATTATGAAAAAAAAAAGTATTTACAGAAAAAAAAAATCCTGTTCTGTCTAATTGTCTCTCTGTGCTCATACTGGATTTTAATGCAGCCAAATTCTCAATAAAACTGTTTTACTTTATATATTTTACTGTTTCTTTTGTCAGTCAACGGGATAAATATGAAATAGTGACTGAAACACAGCCCTTTAAGAATTACATAACCAGCTCTCCCTTCCAAGAAGTTAGTCTGCACAAAAATCCTAATTTATAATTTTATTGAGCCGTTGTCTGATGAAATCAAATAATACACACAAGACAAGACAAGACAAAGACAATTCCTGTGCTGTGAGTTCGGCTATATTTGCATGTAAACTTAGAGAAGCAATCTTTTTAACTGATTGGACGCTCACTGAACAGACAGGCAGACTGCGTGTGCGCTGATATCGCGCCATTGAGCCTAATGTGTGTCTGTTGTTGAACCACAGGGAGACTTTCAGAGTCGTGGAGACTTTTTTTTTTTTTCGAACCTCAGATTTTTTTTTAGTTGCACCATTGAGAAATTAGGTCGCACTCTAGAGCCATGTTATATGTCTCTGATTACAAATTTCGGATGATGACTGGCATGGATTTATGAAAGTTAGATTGATTTCAGATTGTAAAATACTGAAATTTGTATAAATACAGAAAAATTGCATTGCTGCTTTCATTGTCTCATTCCTAGGGACTCAAAGCCAGCATAATGTAGAGCATTCGAAAAGCCGAATGGGGACATTTGTGGAGACAGCAGCTCCTACAGCAGCCGAGGGCTCACAGGATAATGGGTGAGACATGCGTTCACAGTCTAAATATATTACAAAAAAACACTGATGTTGACACCACAAGAGCATAAAAAAGCTAAATGTTAAGGAACAAATTCCCCTCTACAGTTTTTGACCTGCGTAAATAATTTTGTCATTCCATATTTATAACTTTACATTAACAGTGAGGTATACCAGACACAAATTACATACTCCCCTCTTTATATTTGCGACACAATGAATTCCCTTTCTCAATATGTCAGTCTCTCTCTCTCTAGGGCCCGAGAGTAATTTGATTCTTATAACAAGCAGCGATGCCAAACAGCCCACGTCTTTGTGGCTCACTAGAGGAACGGAGTGATTGGGATTTCCACTTGCTTTTAGAAAGGCTTTTTGCTCCCCTATTGGGCTCACATTATTGTCTATGCCAGGAGCCAATCACTTCCAGGACATTATTTTGATTGACCCTCTGTGGCATTTTACACTCATATAAGAACCACTGCAGAGTAGCGAGATTGTCCATTTTCTGCCATATTTCACCTGCATGAGTTGGCGTCAGAGTTTAATGTGCATCTTACAATCTGGGTATAGATTTGAGAAGCATTTTCTGAATGAATACGGCTCTTTTAAAAAAATGGAAACAGAAAGGTGTCGACCGTTCCCCATTATGAGCTTATTAGTCTCCAACCAACAAAGAAGTTGCTGTGGAAGTGGTTGTCATGGCGACTTACACCACTGTCTTCACTCATAATGTCATTTATGTTGCACGAGGACCTGACTTGGCACTGCCTATTCAATTTAGAGAAATAAGCATACACACTTATGCATGTATAAATTAGTGTATTTTTTCTTCTAGCCCTTCTGCAGATGTTCCTGATATCTTGGGCAGGCAGAAGTTTAAGTCACCATCTTCTGATCAAGACACTTCATAATGGCTGGATCCAACAGAGTCTCATTAAAGAACAAGCAGTATTCATTTCACAATAAGCAAGGCTGATCTCTGCTTACAGATCATTATGGTACCATATCTTATTTCACGCGCTCAAACAAGGTGTCTGCTCTAATACTGAAATAATGTTTAATAAAACAATGAGTAAGATGAAAATCAAACCGAAGAACAATGAAATCAGAAGCAACCATGTGCTTAAAGGAGTGTTCTCCTAAGAAATAAAAACTGTGTCATCATGTACACACTCTAATGTCGTTCCAAAACTGTATGACTTTCTGCCTTCTGTGGAAAATAAAAGAAGTTCTGTCGTGACATTAGCATGGTATTATTATGTATATGTTAATGGGCCTCATTTATCAATCTATTGTAGAAACGTCCAGAGATCCAAGCGCACAAATCAAATTAAGACAGGGTTCACATGTGATTCATAAAACATTAGTATTCAGCCAATCACATCGTACGGAAGATCGTATGTTGACAAATGTGGCAGCAGAAAACAATCGTCATTTAAATATAACGCCCCTAAAAACACCCCAGTTTAGAAGCCTTGCCCCTAGAATACTGTAAAGCTGATGTAAAGCTGCATTGACACAATTTGCATTGTTAAAGCGCTATACAAATAATAGTGACTAGTGATTAGAGTTTACGACATGGAGAAATGAAGCCCGGCCAAAAAGAGGAAGTAATCTCATGAAAGAGAAATTAATCTTACTCTAAAAACACCCTTTAACATTATAATTGTAAAAAATGATATATAATAGTGTATATTAAATACCAGTAAATATAACGAAACATTTACAAACATTATAAACGCTATTATATAGCCTATTTAATTCTCTGTAATCCCCCCCCCCCCCCCCCCCCCCAAAAAAAAAAAAACTTTAAATTTAACGGTATTACAGAACAAGAATGAAAAATTTGTGTAGCTATAAAATGTTTATATTAATCTATAAAGTGAAACACAAATTAGGCTATAGTGGCATTCATTATAAACAGAATAAAAACGTCAAGCTAAAAGGAATTTATTAAGGTGAAACTAAACGGCATTGGGCTCACAAGCCTCTCTCATTTGACATCCAAATGTTTCCATTTTTGGCATATAACATTTGTTTACATGGCTTTACCTCACACTTGTGTTCCAACATCCATGTAAAACATCATCCTTCATATGTGCAAAAATGTTTGTTTGGGCGCTGCATGCTGATTTTGCAGCAGACCTTTTAAATAGAGCAGTGTAGCTTTTATGTTGGGTAGACTGCATTTGAGTTTGATTAATGGCTGAAATGTCAAGTTAGCAATGCTGAAATGTGTTTTTGCGTGGGACGTGGCTGAGCGATCAGTTAAATTTAATAAAATAAAGATGCGATAAAATACACTGCATTAAGAGTGCCACAAAAACGAAAATTGGCCTATTTGTCGCAGTTTTTTTTCTTTTGTTAATCTGGTAATTATTTAAGAGGTATAGTTTTGTGTAGCTGTATTTATTTTGTTAGGTTCACAGCAGGTGGGTGATGCGATGATGTGTGAATCTTCATGGTCTGTTTTTTACGCTGCTATTTGCGCATATAAAGCAAGAAAAAAAACTTCACTTGTCGGTCAGGAAAATAATCTAAATGAACAAAATTCTGTCATAATTCTCTATGCTGCACACAGTTTCAACTTACTCTAAAACTTGCCTACATGAGCTGAGACCTGACGTGACATTCGTAGCCACCGCTCACTTCCATATTGATAAATTCCAAGTTTTGCGTTGAAACGAACGCCCGACCCGATTTTCTCTCGTAAATTCGTTTGTAAATGAGGCCCAATGTGTTTGGTCTTGGCGGACTTGATCTGCTGTGCTGCTGTTGCTGCTGCTACCAAGGCTTGTTATTGCCAATACATCCACAACATGCTGCTGTGAGCATGTAAGAAATACTGCTGCTGCACATATAACATATATAACCCCCTATAGCATACATGATTCACCCCATAGCAGATCTATACAGGTGGAGCAGGGGAAGGTGGAGAGTTTTTGAAGAGCGATGCAACTGCTACAGCAAGCACTAGCCATGCATTTGAATGTTGAGCATTCATTATAGTTTATTTAGATAGGGACGGATACAAAAAATATAGGTAAACTTAAACAGTCATCTGATGTATGCATCATAGTGTTTTTAGCTGAAGCTAATTTACGACACTTGTCCCTAGTAACAAGCTCATTGGCTGCTGATGCGGAACGAACCAATCAGCTGCTCCATGTGATAATAATGTCATTCAGTTCAAGTCAAGTCATTCAAGTCAATATCAGATTGAGTTAGACCTATTGTACTGCATCTAGAGTTTCATGACAGAACTTTGGATAAATTGGAAATAATTTTTGAGCTGTCCAAACAATGAAAGTCAATGGGATCCAAAATAATACTAGGGTCCAAACATCATTTTTCAGAACATAATCTGTTATCATTTACCCTCACGTCGCTCCTGAATTAATTTCTACTGTAACCCAAATAATCTGTAGAAAGTTGAAAATCAACCAAGACTGGAGCCTATTGACTTCACACTTTTAAAAATAAAGGTTCTCAAAGAGTGTTATTCCTCAGATGCCATTGTACTTCTTTCAGTGAACAATTTTTTTTTTGCAGCACTTTACTCGAAGCCTTTATGTATTAAGCATTTTAAAGGTATTCATAAAGAATGTTGTAATGCATTATATATTTTCATGAATAATTTTAACCAAAGTTAAAATGCATTATAATGTTTGGAGATTCCTTGTTAATCTCCAAATCTGAAATTGGTCGTTTGTCATCTGTTTTAATGCATTATACTATCTCAAGGTGTAACAATGAATATATAATTATTATAATGTACATTTTACAATTATTAATGAGATCATACAATTCATTATAAGGGGCATTCCAAGGCATAAATAATGCATTAAAATATTGAATAAGCTAAAGAAAGCTTGTCGACTATAAAGACACTTTTTGTGAATTGGAAAGGTTCCATAAATTTTAAAGGTTCTTCATGGAAACATACATTCAACAAAGACCCTTTATTTTTGAGAGTGAATTGTATGGAAATATTTTGAGAGTGAATTGTATGTAAATTGATCAAATTATCTCCTTTTGTGTTCTACAGGGGAAATCATATATGTTTGGAGCGACATGAAATAATTTTAATTTTTGGACTGCAATCACTATAAGATATTTCACACCATGTGCTCATGATGGTTTGCAATTTGTGGTTATCTGTTTAGCCTTTTTATTTCAGGCGATTTAGGAGATTTTTTTAAGCATTTGCTCATCTGCAACGTGTCTCTAAAATGTTTCCTGTAACTTTAAATACTCATTTAGAAAACTTCAGTCTTAAAGGTCCGAAATTTTCGCATCCGTAGCATGCATTTTGATAGGAAAGGATGAGGAATAAGAAAAAAAAATTGAAAAACGCACGCGAACATTTTGGACTCAGTGTGCAATGACCTTCAGTCTTTAAGATTTTAATAATTTAGAATGCATGTAAAACTTAAGAGTCATTAGCAGATGCTTTTATCCAAAGCAACAGTTGAGGCATACAACAAGTGATTCATCTCAAGGAGGCAACAACACGAGAATACATTTGCTAGCAATGGACGCGGACACTCTCCTTGTTGTTTTTTATTGTTTTTGTAAAAAAAATTGTTTAGACCAATTCTCACTATCGACTAATCTAGCAACACTTTTTGTGTGTGCGTGTTGTTGTTTCTTTAAAAAAAAAAAAAAAAAATTTTTAGACAAATTCTCACTATCGACGAATCTAGCAACACTTTTTGTGTGTGCGTGTTGTTGTTTCTTTTAAAAAAAAAATATATATTATTTTTAGACAAATTCTCACTATCGACTAATCTAGCAGCAACACTTTTTGTGTAGGCGTATTGTTGTTTTTTAATGTTTTGGAAAAAAAAATTTTTAGACAAATTCTCACTATCGACTAATCTAGCAGCAACACTTTTTGTGTAGGCGTATTGTTGTTTTTTAATGTTTTGGAAAAAAAACTTTTAGACAAATTCTCACTATCGACTAATCTAGCAACACTTTTTGTGTGCGCGTAATGTTTTTTTTTTTTTTTGTAAATATTTTTGTTTTAGACCAATTCTCACTATCGACTAATCTAGCAACACTTTTTGTGTGGGCGTATTGTTGTTTTTTATTGTTTTTGTAAAAAAAATTTTTTAGACAAATTCTCACTATCGAATAATCTTGCAACAGTTTTTGTGTGTGCGTGTTGTTGTTTTTTTTTTTTTTTAAATTGCAATTTTTTTATCACTAAACTACTGTCATAAAAAGTTATAGTTTTGTATATACATAACTCCTGAATAAAAATTAAAATGTGTTTGGACTGATTTAAAAAAAAGAGTTTTGAACAAATTTGATTGGTTTGTCGATAGTGAGCGCAAATGCAGGTGATAAGCGGTTTTATTAAGCGAGTCATTGAGTCGTTCATGATTCGTTCAAACGGCCGATTCATCAAGAATGAGACAGATGTTTGTGCATGGGTCATTGAATCTTTGACTCAACCGATTCGTTCAAAACACTGAATCATTCAAAACACCATTGAGTGTTGCTGTGAGATGCGCTATGCTGTGATCTTTGTTTGGATTCATCGGATCTATTTTCGCTGCTAAAATAGACCAAAACAGTCATTATTTCGTCTAAAATGTAAGTGACTTAATATTATTAACTTGTTTGTTGAACTGTCATATGAAATCAGTGTCACATTTTAAATTGTGAGGTGATGGTAAATTAAGTGATGGTCAATTGTCAGCTCTCTTGGTCGTCAGGTCGTGTGATGCATGTTGCTGAACTGTATTCACATGTTATAAATATAAAAACACCACATTTAGAAATTTAACTGCAGTATGTCAATTTAGTTTATTTGTGTGTGCTGCGCTCATAGACTTTAGAAAACGGCGCTCATTTGTTTGATTTCTCCTCGAGAAGCTGCGCAAGCCTCAAAAGTTTAAGGTCCTTGCACCCTGACTGAGTCCGAAACTGTCGTATTCGTTTTTTCATATTCGTCATTTGGTGGCTCTCAATTGTCAAAAACACCCTTCAAAATATTTGCTACCGATGCGAAAAATGCAGAAAATCGAACCATCCGAATTAATTTTTATGACGGACGGAAGTTTCAGAGGCTGCAAACGTATAAAACGTGAGGTCGTAGGCCCTATTTAGTTTTTATATATATATATATATATATATTCGTTTTTCGTTTATTATTCATTTATTCATTATTCGTTTATTATAAAATATTCGTTTAATATATATATATATTATATATATATATATAAAAACTAAACTAGTCAGAATATAGGCTACAGTTAAAGCTTTCCTTTAGTTTTTGTGAAATACACGACGCACGCAGCAACGCACACACATTTAAATACATTTATGTTGTTAATAAATAAATAACAATAAATTGTAACAGTATCCCAAGTTTTGTTTTTCCCTGTAAAAATGTAATGATTTGCAATGCAAAGAGAGTACCGCCACCTTTTTTTTTAAATTGTCTGCAAAATAATTATTTTGTTCTTTAATTAAAGATCATCCCGTATTAGCCCCTGAACGTCTCTCACATAGCACACACACAGCATATTGTAAACTTTATTGAAAACATAACAAAAATGGAGAAATTTCTTGTGACAACAAGCCAACCGACGCACCACCAGCTAAAAAAGCTCAAGGTTGAAGCATACCTGCATTTGGGTTTACCACGGCTGACTGCAGTGTGTCGTGTGTGCCGACCAAACGACAGTATGAACACTGGGGCCCCAACTGCAATGAACCAGCTTTGGGGGGGCCCAGCTTGCAAAAGGTTGAGAACCCCTGATCTAGACTAATATACAAGCTGGAACATGGAGGGATAGCAAAAGCCCAGTAGAAGAGTTTTTTTTCAAAGAGTCATCAGGATACAGTTAAGTGCTCACTTAAGTGAACACAACAGATGCTTTCCAGATGAATGCTCTTTAACAGGCATCTTGGAGATGTACTATATGTGTGCTGTCTGGGATTTCTCAAACTGTAATCTTTTCCCACTGGGAACCCAGTAAATAAAATGTAGGAAACTGTAATTATTACATAGTCTTATTTCCAACAGTTTTAATGTCATGTCATGCCACACACAAATAAAAAGACTTGTTTTCCTGATTAACCTACCCTGCTCTCTGACATGCTTAGAGATTTACCGTAGTCCTTTTGCAGCACTAATGACTCATGTATGAACACGCAGCGTGCACGGTACATAATCATTGTGCATCCTACGCAGACCATCAGTGACACACTAAGGCTGAATATGCAGTATCTGCCCTTGCATGGCGACAACGAAGAGAGACACTGCCTGCTGTTGCCAAGAGCTCTGACGTATACTACTGAATTATACACTATTGTACTGGGTGTCTCGCACAACAGCACTAGAGAGAAGTTTCAAACAACGAGGAAAATTAACTTCATGATGAAAGCGATTCACCCAAAAATGTACAGTAAAATATTATTCATATAAATTACACGCTTATACAGATGTGATACTGTGATATAGTGAACTGGTGATAGCCAGCACAACTGTTGTAAGTATACTATATACAGTACATATATTTCAATAAAACATATACTAATTTCTATTATTCTATTAAACCTGTCATTAAAATAAATGTCTGTTATATGATTGCATAGTATGAGGCTCCTTTTGCAAAGAGCCTACAGTACCCAACCTTCATATAATATTTACCAAGGAAACCATAGTCACTGCCTAATTACTGCAGTTATTGTTTCTAAAGTAATAGTGTATATACACGCACGCACGCATACGCACGCACGCACGCACACACACACACACATATATATAGAAAGAGCTGGGTATTAATTGATTACATGTAATATGGATTTTATAATCAGATTCCAAAAATTGGGGACGTGTAGTCAGATTAAATTATATTTTATAAATACTCATAATCAGACAACAGTTACTTTTTTATAGATCAATTTAACATTTGGGGATAACATGTTAACATGTTAACAATTTAACATTTTTAATGTTCCATTCTAAAATCTCCTACCGCTTCAGAAAGTCTTCCAGTTTTGTGGACATTCACACAGAAATCAGTCATTCCTCGGGTGGCTACACAGCCATAAATCTGTATTTAAAGAAATCATTTCAGGTTTACGAGGTGTTTCAACATTGCACCAGCTATGAAGACATTACTTTTTATTTGAATCATTACATTTGATTGAGGTTATTTCAAAATAATTAATTTAAATTTTGTATGATTTACTTCATTATTATTTTTACATTAAACTCATGAACCCCCTGAAGTCCCCCCTGAAGTAGTGTAACGTGTAATGCTCCTCATGTTGTTAATTACAACAAATGGAATACATGTTCATACTATATCAGCATGGTACAAGATTATCCTATTTAAATCAATGTGATAAATCAGTTAGGTCAAAAGTAATCTAAGTAATCTGTAATGGACCATAACCAGTTATGGACTACAATTTGTAGGTAATCTTCCCAGCTCTGTACATGGATGCTTTATTAGCAGCTCTTTCTATAGGCAGCTATACGGTATCCACCATATTTGAAAAAAAGCTCAAGAGGAAGTTGACTGTGCATTCGCATAGTCATTCATATGTGAATATCTATATCTGTACAAGACTTCAGCATATGATTTTGCTAAACTAACAAAATACAAGAAGTTGAAAGCGACTACCTCAAAAAGTTACCATAGCCTAGATTAAAACCTGTAATATTACATATAAAATCACAAACCTTTCACATTTTCACTTGTAAAAGGTTATCCCATTTCTTCAGGAATTTAAATCTTGGCTGCTCAATGTTTTGGCATCTCAGAAAAGTCATCGATGTTTACTGTGAGTGATGACACGTTTAAATGTTCCTTTGCAAACATTTACATAGGCTATGTGACCCTGGGCCACAAAACCAGTCATAAGGGTAAAAAAAGAGACATTTATACAACATCTGAAAGCTGATTAAAAAGACTTTCCATTGATGTATGACTATTTAACTATTTAAAACATTTTAATTTTGAGGGTGAAAAAAAAGAGAAAATCGCCTTTAAAGTTGTCCAAACCAAATTCGTAGCGATGGATATAATAAGCCGTGCGCTCTCTCTCGTCTGCGTGCCTTGTTTTATGTTGGAGCGTGGTGTTCGGATCCCGGCACTCATGTCTTGAGTTTCGGTTTCGTGTCGGGGTTCGGACACTCGCACTCCACGTTCTGTCTCATTGTGTGAGTGTGCGGTCTCGAGTTCGCTCGGCCGCGCGCTCTTCTGTTCACGTGTGTTTTGTGGTGTTGCACGCAGTTCGTGTTTTGATCGGCTGCGTGCATTCATGTTATGTCTTGTGCTGTGTGGCACGCAGCTTGTGTATTCATTGGCTGCGTGCTTTCATGTTGTCATGTCTTGTGTGAACACGTGGCTTATGAGTTCTCATTAGCTGCATGTTCGTGTCCTGTTTTGCAGATGGCTGGTGATTTGTTTGCTGGCCATGTGCTTGTGTTTTTGTTTTGTGTGAGCATGTGGCTTCTGTCTTATTTTTCTGTGTGCCATGTGCTCTCATGTCAATTGTCTTGATCCCACCCATCTTGTTACCTGATTATTGGTTAATTTGCCCCACCTGTCTTCCCTCGTTACCCTCCTCATTTGCTCCCTTTATAATCTCCTTGTGTTTGCAGTCTTGTGCCAGTTCGTCATCAAATGTTTCCTGTTCCTGCCTTGTTTTGTTGTGCCCAGCCCTGCCCTGCCAGCTGTCTTGTTTTTCCCCCTTCGGGGTAGTTTAATTTTTGTTTTGTTTATTTTTTACAAATAAAGCCCATTCTCCTGCACAACTGAGTCCTCGCCTCATCCCTTCATCCCCAACCCTGACAGGCTAGGCTGGGAGACCAGCTAAAACCAGCTACTTCGAGCTAAAAACAGCCAACTAGCTTAGGCTGGTTTTAGCTGTTTTTTTTTCAGCAGGGCCAAAAATATTATAGAATCGCCCCTGCTGTTATCATAAAGAGGTGTTTGTTGAGCACTGGAGCAGTGATTTACACCTGGTCACGTGATGTGTTTTTTTTCTGATCGGATCCTGAAAAGGTCAGGTGTAAATGCCCTCCGAAACGTATTCGAGACGGATATAAATCCGATCGCTCAAACCACTTCAGGAGGTGGTCTGGGCCGCATGCTAGACGAAACTGGACAAGTGTATGCATCTGGTTGTTGAAACCACATATGCAAATTTTTCTCCTCCCAAAATATTAAAACAATAGACGTTTTATAGGCTATATGGCATGTTATAGTCAGATATGACAGCGTAATGCAGCAAGCGTCACCGTGGATGAGTAGGCTAACCTTAGCTGTATCTTCAGCAAGCCTAACGTTACGCGTAAACTGCCGCGAATGAAACTGAAAGTAAGTCGCAGAAGGTCAACACACAATCATCTACATTAAAAGTAGTGAGACTAACCTATCTTTCCAGTGCTGATGCCGCACTCTCTCCTGTTGCGCTCTCTGATATTGAAATTAGCTGATAATGAATAAAATGCAGCGTATATCTATTGCTTTCATTGAGGTCAACTCTGTTAAATTTGCATATGGCGCGGGAATTGAAGAACGGATTTATATCTGTTTTGCAAAGACACATTTATGTGGCCAAGTGTAAATGGAAACGTTTTAACAAATCAGATAGATACCCGATCAGAGAAAACGTATGTGACCAGGTGTAAACAGGCCCATAGCTGAAGATGAGAGAGAGGGTCCCTCCTCCATACACTCAATGAACACATGCCCACCCGCTCATTCACACCACTGCACTGATCAACACACGGGCTTCTATGCAACCTGTTACTGCCAACACGAAAGGGAAATATTACAACACTTAATGCTTAGCAGCATCATTTGCTTTTGTAAGAGAATATGTGCTGTTTATTGAGAGATATCCTCACTCAGAATCAGAGACTCGAATCCAGCAAGTGGAGCGCGACTGACGTGTATCGAGTGACAGCAGTATTGATCTTATGAGTCGAGCAGCGGAACTCGCGTGAAAGACATCGTATTTTTTTAGGACGGCGTTTTCGACTTAAAGGAAACGACAGGTTTCGCACGTACGGAGACCTCCATCATCAAGCAAGCCGTTGTCATTTCTCTGGACGTCGACTAAGCGGTAAGACCTTTTCTTGTTCATAAAGAGAGACGCTGACAATATTTCTAAATCACTGCATGTGTTATATGTCTCAAAGCACCATATTTATATATGTTTAAGTGGTCGTCTTTAACCACATTTAATCGTATCATGGGCTATCACATCCGGTGGGGGTGAAACCAGCAATTGCTCCCATTAATACCTACGTATTTTTACTGATTCATTTTACACAGTTGATGACACAATATGACTGAAACTGGTATTGTGTGAAATGATTAGCTTCTTAAGTTTGCATCAGAAATTATAAAAAAATGTGACATTGGTGTTGTGAAGTAGGCTACAGTTGCATATGAGAGCAAATGGTGACTGTGAAAACATGAGGGTCATGACTGTTGACTAATTTACTGATGTTATTACCCCCCCCCCCCCCCCTTATTCTAATGGTAAAAATATACATTCAAATCTGTTAATTGATCTGGCAGTTACCTGACCAAGTTATTTTGTTTTAAGATTCTGTAACAAATTTTAAAATTAATTATGGAAAAAAATAAACGATGTTATATTTTATTATAGATTGCTCCACCGTTTGTTGTATAAAATAGAATAAAAAACAGTAATATTGTGAAATATTATTATTATTATTATGAAAAATAACAGTTTTCTATTTTAATATATTTTAAAATGTAATTTCTATCTGCGATGACAAAACTGAATCTATCTATCTATCTATATCTATCTATCTATCTATCTATCTATCTATCTATCTATCTATCTATCTATCTTTTCACATCACATCACACACACACACATCACATCACACACACACACACACTTCACACACACACACACACATCGCACACACACACACACACACACACACGCACACGCACACACACACACAAAATATTATTCTATAGCCTAATATTTTTTATAAGTAAAAAGTATGGGGCATTCCCATAATTCCCTGTGGAAGCAATCACATTTGTTTAGATTTTATTTAACAGATTTGTTTCTCTTATCCTATTATAAGTTGATAATTTATGTTGCAATTTATGTGATTAAGTTAATGTTTCTTAAAATAATTTATTGTTAAATGTGTTACCCTGATGGTGTTTTGGCTTCATGTGCTCTGTTATTATTGACCCCAGCTGCCAGAAAGGACAACTTTAATAATAACTCAATTATTAATTATTAACTCAACAAATGGCATTGTGTAATGCTTGTTGTGGTACATTCCAATAATACCTGCAGTTTACTATAAAGTATGACACTCACTCTTTGTTTCTGCACTACAGGTAGCATCGTCAGTGAGTGAAGCAAGCACTAATGAAGAAGCAATGGTCATTTTCTACAATTTACTGATAAGGACACGGCAGGTGTGAGTGGGGTTGTGGCAGCAACGCTGTAACCGTGACTCTCGCCAATATGGTTTGCAGCGAACAGAGTTCTGGCACATCAGTGCCCAAAAAGGAAACACAGACCCGCAAGAAGCGGAAATCCCGTCCTCAGGGTCTGCCTTCTCCAGCCCTCTGCTGTGCATGTGGATTGTGCATTATGTTGGCAGGCATCAACATCACCTTAGTAGGTGCCTTTGCCTTCAGCACGCTTGTGCCCTCTAGCAATCCCCCAATCATCATCGGACCTATACTTCTGCTGGTGGCGTTCTCCTTCTTTGGGGCTTGCTGCATCTGCAGTCGTTTGCCTCCGCCTCAGAGCTCTCGTCGATCCAAAGGAGGTGGTGGTTTGGGATTCATGGGTCGGGGTGGAGGGGGGTTGAGTGGAGGGGCGGCGTTTGAGATTGAAACCAGCGAACACACGATGCAGGACACCACAGCCGTGCAGCTCAGCCCCACCAACTCGCCCTGCTCCTCTCACGCCTCCAGCCCTGAAAGAGAGGCTCCTGCCACCGCTGCCAATGCCACCGTTCCCGCCCCAGAGTACGTCCCTCCACGAGCCTGCAAGCTCTTCACAATGGAGACCAATGGACCCAACTCAGCGGCCTTTTCTGCTTCTACAGGGGGTGGAGGGGCGGTCCGGCTCACTTTGCCATCAGACTGCGACGCCACTTAAGGCTGCCAGTTTAGGTCGCTCTCTGGAGAAGGGCTGGTATTACGTTATGTAAATAGTTTTTTCAGAGAGGAAGACAAGCACTTTGTGTGAAGAATTCATTTGATTATCACAGCTGGCTTGTGCCACGAGGTGCAATAACAATTGAAATGTTCGCATAAATTCAGCGGGTAGATTTTTGGAGTCTGCGAGGCGCATGTGCTCTAATAGAAATGACAGAGGTATGTCAGAAGCATATGAAGAGCTTTTGCGTTCTCTTATCCAAAGAGAGAGAGCCTTGAAAGGTGAATCACTGTGGCGTGCTTCACATATTCATACTGTGCCACTGTTACTCAGAGCATTCACAGTTACTGTGCTCAAAAGAGACAGAATCAGCTGTTGTGTAAAGATGGCTTTGGAGACAAGCCTGATAAACAGAACAGAGAAAGACATTACACTGCATGTTGTCATATGTCAGTGCACAGACCAAAAAACAGAGATGTTGTATATTTTCTCGAAAATATTTCCTTGTCGTGATTTTAAATGCTAAACACTTGAACGGTCAATTTTTTGATGACTCTTCGTGGCCAGCCTTTTTGGATTTTGTCTTCATTGGATGATTAAATAAGCCGTGACACTGTGCGAGAGCACTGCCGTTTTTACACGTGATTTAGAAAATGAGGTTGCTAAACAGTTCCATTGTTTGGGTTCAAGTCGGAC
This sequence comes from Ptychobarbus kaznakovi, assembly GCA_027422405.1. Classification (NCBI taxonomy): domain Eukaryota; kingdom Metazoa; phylum Chordata; class Actinopteri; order Cypriniformes; family Cyprinidae; genus Ptychobarbus; species Ptychobarbus kaznakovi. The sequence goes on from CM049805.1 coordinate 17,805,718, forward strand.
AAATAATTCAAGAGTACTGAAGGGCGGAATAAAAACTTTTTCCACTATCATAGTGCAATTCGCCTGACCGTGTGTGGCGAAAATGTGCATTTGATGACTGAGCTGTACTCATACTGTTGTTGAATGTAGTTTTTTTGTTGTTGAGAGTTGTGACATTATTTAAAGAATTAACAGCCATCCTTCTGTAAAAAAAATTTTATCCGCAAGCCTATTTTACACTGTGGTTTATAATGCTGCCAAGTAAAACAATATGTATTTCCCTTATGGTTGCCAAAGGCTGTTTTCTCCTTCAAGTATTCCTCTTCTGTTGTACTTTGTTGTCAATACTTGTCTTAGGTCAACAGTATGGTAATATTTGAGTATTCTACCTACATCTGCTCACAGTGTTCCTTCCTAAAATCTATTTTTTCTTATCTTACTCTTTCTGTGCCCCCTGTTTTTTTGCCCTTTGAAAGCAAGAGCCTGAATTGTTCTCAAACATGCCCCCCATCACTTACCCACACTGATGGTTCAAGCCAAACAGTGAAACAATTTATTCATGTTAATTCTATACCAGAGAGGTCAGCTAAAAGCAGCTTTAGGTGGCTGAACACACTGAAAAAGCAAAAGACAATGTCTTCTTACAACTTTTTAAGAAGGAAATTATCTAATAATGTTGGTAGAAGTAGCTATGGTTTTTAGATTGTCCCTTTGTTATCATATTCATCAGTTCCAACCAGCAGAAAGGGCTGATTTTTAAGAAAATAATTATGGACTAGTGTTTTCTTTCATTTTCTGAGTGCCAATGCATCTGTTAATATATACGTTTAGCTGTGTTATATAGTGCAGTATATTTATATTATAAGTATATGGGTCAGTATGTGATGAATACTGAAGAAAGTGCAACATGAACTGCATGCTTACAAACAGTGCACTGTTGCCACTGGGAAAAAAAGATAATCTTGATCATTTAAAGAGAAACATTAAAACACATCAGTTTGCTTGTTCGTCATGAGATTGTGAGCTTTCAATATGAGAAGTTTTAGTGAAAGAAGTGAAGTTGAATGGGGGCTGTGGAGACATTGGCATCTTTGGACTCTATGAACTATGACCACCTCTGTTTGTAAGCTGCTATTTGCCATCTACACATCTGTTGTAGTCTGATGAAATGAATGCTGCCTTAATGACAGTGATCTCAGGATCAAACCAGCGAGGGCTACTCAAATGTGGTACTAATGTACTTATGGAAATGTTGTATTGTTAATTATTTTCTACCATGTATGTTTTAAAAAATGTATTTAAATGGAGGGAAATGCAATGTTATGCGGGTTAAAAAGGTTTGATGATGCCGATTTGCATTACTGTTATTATTTTAACAATTGGACATGTGTAAAATGATGTATGAATGGTGACTTGTTTTAAGTATTGTTAGCATTGAACGTTTTATTGTGTCTTTTGTAAGTTGCTCACATAATTATACTGCATTTAACTCCCTCCTGAATAATTCAATTAGAATTGTGTCAACGCCTGTTTTTTCTCCAATCTTTACATTTCTGAACTCTTTTATTAGTTTTTTATGTATGTGGAAAATATTACCTTGGATTCTGAAAAAAAGAAACTCTTGGCATGTCAGAATATACGTTAACTGCTGTCTGATATTTCATAATTTCACACTAAAAGAAATGTCTGAAGTGATTTGATTTGATATGATTTGCCAAAATGGTTGCAAAAAGATATCTGAAATGAAAGAAGAGGCTGATCCTATTTACCACACTGGACTGACATAAAAATACTATATTGACAGCGGTCTCAAAAGAGGGGTTCACTTACTTTCCACAAACGCTTACCTTTTAAGAAAGCTCATAAGCTCATATCTGAAACTGTTACTAGGGTGTTGACTTTCAAATCATAAAACATTTTTATGAGCTGTTAAACTTCATTTCAACCAAATTCAGCCCCTATAATTAAAAAATATTGTTTGAGGTGGTGACATATGATTCGTACAGAAACACAAAAATGTAAAAGAGTTATGAATTGCCATGAGAGTGTGTTGGCTTTATAAAAGGTTGATAAGGTAGTTATTTTTCATCTTTAAAGACTAGCCTGCAGCTGGATATCCCAGAGACTGAGGCTATAGTCACAATGGAAAGTTTGAAGTTGCAAATATCAAATAAATATAATGTTTCGTTTACACCTAATTTACACCATTAGAGTAGGCTAAATATTATTAATTCTATGCTACAAACTAATTTTGAATGTAATTATTTTTTAACAAATAAAACAACGCTGGCATACATTTAGTCAACCATATAAAACTGAAATATTTATAATACGTTTATAAACAGAGATTTTTCTCTTTCATTCACCGTTTTGTTTGTAATCATAGCTGTTTTATGAATTCAAATGGTCCTGATTAAAACACGTCCAAGCCAAACTAGGTCAACGTGTGTTCAGTCTGTATGCATTTTTAATGCTTTATAAGTTATGCAGAGACTTTAAAAATGCACTTATCTTGAGAAATATTCACTATTATACTGATAACATTAGGTTATAGCCTATATGGAAAAATCCCACTGCTCATATGTTCGCTCGTGAGCTGTCCTCAGTATGGTACAATTTGCTTCAGCTTATGAGTGTAAAATTTCAGTTAGTTCACCCCCAAAAGTTAAAGGTGAATTTGAAAAATTGTTACTTGTAGAAGTATATGGTGTGTGCTGAATCATTTCACCAGACGTGACTGAGCTCAGTCTCCAGATCTCCAGCGCTCCCTGTCGGTCTTTAATGAAATCACAGACCAGAAGCTTCATCTAGTTAGTATTACAGTTTTTCTCGATTGCTAACACACTATAACTGATTAATTTGGCCCAATTTTCCAAAACATTCATATAGTTCACGAAACAAAGACACGTTTCTCAAAACTTTTTGCACACATGTTCCAATTTGCTCAGTGTTCTTGCAAAACTCTACACAACAAAAGCATAATTTTGCACAGGTTTGCATGTTCTCATTTAGAAAACACAATCACAATTAATAATTAACTCAAGCATCAAAAAAGTACTTAAACGGCACACATTTATCCATGTTTGAACATTAAATAGCAAAACTGGTCAGAATCTCAGGATGATATGAGCAAGAGCACAAGTGATTATGTGTTTTGGCAAATTAATCCTGGTAGTGGGAGACAGCGGAATTGGAGGGTAAAATAAAAATGAAGGGCATAAGGTCAAAGGTCATAGGTCATTTGTTCCTGATGAAATACAAAACACTGTTGACAATGTTCTTCTGCATGGACTGACCACGAGGGAAGTTGGCTCATGTACAAGGTTTCAATATTACTTGCACATACATTATAATTACAGTACACAGTAGCAGTACTTCAGATTAGAGAACTTTATTATTCTATGTACAGTAAATACTGTAACACGTTGTACACCCTCAAACTCATTACTGTTTAATTTATTTGATTTGTGGCCAATAGTCCTGACATGTACTCTATTTTTGCAGAACTACTGTAACACGTTGTACACCCTCAAACTCATTACTGTCAGAAGACTACGTATTTGTAGAAACTGCTATAACATGTAATAAGGATACTATTTTTGCAATACTGTAAGGGGAGCATAAGTTTTTGTCAGCAGATACGTAAGAAACTGCTGAAACAAATAAATACTACCAATACTGTAAAGCATTTATTTATTTATTTATTTAATTATTTATTTATTCTTTCTTTCATTTATTATTTATTTATTTCTGTAAAGTAATTGACAGTCTATTCCAATATGTGTTTACTGTATATTCAGTTTTTTGATCCTTGTACTTTTCTCTTCTAGTGTTTTTAATTTACAGTAATATCTCTTTACAGTAGTGTAATGACAGTAAACTTTTCTTAAAGTTTATTGCTGAATTTTACTGTATCTGTACACCTCTATTTATGTTGTATACTGTAACAGACATTGACTTGCAAAATGATTCCTATTTCCCAAAAGGAGGTTTTTGTAACGGTGTTTGAATCGATCTCACAGTGTTCTCTAGACAGGAAAGTAGTGTGTGTGTATTTGTAAGGTTTGTGTGTCATCTGAGGACAAAGTTTGAGTCTGACAAAAGAGAACATGTTTTTGACTAAAGTATATGATTTTGACCTTGAAGTTTGAAGTTTTCACAAGTTAGTGTGTCGTTTTGAGATTGTGTTTATAGTTGTGAGAAAATGGTGAATTGTTTCATAAATCGTGTGTAAGCAATCTAGAAAAACTGTAACACATAAATCTGGCTCATGACTGTCTGGTTGTTGAATACATTTGCTTATACAGACTCTTTCTAGGCATCTCATCTCGACTGCTTTAGTTCAAAAATCTTAGTTTGTTGTCGCCATTTGGCCACCAGAGGGTACTAGACCCAAATTTATCATAACAGTAGATTGCAAATCGCCCAATGTTTGGTTACGCAATGCTTGGTCTGACTGGTTGTTCAGTATTTTCCCAATAGTAAAAAATGTAGGCTATTGTCTTTTAGAATAGATGAAGAATGGTTATTTCCTAATCATTGTCTGAGAAAATATCAAGTACAACAAATTCACAGCAGTCTAAATTATATTTTACAGCAAATTTCACAAATAGTTGGGTTCATAATATTTGCATATTAAAGCTATCTCTGTTGACCTGACCCATTGTATTATCTTGTGATGCAATAAACTACTCACATTGATTACCCACAACTGTTTCTAATGTCAGATGATCTGACCAAAGAGCAAACAGTGGTTTCTCTTGAAGTTAAACTGCACATACTTCTGTGGAAGAGGTTATCTGTCCATGCTCTAGTTTATGACTGGATTAAATTCACGTGTTTATCAGCAGCGCTTCAAAGACCGTCTCTTATTTCAGGTGTCCTCTCTGAAACCAGTCTTATTGGTTAATCAAGGTCAGTTAAATACACTAGGACTGATTGCGTCTCTGAAACCAGTCTGTTTTTGTGGTTTGTCTTCATATTCTTTCAGCCAACAACTGCTCGGCATGAGCTCTTCTGAGAATGTGTTCTTGTGATGATCCAGATGTTTGAACAAGTTGGAGTTAATGTTTTAATGGCAAATGGATTATAAGTGTAACTATGATTAGTCGCATGCCAGTCCTGATCGTCATACATGACCCACCCTGGCTGTAGATAATGATTGACTGTTTGAGGACAGCAGGTTTGATGGCAAACTGTGTTGGCGAAGAGCTATGTAATGTAGTTAAGTTGTGGAATGCAGAAGTCACAGTGAAGGTAATCCTCCTGATTTACAATGACTAAACAACTGACATGAGAAAAAGACGATTCATTTGAACCAGCGATGTACTTCAAGAAGCGAAAACATATTTTAGACAGTATTTTGTGGGATAAATCTTAAAATAGTTTTCATCAATTGAAATAAAATATTAAAATAAAAGAAAACATTAAAATAAATACTAGATGGAAAGCTTAAATTTAAATGAAAATTTGAAATGTTGCCATGACAATACCTGAAATAAAATAAGTATAAGTATTAAATTACTCAAACTGAGTAAAATTAAAGCTAAAATAAAAATGACGAAAACACCTAAAACCTCGAATTAAAAGTTTTGTGTTTGTTAGTTTTCTATTTTACTGACGATTTTTTTTTTTATATATTTTTTTTTTTGTTAATTATGTATATTCACAAATATTATAAGAAATATAAATATTAATGCATACAGTATATTAATATGTGACAATGTCAACGTAATAATTATTAAACAGTTTTGATAAGATTATCTTATCAAAATACTTATTTGATACTTTTTCCAAAAATTCATTAGATTAGCTTAGATTACATTACATTACATTAGCGTAGAGTACATTAGCATTTGTTTGCAGAAGCATGTTTTCATACACCATTCGCAAATATAATACAAACTGGGACCTGGTTTTGGACAGTTCTTTCATGCAATCATCACCAAATGACTGTGTGCAATGGTAACTGAGATGTTTTTTTAAAAACGTGAATACACCCTCAAACAGCAATTATGAGATATTGTTGCTTAGCCACAATTCCCATGAAGATATACTTTATTCAATAACTGGGTTTGACCCAGATTTTACTGAAATGTTGACTGGCAAATGAAGTAGAATAGGAACATTTCATTGTTTTCAGATGCAGAGGCTGTGTGTCTTGGTGTTTGTGTGACAGTATGGCGTGATTCTCTTGTCTCAAACCCCCTTCGCTCCCCTGAGGGACAGCCGGGGTTCCTCAGCCTTCCCGATCCGCTCAGAACTGGACCTTGGCAGTTGCTCGGGAGTGTGTGTGTGTGTGTGTGTGTGTGTGTGTGTGTGTGTGTGTGTGTGTGTGTGTGTGTGTGTGTGTGTGTGTGTGTGTGTGTGTGTGTGTGTGAGAAAGAAACCTAGTCTGTGTCCCCAGCTCGAGTGCGTCAGGGAGGAGTTTAGAAAAAGAGAGAGAAAGAGAATAATCAAGCAGAAGAGATTAAGGAAAGACGAGCGGCAAGGGTTCAATGCAAGCAGACAGCAGTTATATAACTGTGGTCAAATTAACCCAGCTCTGTAATGCATAGCATATACTAGAAAGACCAGAACAGACCATTCATTGGCTTTGGAAAATATCAGTGCTGTTTCATGTCAAATATCAGTTTACCATTTTATGATGAAAAGTGCGTCCTGGTTTGTCAGTCTTACATCTTCCTGATTTAATTTGGTTGTGATAACATTTTATATTTATAAAAATCAATATGTAATCACACACACACACACACACACACACACACACACACACACACACACACACACACACACACACACACACACACACACACACACACACACACACACACACACACACACACACACACACACACACACACACACACACACACACACACACACACACACACACACACACACACACACACACACACACACACACACACACACACACACACACACACACACACACACACACACACACAGAGCAACACTAAAGCTATGCAGTCTGCACATAAGATATAGATTTTCAACTATTCCAACACTTAATAAAAAAATAAATAAATAAACTAAATAAATCAATAAAAGTTATCAGTTTTGGCATTCCTACTAGTTTTATAATATGTATTTTTAGTTGTGCTTTAATTAGCTTTCTATGCAGTAATGTTCTAAGTGTTATTTATAAACTATTACAGTATTTAATCAGTTTATTAAAATATTTATGTTAAATCTAAATACATTTAAAATATATTTTCAGATTTCATTTATATGTTCAGATTTTTTATACTTCTATTTAGGTTGAATTTATTTTTTACTTCAGCTTTAGTTTTAGCTCAGGTTTAGCTTTTATTAATTTTCAGTTAGTACATTCACTTCTTCATCTTAAATGTATTCAGGTAGCTGACAACATTTGTTTAATCTAAAATTAATTATAATAATAATAATAATATATTATTATTAATGATAATAACCCTGCTATGAAGGAGTCACACAATACAATAATTCACACAATTATATTTTTATTGGTTATGTTTGTTTAGATTTCAACACAGGGTTATTACAATTAAGTAAAACTAAAACCATTAAGAACATAAAAAAATCTAAATATTAATAAAATAAATTATGTGTGGCCAAGTATGGTGACCCATACTCAGAATTTGTGCTCTGAATTTAACCTATCCAAGTGCACACACACACAGCAGTGAACACCCCCCCGAGCAGTGGGCAGCCATTGCTGCGGTGCCCAGGAAGCAGTTGGGGGTTCGGTGCCTTGCTCAAGGGTCTCACAGCTGTTGTGGTATCAAAGGTGGAGAGAACGCTCGTTGTTCACTCCCCCACCGACAATTCCTGCCGGACCTGAGATTCGAAACCCACAACCTCAGGTTACAAGTCCGATGCTCTATCCATTAGGCCACGACTGCCCCTAAAACTATAATAGTATACCTCAGTGACACTCAAATCAATTATATTTAAGTTTAGGTGTAGTTATTTGCACAGTATTTTCCAGGAATGACAGTACACAGGCTTCTGTTGCTGGTAAACAATATGATGGGAATTAATGAGGTCACCCAAAAACGTTTGGTAGAAAGTTTGGGATATTTATATAAACTGTTTAATAGGGGTTTGTTTTTTTGGCTCACCCAAGCCATTAGGAATACCAATGGCCCTATAAAAAGAGCAGCCAGCAACTCTGACCTCCCTGCACCCTATAGTAAGCACAAGTTATACAAATTATCCACTGCTGTTGCATAAGCTTCTTTTCAAACTCGAGAACCCCTCAATGCAAATCATCACAAACACATTCTGAGAAACCCCAATGTTGTATTCTGGGGCTTCTTCCCCTATAGGCCACCAGGCTCCTAAACTCAAAATCAGTCTCATAACATCAACATGACTCCATTTAATAATCACTTAATAATCAGTAAGCTATTCATTATTCTCTACCATTCGTATTGCTATGTAAATACCCTGTGCAACCTGTTTGCACATTCTTCTTACACATTCCTGCTTATATTATTATTTATTAAGTCACATTTTATTTTATTGCACATGTTATTATAGATTTGATTATTTAAATTCTTATTTTTTACTTCATTTTTTCCCATACCTATATTTATGTATATTATCTTGTGTTTGTATTTTTATATAATTGCACTGTCCATGGAGTGGACCTGACTTACATTTCACTGCTGGTTATATTCTGTATAATTGTGTATGTGACGAATAAAAAAATCTTGAATCTGTTGCAAGTGACTGCTCTCTTTTTACTGCTTTACTACGAGATGCTTGGCAGCGATTCTTTTCTGCCCTGGCCATTCATTTCAAGACAGGCTCTCCTCTACTGAGACATCAAAGAGAACTGACAAATTATGTTTCATTTTTTTCTATATGTTGAGGTAATGGTTCTTCATGCATGCATGGGATTGATTTTTGTGTCTTTTTTTGGCTCGACGAACTCTCACACTTTGACACTACATGTTATTCAAATAGATCAATAGAGCGTGCAGCCAAAAATAGATGTGGTAAAGGCAAAGTACACTTGCCATATGCCAAGTTAAATCCACATTAGCAGAACATGCTTATTTGTACTCAGTTCAATGATACAATATTAACTTACAGAACTGTTCCAGATTTTAAATGGAAACAGAATGACAGCATGGATTTAATTATCGATAATTTCATTTTTATATTTAGCTCACCAAATGTGATGCACTGGCATTTCATTCACTAGGAAAGCTTTGGCAGTCTTTTGAATTAGATGGGATTGGTAAACAAGTTGCATTACTAACTACTCACCAGTAGAGGCCTCTACCACAGCACGGATATATGATATGATGCATAATAATCTGAGAATCAAACTGCATCAAACTGGTTCACAGCTGGATTTTGAAAAGGTCCCTCTTCTCTTCTCATAAATATGTTTTCAGAATATGTTTACTGAATGTCCAATCATTTGAATTAGCAATCAAATCCAAACACATTTAGATGATAATATTAATTGATGCATAACTTGATTTATTGAAATTTATCAAATAAATGTATATAAGACATATTGTATATCAGTGTATCAGAAGTTGTGTTTGGCAGTGTTTAATACAAACTTTGGGTAAAATTAGGTGACTTTTCAGACTTCCAAAAAGGGTAAATCGTAGGAGGCTGTTTTTGCAGGAGCTTTTGTAACCAATTGTTTGTTTGGTAACAGTTTTTACGATCATGACTGTGTACACAAAGCATGGCAAGACTTCATCAGTTTAGAAGAATAGTAGGCAATAACTGAACATGATGACTGACACAGTCAAGCACTAAGAAGAATTGTGTCCAAACAACACAGAACTACTGCACCAAAGTGACAGCATATCTCAACGTTCATCTTGAAGAACCTGGTTCCTCAAAAACCAAGTACAGATAACTTCACAAAGCCAACATCAGAGCAGCAATTGCAAAAAAATTGTGACAATTTGAAATCGAGACAATTGTGATGAAACAATTTCCCATGTCATGCCCCTTAACATGGTCCATTATCAAATGTGACCCTGGACCACAAAACCAGTCTTAAGTCGCTGGGGTATATTTGTAGCAATACCCAAAAAATACATTGTATGGGTCAAAATTATAGATTTTTCTTTTATGCCAAAAATCATTAGGATATTAAGTAAAGATCATGTTTCATGAAGATATTTTGTAAATTTCATACTGTAAATATATCTAATTTTTGTTTTGATCGTAATATGCATCGCTAAGAACTTCATTTGGACAAATGTAAAGGCTATTTTCTGTCTGGCTTGGCAATTTTTTTTGGGAATCCCTCAGATTCCAGATTTTTAAATAGTTTTATCTCTGCCAAATATTGTCATATCCTAACAAATCATGCATCAATGGAAAGCTTATTTATTCAGCTTTTATTTATTTATTTTATTATTATCTATTCTTTTTTACTTATTTATCCCATTATTATTTATTCACCAATCACAAAAGCGTTACCACTGTTAGGTTAAAGAAAGACTTTTTGGTGCAAAAACTTTATAAAACCCCCCCCCAAAAAAACCAGCATATACAAATCTGAAACTGTGTGATCTATATGAGTTATTGTTAATAGTACTGTTAACAGAACTATCTGTTCTCTATAGTGTGATTACTTTATATACAGAAAGATCAACGTCAAATATTGTTCACTTTTATAATTGCTGGAGCAGTCAATTTAAGATCAGTGATTTGATTTCTGCATTTAAAAAAAAAAAAAAACTCACACTATAATCAATGAAACAGTTTAAAATGCTCAACGATTCTGTTATTTACATTGTTTTAATCTTGTTAGTTATGATGAATGTATTCATGATATTGCACAAAACCGCTTTGCACTAAAGGGTTAGTTCACCCCAAAATGAAAATTCTGTCATTAATTACACACCTTCAACAAACCCCTAAGACAAATTAAGATATTTTTGATAAAATCTTGGTACCTTTGTGAATACATGTAAAAGTCTGATGCGGAAGAGAGGAAATTGTTGAACAAAGTTTTTATTTTTGTTTTTTTTTTTTGCACACAAAAAGTATTCTCGTAACTTCAGAAAATTAAGGTTGAACCACTGATGTCACTATTTTAACATTATTCTTACTATTCTGGGTCTTCGTGTCAGTTGCATTGCTGTCTATGCAGGGTCAGAAAGCTCTCGAATTTCATCAAAAATATCTTTGTGTTCCAAAGATGAACAAAAGTCTTATGGGTTTGGAATGACATGAGGTGAGTAATTAATGACAGAATTATCATTTTTGGATAAGGAGATCATTGCGCTCTGTGTTCAGTAGATATGACTGTGTTTGGCTACAGTGCAGCGCTGCAACCTTTGATGCAACAGGAATATTTCTAAATGAAATGCTGCATCAACCCCTTTTTGCATGATTAGTTATTCTTGGTGGCTGTTAGAAAAATGTGCAGTAAATACTTTCGGGAGAGTTCCACATGTAATGGTCATTTCATATGCAAAGATTTTGCATTGAAGTACATTGAAAAATACATTTATATCTAAATATGGCAATTTTTGATGAAACCCGTACCTCAGGAAACATATTTCATGACCCCTTTAAATATTACCAAACCGTTTTTGGAGAGAAGAGTGAGAAGCTGGTTCCTTTCTTCAACACATCTGAAACACTTTGTCCAGCTCCAGTATAACCTCCACAGCTGATGGGGCCAAAGTTCCTGAATTCACCTGCTTGACACTTGAAAAGCACTTAATTCTCAATTGCTGAGCAGAAAAGGGGCTAAATAGCTGGCGACAAGCCTTGAACAGCCTCCATTAGCTCATCAAGATGGGTTATGCAACAGGTGTGTAGGGGAGCCACTTAAATAAATTATGATTTGATGGGTTCTGTTGGAAGGAAGCAGCGCTGTAATAAAATATCAATGAAAGCTGGTCTCTAAGATAGGACGAGGAGCACAGATCAAACAGTGTAGTGTGTCTATTCTTCCCAATGGAGATGGACTGAATGGATGCCATATTGATGGAAAACAGCATCGGATGGCTGGTGCGGCCACGTCTCCGCTCATTAATAGCAGGATCTCATCGTCTCACTCTCTCTTTTCCCTCAGAATGAAATAAAAGGGGATGCTTTACACTTTAATGACTTTCCCACAGTTCTCCCCAAAAAACAAACAAGCTCGATGCTGTGAACAGGAGGGGAGAGGACCTTGTCTAATAAGACCGAAGAATACTGAGTCCAGTGTCTGACCAGTCCTGCCATCAGCCGCCCTTGCCAAGAGAGGGAATAATCAAGCCTTTATGTGGACAGGGACCTCCGGGAACAGCTTTCTCATTGCACTACCCCCCCCCCCCCCCCAGTCACACCACGAGCCGCAATAGTCACACTGCTCCCCCAATCGTTGGTTCCGATCTGGATCCGCCCTTGAAAGCAGATTGTTCAAGTGAATGTACTGGGGGGAAGCGAGCAGCACAAACACCCCCCTTTCACTTGGCACATAATTCTTAGCTAAGCGTCTTTTAACAAGACCACTAGTTTCTGAGGCCTTGGGGATGGTCCGGCCTGTTCCGGCCTTCCCAGAGAGAGAGAGAGAGAAGACCCTGCTTTTAAGAGCTGTGATTTATGTGTGTAGTTGCTGAGAGTTGCACTCTTGACGCCTCCTTGTGACTCGGTCACAGGAGGGATGCTGGCATGTAAAATGCTTCAATCAGATAATTCAAAGCACAAAGTTTTATTGAGGCAAGAAGAAAATTCACACTATTCAAACTGTTCCATGAAAACTGGATAATTTTACCAAATATATATGTGGTATATAAACCATATGGTTTATAAGAAAATTGTTAAAATATAATAATAATAATAATTTATACACCACTATTTATAGGTCTGTGGTCAGTGATTTTATTTTACAACCCAAATTCTGGAAATGTTGGGACGTTTTTTTAAAAGGTGAATAAAATGAAAAGACTTTCACATCACATGAGCAATATTTTATTCACAATAGAACATAGAGAACATAACAAATGTTTAAATTGAGAAATGTTACACCTTTTTTATCCACTAAATGAGCTCATTTCAAATTTGATGCTGCTACAAGTCTAAAAAAAAGTTGGCACGGGGACAACAAATGGCTGAAAAAGCAAGATATTTTGAAAAGATTCAGTTGGGAGAACATCTAGCAACTAATTAAATTAATTGACACCTGGTCTGTAACATGATTAGCTATAAAAGGGATGTGTTAGAGAGGCAGAGTCTCTCAGAAGTAAAGATGGGCAGAGGCTCTCCAATCTGTGAAAGAGTACCTAAAAATTAGTGGAATACTTTAAAAACAACATTCCTCAATATCACATTGCAAAGGCTTTGCAAATCTAATCATCTACAGTGCATAACATCATCAAAAGTTTCAGAGAAACTGGAGAAATCTCTGTATGTAAGGAACAAGGCCAAAGACCTTTGTTGGATGCCTGTGGTTCTTCGTGCCCTCAGACGTCACTGCATCACTCATCGGCATGATTCTGTCATTGACATTACTAAATGGGCCCAGGAATACTTTCAGAAACCACTGTCGGTAAACACAATCCACTATGCCATCTGCAGATGCCAACTAAAGCTCTATCATGCAAAAAGGAAGCCATATGTGAATCTACCTCAAATGCTGCAAAAGCAGAGCTGCTAAAATCATCAAGGACTCAAATCACCCTGGCAACCATCTCTTCATTTTACTGCCATCTGGAAAGCGCTTCCGGAGCATGATGGCAAAAAATGAGAGACTTAGGAGGAGCTTCTTCTCCCAGGCCATCAGGCTCCTATTTAATAATCAGTCTCATAACATCAACATGACTCCATTTATATATATATATATATATATATACAGTGCTCAGCGTTAATGAGTACACCCCCTTTGAAAATTAACAATTTTAAACAATATCTCAATGAACACAAAAACTTTTTCCCAAATGTTGACAAGACTAAGTTTTATATAACATCTGTTTAACTTATAACATGAAGTAAGGTTAATAATATAACTTAGAGAAATAAATTCAGTTTTACTCCAAATTAGGGTGATGCAAAAATGAGTACACCCCACTGAAAGTCTCTGGAGCAAAGCAAAATTTTAGACTACAAATGTCTAATTTACAAGAATTCAACCACAGGTGAGTCTAAAAAGTCTTTTTTTACAAAAAGCTTTACTTATCAGTCAGATACTGTAGCTAAAGTGGTACAAACATTTTAAAAAGAGGGAACTGCAACGATCTCACAGAGACGTCCAGGTCGTCCACGGAAGTTAACACCTCGCCAGAGCGTCTTCTGATGAGAAGGGTTGAAGAAAATCGACATGTAAGTTCACTGCAGTTATCTAAAAAGTAAAAGCCAAACTGGGGTACTATTTCCCGTGACACAATACGGCGTACACTGCAGAGGAATGGCATGCATGGGTGCCGTCCACGAAAGAAGCCTCTCCTAAAGCCCAGGCACAAAAAAATCCCGCCTAGAGTTTGCCAGGGCCCATGCTGACAAAGATGAAGACTACTGGGACTCTATACTCTGGAGTGATGAACCAAGATAAATGTTTTTGGAACTGATGGCTTCAAAACTGTATGGCGTCGCAAAGGTGAGGAATACAAGAAAAATGCATGGTGCCTACAGTGAAACATGGTGGTGGCAGTGTCCCTTATGTGGGGCTGCATGAGTGCTGCTGGTGTCGGGGAGCTGCATTTCATTGATGGCATCATGAATTCACAAATGTACTGCTCTATACTGAAAGAAAGATGCTACCATCACTCTGTGCCCTTGGTCGTCGTGCACTTTTCCCAACATGTATTCCAACACATCTAAGGCCACTGTTGGATTTCTGAAGAAGAACAGGGTGAAAGTGATTCAGTGGCCAAGTATGTCTCCGGATCTGAACCCAATCGAACACCTATGGGGAATCTGAAGAGACAATGAGCATCACTCTCCATCCAGCATCCAATCTCTAAAAGAGGTAATTCTTGAAGAATGGAAAAAGATAGAGCTGGCAAAATGTCGCCAACTTGTTCATTCCATGCCTAGAAGACTTTGTGCTCTCATTAAAAATCATGGAGGCCATACAAAGTACTAGATTTAGTAGTTTTTGTTGTGGGGTTTACTCATTTTTTGCATCACCCTAATTTGAGTAAAACTGAAAAATGTGTAATCTAAGTTATATTATGAACCTTACTTTCATGTTATAAGTTAAACAGATGTTATATTCAACTTAGTCTTGTCAACATTTTGGAAATGGTTTTTGTGTTCATTGAGATATTGTAGGTGCATCTCAATAAATTATAATATCGTGGAAAAGTGATGATTTTGGCTCACATTTAACAAAAACCCACAAATTCTCAACAAATTAGAATACTTCATAAGACCAATAAAATTTTTTTTTAGTGAATTGTTGGCCTTCTGGAAAGTATGTTCATTTACTGTACATGTACTCAATACTTGGTAGGAGCTCCTTTTGCTTTAAATACTGCCTCAATTCGGCGTGGCATGGAGTTGATAAGTTTGTGGCACTGCTGAGCTGGTATGGAACCCAGGTTTCACGTTGGTTTTCAAAAAACACAATGGACAAACACCAGCAGATGACATTGCAACCCAAATCATCACAGACTGTGGAAACTTAACACTGGACTTCAAGCAACTTGGGCTATGAGCTTCTCCACCCTTCCTCCAGACTCTAGGACCTTGGTTTCTAAATTAAATACAAAACTTGCTCTCATCTGAAAAGAGGACTTTGGACCACTGGGCAACAGTCCAGTTCTTCTTCTCCTTAGCCCAGGTAAGACGCCTCTGACGTTGTCTGTGGTTCAGGAGTGGCTTAACAAGAGGAATACGACAACTGTAGCCAAATTCCTTGACACGTCTGTGTGTGTTGAGACTCTTGATGCCTTGACCCCAGCCTCAGTCCATTCCTTGTGAAGTTCACCCAACTTTTTGAATCAATTTTTCTTGACAATCCTCATAAGGCTGCAGTTCTCTCGGTTGGTTGTGCATCGTTTTCTTCCACACTTTTCCTTCCACTCAACTTTCTGTTATCATGCTTGGATACAGCACTCTGTGAACAGCCAGCTTCTTTGGCAATGAATGTTTGTGGCTTACCCTCCTTGTGAAGGGTGCCAATGATTGTCTTCTGGACAACTGTCATATCAGCAGTCTTCCCCATGATTGTATAGCCTAGTGAACCAAACTGAGAGACCATTTTGATGGCTCAGGAAACCTTTGCAGGTGTTTTGAGTTGATTAGCTGATTGCATATCACCATATTCTAATTTGTTGAGATGGTGAATTGGTGGGTTTTTGTTAAATGTGAGCCAAAGTCATCACAATTAAAATAATCAAAGACTTAAACTACTTCAGTCTGTGTGCAATGAATTTGTTTAAAACACGAGTTTCACAATTTTTTGTTGAATTACTGAAATAAATGAACTTTTCCACGACATTCTAATTTATCGAGATGCACCTGTATGTATACAGTATGTTGTATGTATGTATGTATGTATACTGCTGAATATCTGAATATTATTGAATAGTTTCGTTTTTAGTTTGAATAAAATGAAAATTCTTTGTTTGTTACAATAATGATTTGTTTGATAAGGCTGTGGCTTAATTCCTTACACATTATGCTGACCAAAATGGGATATTATTACTGTATTATCATTCACATTTTGGTGGCATATGCATGTTCTGTGAATGGAGTCTGTCTACAGACATGAAAGCAGAACCGAATGTGTTTCGGAATCTCTCAGTGTCTAGATCATAACAGCAAGAGACAGCCAGCAAAACTGCCACAAGGATAACCTTACTGTTGCTAAGCAACACAGAATGTTCCACTTTACTGAGGAACATCACATTGTTCTGCATATCTTTTTATTTTAATTTTTTTTAATTGTAAACACATAATATTTTACAAATAAATATTAACCCAGTGACCCCCTGTGGTATATGTTGCCTTTTCGGTATGTAGTGGCACTCAGAAGTAAAGTGAGAAAGCCTGGATTAGCTGCAAGCCCACAAAAGTGACCGGTCACTTTATAAGTGACCTTGTTTCTGTAAGTATTTTCCTGCTCATTTGTTCTGTAAGTATTTTTCTGTTCAGGAATTATTCAATAGGGTTCAAAATGTTGAACCAAACCAACCAGCTCTGAGATTAATCACAACAATATAAACTTTATTTTTTTTCTCTTTATTTTTATTCCAAAGACAAATGCTATTGTTTGTACTAAAACTGTATTTTTTTTTCTATTTGAGTCTAAACAAGCGTGTGAAGTCAGTATAGTTGCCCCCTGCCGGGCTGTGGTGGGTGTGATGTAGTGTGTGTGTTGTGTGTGTGTGTGTGTGTGTGTGTGTGTGTGTGTGTGGGGGGGGGGGGGGTAACACAGTGATTGACAAAAGGAGAGCGGGATGGGGGGTGTGACACAGTGATTGACAAAAGGAGAGCGGGGTGGTTATTCTCTCTAATCAAATGAGCTTTAATGTTTTATAGCAACCCCTCCCGACCCTGCCCTTCATTATTTATTAATTAATTTAGTAATTTAGCAGACGCTTTTATCCAAAGCGACTTACAAATGAGGACATTATAGAAGCAATCAAAACCATCAAAAGAGCAACAACATGCAAGTGCTATTACAAGTCCTGGTTAGCCTAACGTAGGACACGTAGGAAGGTTTTTTATTTTTATTTTATTTAATTTTTTTAAGAAAACGATTATATTGAATATAGAAAAAAAACCTAGTGTTAGTTTTACAAGAAAAGCTAGCAGTTAGATAATAAATATGCAATTGATAGAGGGTCAAATGTGTGTGTGTTTTTTTTTTTTATAAAAGAAGAGAGATTAGATAAAATAAAATTAGAATAGAGAGTGCTAGAGTTAGAGGGTCAAATAAAGATGGAAGAGATGTGTTTTTAGCAGTTTCTTGAATATGGGTAAGGATTCAGCTGCTTGGATTGAGTTAGGCAGGTCATTCCACCAGATGGGAACAGTCAGTGAAAGTGATTTTGTGCCTCTTTGGGATGGTACAGTAATGCATCGTTCACTTGCAGAATGCAAGCTTCTAGAGGACATATAAGTCTGAAGTAATTAATTTAGGTAAAGGAGTGCAGAGCCAGAGGTGGTTCTGTAGGCAAACATTAATGCCTTGAATTTAATGTGAGCAGCTATTGGTAGCCAGTGCAAATTGATGAACAGAGGTGTGATGTGCGTTCTTTTCAGCTCATTAAAGATTAATCTTGCAGCAGCATTTTGGATTAATTGTAGAGGTTTGATGGAAGTGGCTGGAAGACCTGCCAAGAGAGCATTGCAATAGTCAAGTCTGGACACAACAAGAGCCTCAACAAGGAGTTGTGTTGCATGTTCCGAGAGAAAGGGCCTGATCTTCTTAATATTATATAATGCAAATATACAGGACCGGGCAATTTTAGTAATGTGGTCTGAGAAATTCAGCTTATCATCAATCACAACTCCAAGGTTTCTGGCTGTTTTTGAAGGAGTTATGGTTGATGAGCCTAATTGGAAGGTGAAATTGTGATTAAACGATGGGTTTGCTGAAACCACAAGGAGTTCTGTCTTAGCTAGGTTGAGTTGAAGGTGATGGTCCTTCATCCAGCAAGAAATGTCTGCTAGACATGCTAGTAATCATTAGTAATGATTGTTAATCACTGTTAACACCTGCTATAAATCATATTTACACCATATGACATAAATAAGATAGAAATCAAACACATATTCAAAATAACAACAACAAAAATGCTATAAAAAGGTAAATCATCTTACAAAATAATTATATTCATGCAGCATGCAATAAATTCTGAGCAGAAACTGACTTGTCCTTGTGTTGTCTTGATTTAAACACTTCAAACTCATGATCCCCTGCTGATTTTGTACGTTTGCCCATTGATAAAGAAATGATCAGTCTATGGTTTATTTGAGAAGCGAGAGACAGAATAACAACAAAAAATCCAGAAAAACGCATTTAAAAAAGTACTAAATCGATTTGCGTTTTAACAAGTCAAATAAGTATTTGACCCATTCGCAAAACATGACAATACTCTTGTTGGCAATCACAGAGGTCAGACATTTCTTGTAGTTGGCCACCAGGTTTGCACACATCTCAGGAGAGATTTTGTCCCACTCCTCTTTGCAGATCCTCTCCAAGTCGTTAAGGTTTTGAGGCTGATGTTTGGCAACTCAAACCTTTAGCTCCCTCCACAGATTTTCTATGGGATTAAGGTCTGGATGCTGGCTCGGCCATTCCAGGACCTTAATGTGCTTCTTCTTGGGCCACTCCTTTGTTTCCTTGGCTGTGTGTTTTTGGTCATTGTCATGCTGGAATTCCCATCCACGACCCATTTTCAATGCCCTGATGGTAAATGGCCCGTCCATCGTCCCTTTGATGCGGTGCATTTGTCCTGTCCCCTTAGCATAAAAACACCCCCAAAGCATAATGTTTCCATCTCTATGTTTGACAGTGGGGATGGTGTTCTTGGGGTCATAGGCAGCATTCCCCTTGATGCCAAAGAGCTCAATTTTGGTCTCATCTGACCACAACACTTCATTGTTAAACTTCAAATGGGCGTGTACATATGTTTTCTTGAGCAGGGGGACCTTGCTGCAAGATTTCAGTCCTTCACAGCGTTGTGTGTTACCAATTGTTTTCTTGGTGACTATGGTCCCAGCTGCCTTGAGATCATTGAGAAGATCCTCTCGTGTAGTTCTGGGCTGATTCCTCACGTTCTCATGATCATTGTTGTCATCTTCTCACCAAGATGCTTGGTGATGGTCTTGTAGTTTGGAATCTGATCGATTGATTGCTTCTGTGGACAGGTTGTCTTTTATACAGGTAACAAGCTGAGATTAGGAGCACTCCCTTTATGAGAGTGCTCCTAATCTCAGCTCCTTACCTGTATAAAAGACACCTGGGAGCCAGAAATCTTGCTGAATGATAGGGGATCAAATACTTATTTGACTCATTAAAATGCAAATCAGTTTATAACTTTTTTGAAATGTGTTTTTCTGGATTTTGTTTTGTTTTACTATTCTGTCTCTCACTGTTAAAAAAAACTTACCATTACAATTATAGACTGATAATAACTTTGTCAGTGGGCAAATGTGCAAAATCAGCAGGGGATCAAATAATTTTTCCCCCCACTGTATGAAAAAATGAACTCCCTTTCACATCAGCCTTTGGAAAAAAAGCAAGATACAAGAAACTTAACTTTATAAAGATAACATAGTTACAAAGTCCCATGATATTGTGTTGAAAATGAGTCCTGGGAATGTATGTGTGTCAGTTCGTTTATAGAATGCGTAAATGTGAATGTAAATGACTAACACTTGTATATATTGTTCTGCTGTATGAACGTGGCTATTTTGTTTTTAGCAGTCAATCCCCAAGGCACTGAAAATGTCTTGCAGGCGTCAGGTGTATATAGACTTGTAACACTACATGGACAGAACATCCAGGATGGCGCATTTTGTAGAGCTCACATAACACAGACATACTGCCATGAAGTCTTTCCTTCTGTAAATGGATGAGAGATATGGACTGCAAGAGAAATTTACTGTAACTCAACACCTGTCTGCTGAATAACAATTGTTCATGTATACTGGCTCTCATTTGTTTTGACATTTAATGAACAGACTTTTGTCCAGATGATAATACAGTGTACCCAGCCATACACTCGAATTGTGCTTATTGAACGTCAGGTCAGACAGGAGGGTTCTCCCTTTTCAATGACTTTCTATAGATAACTAAAACTTCAGGTTCGGTTCTACACTGCAGAAAAAACAATACTTTGGCTTTGTTGACTGAGCCAGCCCTGCATACATAATACAAGGGTCTGGTTCACTCTTTCCTGTGAGATTTCTAGTACTCATAGAACAGCCTCTTGTACAACAAAACAACAGAGTCCACTGAGAGTTTACAGGGTCAGTTACATAAAGCTGCAGTGTTTTGCTCACACAATAGCCTTTCATATAACATTTCCTCAATGATAGCCGGGGCTGTTATGGCCCACTCGGTCCTGTCTCTTTCAGCCCTCACTAAGACTTCCTAATCTGTTCAGCTTTATTTGAACTTCCTGTTGGGCTGAGAAAAGAGAGAAAAGCTGTGAAACTTAAATCTGAACAAATTAAAATGTGTTGCAGGGCTCATTAAAGGTACAAATTGCAGTTGAATTTGTTTTTGTGTACGTCACAAACTCGGTTATGGGATTTGTCAAATACCATACCAGGACTAGGTCATACTGATTATTATTTACACATAAACAAGAGTGTTATCAACATCAAAACTTTAGGTTGAAATTCATATGAATATATTGTAATTTTGTAAGCAGCACAGCAAATATCATTGTCTAGTTCTGGGGGCCCATTAGGGGCAATCTGTCACTGTTATGTTTATTTCAGTCTCTTGGTTGCAGTTTCATGGACTTTTAGTTTTTCCCTCTGGCCAGACGAATGTCTAGGTTACGTACGTTACCCCCGTTCCCTGATGGAGGGACGTTATGTCGTGATGATATAGGGATTTACTTGGAAGCCCCAATCATCTCTGACTTAAGAGAAAATGCCAATTAAATTGGCTAGTGGATTTTGCATACCTGAGTCACTCCCCGTGCATACGGGTATAAAAGGGCGACAGGTGCATCCACTCATTAGGTTTTACGCTGAGGAGCCGAGACGAGTCCCTGGCAACCAGCGATGGTTCAAGATTGTGGCATGGGGACATATGTTACGTACGTAACCTAGACGTTCCCTATCTGTCGGTCACTACGAGTTATGTCGTGACGACATAGGGGTCCTATGGAAAGCGCCACAAGCTGAACCCCGTCACAACCTTGTGGCATGCAGATGTTGATAAGCGAGCACGTGACAGACAAATGCCATAGAAAAGGTTGCAACCTTCCCACCGCCCCAGCGCAAATTCGCTAACCTTGGTGCCCGCAGGGACCACTGAGTACATCGCTGCTGGAGATAGCCAAGCCGCTGTTCCTTTTCCCACAGAAAACAGAAGGGATTTCGATCTTCAGTGAAAGACGGCTTCAAGTCTTTCCTATTTGTTGTTACAGCTTGACAGTAATGGCAGGGAAGCGAGCCTTCCGGAGAAGGGCGCTACGGAGGCCACATTCTGCCTGAAGGGAGGTAACATGTGGAGACACTGATATGGACTGACCCAGGCTTGGGGCAGTACCAGAGCCGATCCTCCCTATACGCAGAATACACAAGCTGCGTAGGGCCCCCGAAACACCAGGGGGCCCCCTTAATCCAAAATATGTTTTAATTTTGGGTTCGTTTTGGAGTTTGGCCAGAGGTTATGAAAACATGAATGCTCGAATGATCATTTCAAGATGATTCAAGACGAAGTGAAACCCAGACAACTGCATTGCATCCATTCGTGCATCTCAACCACACACCCCCCCCCCCCCCCCCCCCCCCGTTCTGCGTAGGGCCCCCAGAAGTCTAGGATCGGCTCTGGGCAGTACTACATACGACTGGGCTCTGGGGCAGATCCAACCAAGGTGTAGGGAGAAGGTGCTGCCAGCAGAACCTGACAGAGAGCTCTGTTAAAGAGAAGACACGGGTTTACCATGAGGGAAACCTTACCGTGGAAGAATACACATATGGGATTACCCGGAGGGGAATCAGGCCATATGGACACCTAGCCAGTACAGGGGCTGACCGGAGACCCAGGCGAGCTAACACCAGTACTGCCCAGTCTGACTGCCGGGGGTGCTTGGAGGATTCCACCAGGGTTCACCGTCCGGGGAACTTAACTGGAGGAGAAAAAGGCGCTCGTATCCCCGCATGAGGGGGAATAGCGCAGCAAGCGTGACACCGGACAGTTTTTCCCGCCCAATACCTGTTACCCAATACACGGGGAGAGACTGGCTCAACACGGAGACTGTAGAATCTTGCGAAGGTGTTCTGTGTCGCCCAGCCCGCAGCTCTGCAGATGTCCGCCAGAGAGGCGCCATGCGCCAACGCATGTGAGGACGTAACACCCCCAGGGGGCACGGCTCGCCTTGAGATTGGTATGCCAAGGCGATGGCCTCCACTATCCAGTGGGCCAACCTCTGTTTGGAGATAGCCTTCCCTTTCTGCTGACCTCCGTGGCAGACAAAGAGCTGCTCAGAGCTTCTGAAGCTCCGGGTGCGGTCCACGTATATGCGCAATGCTCTTACGGGACACAGCAACGCTAAGGCTGGATCTGCCTCCTCCGAGGGCAGTGCTTGCAGGTTCACCACCTGATCGAGGAAAGGTGTGGTGGGAACCTTGGGCACGTATCCAGGCCGGGGTCTCAAGACAACGTGAGAGTAGTCCGGCCCGAACACAAGGCACTCATCGCTTACCGAAAACGCCTGGAGGTCCCCGACCCGTTTGATGGAAGTGAGCGCGGTCAGGAGCGCTGTCTTAACAGTCAGGAATTTCAGCTCGACTGAGTCCAGCGGCTCAAAGGGGCCCCTCTGAAGTCCAGCCAGGACTATAGAGAGGTCCCAAGAGGGCATAAGGGGTGACCTGGAGGGATTCATCCTCCTGGCACCCTTCAGGAACCTCACGATGAGATCATGCTTTCCCAGGGACCGGCCATCCACTGCATCGTGGTGAGCCGCGATAGTGGCCACATACACTTTCAAGGTGGAGGGTGACAGCCTACGCTCCAACCTTTCTTGCAGGAAAGAAAGCACTACTCCATTCGTGCATCTCCGGGGGTCTTCTCGGCGAGAAGAATACCAGTTCGCGAACAGACTCCATTTCAGTGCGTAGGTTTGCCTTGTTGAAGGAGCTCTAGCCTGAGTGATGGTCTCTACCACTGCCGGTGGTAGACCGCTCAAGTCTGCCGCGTCCCGTCCAGGAGCCACACATGGAGGTCCCATAGATCTGGACGCGGGTGCCATATGGTGCCGAGCCCCTGAGAGAGGAGGTCCTTCCTCAGAGGAATGTGCCAGGGAGGTGCTGTCGCGAGGGAAATGAGTTTGGGAAACCAGGTCCGGGTGGGCCAATGCGGTGCAGCCAGCAGGACCTGCTCCTCGTCCTCCCTGAGCTTGCACAGTGTCTGTGCGAGTAGGCTCACTGGGGGAAACGCATACTTGCGTAAGGTCCGAGGCAGTGGGAGGACTCGTGGGAAGCAAACAGGTCCACCTGAGCTTCCCCGAATCGACTCCAGATCACCCGGATCATCTCGGGATGGAGTCGCCACACTCCGGGGAATGTGAACTGTCGCGAGAGCACGTCGGCCGCACGATTGAGCTTCCCCGGGATGTGAACAGCGCGCAGTGACTTGAACTGCGTGTGACTCCAGAGGAGGAGATGGCGGGCGAGCTGTGACATGCGGTGTGATCGTATACCTCCCAACCGGTTGATGTACGAGACAGTCACAGTGTTGTCCCCGAACCATAATCTCTTGGCTGCTGGCAAAATGGGTCGTGGGCGAGAGTGAGGAAGCAGGGCGTCGCACACTGTTGTCCCATGGACCTGAGAACCCAGAGGAATAGGAAATTGCTCTTTCTTTGAGAAAGTGGGTACCGCTGGCCCTTGGACCAGTGGCGGAACAGAGACAAAACGAAACAAAGGATTCTCCTCCCGGCCCTCCACCGGGGGAAGGAGCGGCACTGTTTACGCCGTCTCCTGAGAAAGAGCAAACTCCAACATCTCCAGGTTGCCTGCGTCAGAGCCGCTTCGTCGACTTCCTGGACGACTTGGGGCCTGGCTGGGACGCGGGGGGCGCCGCTCTCCTGCGAGAGGCTCAACGCGCTGACCTAGGTGTCGATTCAGCCTGGGGCGGAGCAGCCCTGGAGGACGCAGGAGGACGCAGGAGGGTGCCCACGGCGATGGGCAGACTGAGGCCTGGCCCCGGGGGCAGCGGTGGATGGTGCATCACGCCGGGGCAGGATGTGCTGGATCGCCTCGGTCTGCTGCTGTACCGCCGAAAACTGCTGGGCAAAGCCCTCGACGGTGTCGCCGAACAGCATCTTCATTAAAATCTGTCTCTACTACTCCTTTTGCACTTGGATCCTTTATACCTCACCTGACAGAATAATCCAACCAGACTTCATGGATCCAGCAAAGGAGGAACCATTTCGGTCAGCGATGGAGATTGAGGGAGTCATGCTCGGCAGACATGAGGAGGAGTTGTCCGCCGCCCGTCACGCTGTTGAGAGCTTGACCGCACAGGTGACGGATTTATCTTTGTGTCTACTAATGCTTTACCAAGAACCATCATCAGATCACCGCCGACACCCACCCCCTGAGCCGCGTGTTAACAACCCCCCCTGTTATGCCGGTGAGCCTACAGAATGCAGAGCTTCTCTGATTCAATGTGAGGTTGTCTTTTCTCTCCAGCCCCAGACGTATGCGCGAGACCCCGCTCGGATCGCCTTTGTACTCTCGCTTCTCACAGGGCTTGCACGTGAATGGGTAACTTCTGCTTGGGAGGCACGGACTCCTTGCTGTGGCCATTACGAGCTTCTCAAGGAGGAGATGATCAAGATCTTCGATCGTTCTGTTTTCATCCGCTAAGGCTTCGCGCCTTCTCACAATGCTTCATCAGGGCAGAAGGTCTGTCGCGTCTTTGCTATTGAGTTCCGGACTTTGGCGACTACGTGCAAGTGGAATGAGTCCGGTCTGGTCGCCCGCTTTTTGGAGGGACTGAATGTGGATCTCAAGGAGGAGATCTATGAGCGTGGACCGCCTGCTCAGTTGGATCAGCTTATTGAACTGGGCATTCGTTTGGACAAGTGCTTCGAGCGCGCGGCGGGTTGAGCGGAGACTCTGACACCAGCTGTGGTATCTTCCCCACTCAGTTCTGATCCAGAACCCATGCAGCTGGGGGGGGGGGTCTCGCATCTCTGCAGAGGAACGACAACGGTCGGATCTGAACTGCCTCTGTCTTTAACATTTTGCTTCTTCGTGCCTGTTAAAGAGCCAGAGCTCGCCAGTAGACCGAGGAGTACTGGCGAGCGCGACTGTCATTCCCCCATCACCCAGGTCTCGTACGACTATCTCTGCTGTTCTCCGATGGGCTGGCTTTACTGTCACTGGTCTAGCGCTCGTCGATTCGGGGGCAGAGGGCAGTTTTATTGACGAGAGATGGGCCATTGAACAGGGGATCCCCCTGCTGGACCTGAACGACACCACCACCGTCTTTGCCCTAGATGGCAGGGCACTTTCTTCTGTTCGTCGCATCACCTGTCCGGTGAGCCTTACCGTCTCAGGAAATCACAGAGAGACTATTTCTTTTTTTGTTTTCCAGTCCCCTTATACCCCGATTGTTCTAGGGCATCCCTGGCTGACCCAGCATAACCCTCAGATTGACTGGGTTAAGGGTTCTATTCATTCATGGAATTTGTCGTGTCATGTTAACTGTTTAGTTTCTGCTGTCCCTGCTGTTTCCTCTGTGTCTGTGTTTCAGGAGGAGCCTGGTGATTTGACTGGAGTTCCGGAGGAGTATCACGATCTACGGGCGGTCTTCAGCCGTTCCCGGGCCACCTCCTTGCCACCTCATCGCCCGTATGACTGCAGCATTGAGCTCCTTCTGGGCACCATGCCACCCTGCGGTCGATTATACTCACTCTCGGCGCCCGAGCGGGGGGCTCTGGAGAATTACCTCACAGAGTCCCTTGCCGCGGGGATTATTGTTCCGTCCTCCTCTCCTGCCGGGGCGGGGTTCTTCTTTGTGAAGAAGAAGGATGGGTCCTTGCGCCCCTGTATTGATTATCGGGGGTGGAACGACATAACAGTCAAAAATCGCTATCCCTTGCCTCTTATGTCGTCGGCCTTCGAGATCCTACAGGGTGCAAAGGTCTTCACAAAGCTAGACTTACGCAATGCCTACCACTTGGTACGTATTAAGGAGGGAGACGAGTGGAAGACCGCGTTTAACACTCCCATTGGCCACTTTGAGTACCGGGTTTTACCGTTCGGGCTGGTCAACGCTCCCGCTGTTTTCCAGGCCTTAGTTAACGATGTCTTGAGAGATATGCAAATCTTTGTGTTTGTAATTTAAAATTCTAATCTTCTCACCTTCTCTACAGTTGTGAAAACTAATATGTGAAACGTTTCTCGGTTTGGTGGTTTTGGCATAAAAATTTTGTGCTGTCAAAAGTTGTCCTCCATCTATGAGCTATTTTATTTGCTTGGTCCGGGGCTGCAGAACTGTTTTTTCATTGGTTGATCTATGTCGGGTGGGATTTATCTCTTCATTCCGTGCGCCTTCTATTGAAAGTCAAGATTCTGTCTCTTGGTGACTTGAACAATTCACAACAAACTCCGCTCCGCTATAAGGCTCGTTTGGCTCTTTTCTTCGGCGGCCGTTTTGAAAGTCTAATAGAGTGTTGTCTGGGTTAAATATTCACATCCCAAAAGCTTGAGAGATATTTATTCAGTTTATGAGGAGAGTGAGATCAATTAGAGCACGCACACGTCAACCACCAGGGCAAGGCCCCCAGGTTTTGCATTTACCTTAATGATAAATATGAACTAATGACTTGCGCCGTGTTTAGATGTTTTTTATCCGATTTCCTCCTCCTCCCATTGGAGGAGGCTAAGACTATAGCACATATAACTATTTAATACATTTTCAGCAACATGGGGGTGCTCGTTGACAATGTGTTTGCTTCTCTCTCTCTCTTTCTCTCTCTCAGTAACACACACACACACATGATGATGTAGGAAACCTCGCGCTGCTTTGCACAGACAAATCATTCCCTCTATTTACAGTGTGCTTGCTGTTCTCTGTCATATTTTGTGTGTCGTATGTGGTCTCTCCATTAGTTGCATGAGTTGCTGTGTGCTTCTGGTTTTCTCGGTGTCCTGTTGCTGCCTCCATGTACTAAAGTCAATCACTGTTTTGTTTTGCTTTTTTCAACTTGTTCAACTGTCTTGTTTTTGCACTTCATTAAATACTGACTGTTCCTTTTGCATGATCCTTTATACCCCACCTGAAACATTTTATGATGTAAAACACAATTCATGTACAACACAACTATAAACACAATCTCAAAACTACACTCCAACTTGTGACTAGATAAAACATTTTAGATGTGGAAGTTGAACAAGTAATACAATTTTCCTGTTTTGAGAAATTTCATTTCTGGTCTGAGAATTGCACATAAATAGATGGGTGCAAAGCCAATAAAATTTAAGAAAAGTTTACTTTCATTACACTACTGAGAAAAACTGTAAAAACCAAACAACAGAATATGAATATACTAAAATCTCACTTGTGCTCCTGTGCACTTTGGACCTTTAATCTATCATTTTGTGATTCATTGTGTGTTTGGGTTTTCTGAAGGCTCTGATTGGTTGGTGATAGAAAATTGGAGTGGTGTGTGCATTTTGACTCCTATTGTTTCCAGTTTATAGTTGTTAGCTTGTAATATTACCTGGTAATTGTGTGCTAATTGAGCTCAAACTAATCCATTTCAAAGTTTACACACTACTGGTGTGGGATTGAAATAGAATGGATACAGACTTTAAATAAAACAATGAGTGAAGAATATTGAATAAAATACATTTTTTAAAGCTAGTGCTTTATAAATTACCACATGGTGTAAGCACTGAGAATTTTGCAGTAACAGTTCACCAAATCTGACTCATGTGTTAAAGCAGGGAAATAGTGTTTATAGTTTAGGGAAATGGGTGTGCTTTATATAAAAAAAATGGTGTTATGTTTTGACATTTTAGTTCAAAAGCCTGGTTATAGTGTTTTAGCAATCGAGAAAAACTGTAAGTTCAGTATCAGTTACAAAATATTATTACTTACCTATTAAGGCCCTTAATGGTTTAGTTCCTGCGTACCTAACTAGTCTTCTATCTCGCTACAATCCATCACGCTCCCTAAGGTCACAAAACTCTGGACTCTTGGTAGTACATAGGATAGCAAAGTCCACCGAAGGAGGCAGAGCTTTTTCACATTTGGCTCCCAAACTCTGGAATAGCCTTCCAGATAACATTCGTGAGAGTGAGTTCAGACACACTCTC
Organism: Ptychobarbus kaznakovi; assembly: GCA_027422405.1. NCBI lineage: Eukaryota > Metazoa > Chordata > Actinopteri > Cypriniformes > Cyprinidae > Ptychobarbus > Ptychobarbus kaznakovi. Next base: position 17,834,650 of record CM049805.1, read on the forward strand.
TCTATTTAAATCTAGATTAAAGACACATCTCTTTAGCCAAGCATTCATATGATGCATCTCATAATCTTATACTGCAGTTATATCTTATCAGATGCATAATATTATTCTTTAGCTTGGGAACAGCAGCTACGCTAATTATTTGTCTCTATTTGTTTCTGTTTCTGCCACAGGATTGGCATCCTGTGGTAACTAGGAATTACACAAGCTTCAGTCTGGATCTGAGATGACCGAACACCTGAGAAGAGATGATGCCAACCCCTCAGAGGACCTCAGATTATGCTAACCCTGAAACAACACATAGAACTACCAAATTTTTGCCAAGTTTGATTGCAACATATAATCATTGCTGTTAATAGTGATCATTGTCTGTTTGATTACGTCATTAACTGATTTTTACCGTACATTTCTGCCGTATGTAGCCTACATCAACTACACATAGTCACCCAATGATAAGCTACTACTAAATATATTGTAGAAACGTAATTTCCTGTAAAGCTGCTTTGCAACGATTTGTATTGTGAAAAGCGCTATACAAGTAAACCTGAATTGAATTCAACTGAATTAAAGAATACTTTTATTTCTGAGCACCAGAGCAAGCGGCTCGTCTGATTGTAAAGCAAAGCCTCTGCCGATGATGATGTTGTTGTGTCTGGTGATTGAGTCAGTGTCCTTGTGCCGAACATCTTCCCTGCCATGTGATTCAACCAGTGTGAGGGTGATGTCAGAATCCATCATTCACAGATCGGCTCTCTGAAGCACACAATCACTTACAAGGCACTCACAGATGCAAGATTAATGTTAAACAGAGATATTCTTAGTCTCACAAATATATGATTTTTATTTATAGAATATATATTATGAAAATCAAACCTAAAATAGCTTACTCACGTTAAAATGAAATGGCATATTATATTGTAAATATTGTATATTGTATAAACCCACACTCTTCCCTTAATATTAATCAAAAATATTTAATATATTATTTAAAATATTCATTCAACATTTTTAAAGATAGTTTATTATTTAAACAAAACAAACATGATTTTTTTTCATGTAACTTCAATGTCATTTAATTAAATTGTTTTAAAGCAACCAAATGAAGTAGTCTGACACTTATGTTGTATGATATCCTGACAGGCTTTAATTCACTTTATGTTCTGTCACTGAATTAGAAGATAATGTAGTGCTTTCTAGCTAACCGATTCCCGGCCAATGCAAGGACAGACTCCTTTTAAGTAAGGTGTGTGGTTCTTGTTTGAGGGAGCATTCATCAAATGCCTATGAAACTTGCCAAGCCAGAGTCTGCTCACGCCATGCCACGCCAGAGTCTGCTCACGTCATGCCGGCCACGCTAGAGTTTGCTCACTTCATGGGCCAGGCTTGCACCCAAGCTCCTGCCAGCTTGGGCCAGGCCTGATTGCCAGTGTGATGGACCCACCACTTTTGTCGGTGCGAGCAGGGCCTCAGCACTGGCTGTCACAGAGACTGTTCCCCTGAACTCAGTGATTCCTGTTATGGCGGTCGCTATTTTGTGCATGTGGGCTGCACACTGCAATCCTGAGGCCTCTCCTGTCCACGAGTCTGCTCCTGAGGCCTCTCCTGTCCCGAGTCTGCTCCTGAGGCCTCCAGAGGTGGCGGCTTCCGCTGCAGAACCTCCAGTGGAGGCGGCGTCCGCTGCAGAACCACCAGAGATAGCAGCTTCCGCTGCAGAACCTCCCAATGTGGTGGCGCACACTTATGAACTCCCAGTCTGCCTTGTAACAGCCATGGGGGTTGTTCATGAACTCACGGTCTGTCCTGTCACGGTCTTCTGTTCAAGTCTTGGATTATGTTTGGATTGCCCCACTCCACGCTCAAGGCCTTCCTCTTCACGGGCTGGCCCTCATCCCACCCTGGATACTTCTGTTCTGCCTAACTGCTTTTTGGGTTCTGACTTGGGTTGTAAGTTCTGTTTTTGGTTCTGTTCATCTTGTTTTCATGTCTTTTATTTTGAAGTTTAGGATGGTTCGTTTGGTTCTCGCCTTCTCTTTGCAGTGTTCATTGAATCATAACAGTCTGCTGCTTAAAGTACTAAAGTTTGAGAACTAATTTGTTTCATCTTTGTTCATTTGAAATCACATTGAAATAAACTGCACTCCTATCGCCTATCATAAGTCTGCTGATAATTATTTTTAGACCCTGTTTTTTTACTGGAAAATAAGACAAAAACTAGGACCATATATTTTTTTACAGTGTAATTCTTGATCTAATTACTGAACATTACAGACCTAATGCACACATTGATGTAGAGATATTTTAACAAAGAATACACAACACTTCTGTCCATTCACAATACAGTCCATTCAAAAGTTATATAACATTGTAAAAATAAACATGACATGTTGGTTGCAAAGAAAAAAAAACACTCATAACCCTAACCCTAACCATTTCTAAAGCTTATATTGTTTTCAGCACATCCACCAGATTAACACCAGTCCTGACAAACAATTGCACTGTTTTTCAAAGCTATATTGCTTCAGAATATGCCTAACTTCAATTGAAGTATCGCCTTATATAAAACAATAAAAAGTGGGGAACCAAACAGAGATTCTGGCTGTGGCATTCACAGCTGTTCTTCAGTTATTATGAAGTCTGAAGTAATCTTTATTTTACCCCCCCCCCCCCTTTAAAAGGGGCTTACTGATGCTGAATATATCCATTCTTAAGCTGAACTCTGCAATGCTGCAACACAAAGTTTGGCTGGTTTCTTCTGCTCTGACTGCCCATTTTCTGCTGTGCCAACTGTATACCTTGGTACACCTTGACAGTAACTTTTCTTAACTGAGTTGGTTCAATGTAAGAGGCTTACCATTCACACTACTGCCTTTCACCAATAAGTCTGCCTGTATAAATGAATAGTTCACCCACAAATTAAATCTGTCAGCATTACTAAACCTTGTGTCTTTCCCAACCTGTATGATTTATTTAATTGAACACAACTTCAGTAATTAAGTTAAATTCAGTTATTCAATGCTGATCAAGTTCAAAAGTTCACAAAAATGTGGTGGTTTATTTGTGAATAAATTGTAAATTTTGAGTCAGATCTTCTCTATGTTTCAGTTGACTTGATTCACAAAACTATTCTAAATGATTTGTTCACTAATCAAACAGATCTGTTTTTTAACTCACAAATTCAGTAAAATGTGTATTCATTATTAATATGTCTATGGTGTTTTAAGATTTGATTAATATACAAGATTTTTCCAGGTTTAGAAATCACACTTTTAAAATTAGACCTGGCAATGCCTCATATATCCAGGTTACCCAAAACTGTGGGTACTCAGGAAAGAAGTGAAATAAAATACAAAATACGAAATATTTAAGTCTGATTATTTAAACCTTTGTTTTGTACTATTTTAAATAATTTCAAGACATTTTGAGGCTGTCTTGGCAGCTTACTCCTGGTGAGAACCATTGCAGAGTCTGTTTGAACAGCAGTAGAAATGTGTAGGGCATTGTGTAAATTACGTGTGTTAACAAAAAATCCACTGGTGCTTCCAAAGACATTCATGCCATGAAATACACACTTACATAACTAAGCAGTTAGCACATGTCTTTATTTTCAGCACATTAATGCACGAACATCATGATTGGATTTTACACTTGCCTTCTTGGCACACTGGCACATGTGAATCAGCAGGACTTCCACTGTTTCAAGTTTCAAAGAGGCTTTAGTGTGTCCCCATAACACAGCCTTTGAAATTCAAGGGGCCTTGCACAAATTGAGCCGTATATGAATAAACAAGCACCATCTTACGTAACACAGCCAATTTTGGAAGGACTAATTATCATAGCACCTCACAATAGGCATCTGAATGGCATTTCATGGTGTCACACTCAGTTTGGAAATCTTATTCATTATGAGGCCTTTAGATTTCCCAGCGCTTATGCACCATGCCCAGTCCACTGCTGGAGTGTAAATCTAGGTCAAGTTCTTTAGGAGAGCTTAGGTTAGAGATGCTGGAATTCAGACCAGATATTAGGAGACCATAACTTAGGGCTATGGATCTGTGAGGTGTATCAAGTATAAACTTCATCTCATATTCCTGAGAGTAATGAAATTGCCTTTAAGACCGAATCAGTAATCTGATAATTGTAAGAATTTAATCTTTAAATTAAAATTCCTATTTTTGGGTGTGCCACCGTTACATAAGTGGCGCCCGAACAAGGAATTGAACCCTGGACCCTCAGATGGCCCTGCACCTGCATTTCCAACTTCTGTTCTGAGAAAAGTGAATTCTTCTCTATTCTCTTCTTTTGAACCTTGTACTTACCTTAGTTTCTCACAGTGTCATATTTTTACTTGGAGGACATCCAGCTTTAGAACACAAAGGCCTACATGCATGCTAGGTTCAGTTGAGTGTCAAATTTTGCTTGATTGTTGTTCAAATGACTACATGACGCGCACAGTTGGGCCTGTTCACACAGAACACGTTTTTGTTTTGCACTGTACAACTTTGTAAAATTTTTTTTTTAAACGGCGTCTTTGTGACCATTGTGCCACATTTTTAACACACCATGTCAAGTAAAAAAAATCTGCATTAAAAATTGTCTCCACAGCCTCTGGTCTTTTCCATTTCGTTGCAATGTGTCTAGCATTTTTGTACGCAAAACCTATTCTATGTAAATGCACGTGTAATTTATTTTTTTAACACCATATATGATATTTTCTCACACACATACATCTGCTTATCTCTCAGCATGAGAAAACATCTGTTTCCGTCTTTTAGTTTTAAAACAGACTGATTCGCGGTACAGCACGAGTTTGCAAGTGTCATAACAGTGTAAACTGATGGACATGCAGAATCATACCTGAAACAGAAAACAAATAAATTCAGTAATATTCCCTCCTCAGTTCGGAAACTGTACAGAAACAGTTCTTTCACACAGACGCGCGCCACACACACACAATGGCGCTAGGGCGGGGCTAAACGGGGCTACAGCCCCATCAGAAACTTGCTTAGCCCCGGCACAGGACCCCTAGGATTTCCAAATGAATTTTCCTGTTTTTTAACTCTTGGAGTCACTCTCATTAACATTGAAAAATAAATATTAAAAACCTTTAAAAAGTGCCTATTATGTGGCCTATAAATAATTGATATTATGGGGGAGGGGTCAAGCAACGCGCAAACTTTGCGCAAGACGGTGAAGGTCAATTCACTATAGAGAAAGTGAAAGTAAAAAAACTGACAGCTAACTCTGCATTAACGGCACATATTATCTCTGAGACAACGAGAGACGAATCTACTCTAACATATGTTAATAACGGTACATAACTGTCTTAAATTATTCCCTTAATTTTTATTTTGACCATGTGAAATATTTGTAAAAATGTTTTCAATGAAGAGTAAGCTAATAGCCTATTTTATTGTCCTCACAGCACATCATGCAATTATTGCGGGGCAATAGTTTCATGTAATTTATAAATAAATGTAATCTAATAATAATAATAGGCCTAATAATAATAAGAATGTAACAGGCCTACATTAATTGGAAATGCCAAATCATCTTAATAGCTTATTGCCTATTTTTGATGCTTATCTCTGGCTATTATCGACACATGATACCATGCAAATCAGCACGGGGAGTTTATCACCCGCAATGTGTGCCCATGTGGAAATGGTTTAATGAATTGTACAAAAAAAAAGAAAATAACAAAAAGTAGTTTTTATTGAATTGAAAAAAGAAAAAATCATAACCTCAGTGTGCGAAAACAACCAGCCTGTGATGGTAAAAATCCAATTTTACCTGTGATGGTAAAATTTATAATCTAAAAAAATCTCTCAGGACGAGCTGCTTCAGATTCTCCCTCTGTTCACGTCACCGAGGGGAAAAAGTCCCGCCCATTTGTGATGCTGCCCTGTAAGCATAGACAGCCTTGAGTGAGAAGCTGTGGCCTCCGCCATTACTGATTACTTGCTGTAGCTGCTGGAGATATACAATGTCAGCGCCAAAGAGGCTTTTCAAGTGTTGTGTTTTGGGATGCACTAACGAACATAGGAGTCTCCATAGACTCCCCTCCATCTGAGCCGCTGAGAATAATGTGGTTAAGTTTCATTGTCTAAGGAAATGTCCTGGGAAAAAATAGGTAAAGTCCCCAATACGTGTAGGGATCAATACCAACGAGCGAAAGTCAACTCCAGACAAAGTAAATATTACACTTTTGTTTTCGAAACTGCCCTTCTGAAAGAGCTTCTTGGCAATCTGTAAGGCTAATGATACTAAAGCTACCATTGTCTCTGCCTGTTTTCACTGGTGCTGTCTTCATGATTGATCATGAATAGGAATGTGGTAGTTAAAAGTTGCATATGAATGCAATGTGAGTCGATCGCTTGAGTTGGTTGAGCTCATAATCACGAGTGGGACTGAAGTTTGTGATAGCATGCCATGCATCTTGAGACCAGGTATGTTGTTATTTTTATTGCACTATGCTCCCTGTCTCTGTAATTCATAAACGCAAATGTATTATGCACAGTACAACTACAATCAGATGACTGACTTTGAAACAGAGTACGTTTTCTGTAAAAGATAACAGGCGTGTACTAATAGTGGAATGTTTATTTGCAAAGGCTTGCACTGCTAATACAGGAGCTGAGCTCTTGAAGCGCCGCCCTCTTCTCCGGGAGCAACAGCTGATTTGCATTAAAGCAACATACTCAAATTCAGAGCGTTTTGGCTCATACCCTAAAAGTGGCAATTTTTAACAAGCTAAAAAAAATTATCTGTCAGGCATTTTGAGCTAAAACTTCAAATTCACACTCTGGGGACATCAGAGACTTATTTTACATCTTGTAAAAAGGAGCATAATAGGTCCCCTTTAAATAAATAGCAAACAGTTAATTCTGCCAAAATACATAATACATTAAACAATTTTGATGCTATTGATTGTTTATGTTGCTAAGGCTGTTGCTCAGTGATACACAGAATGGTTGGGTGAAGTGGTCATAGCCGTGCTGTATCGTGAATAAAACACAGCTGCTGACCAATCAGAATCGAGGAATGGAACTAATCATTTTAAAACGGTTATACTGCATACCTGCCAGCCAATCAGAATCCAGTATTCAGACAGACTATGAAAGAACATAAAAAGAATGTCTGACTCAGAGGTACAGAATGAGTTTCTAGGTGCATGGTTTTTTCCTGATACAGGTATATCCATAAATGTATGCCTTTTAAAAGTCTTCACTATGGAAGCCGCTTTCAAAAACCTAAAATGCTGTTCATGTGTGGATGGTATAAGTGAAAACTTTGTTTTCAGAAATACCGTTTTTACAGCAATTAGAGTAAAAGTTAAAGTGTTTCCATATCGAACTTATTATTATTAGCCGGTTTTCTGTATAGCTAATGTCTAAAACATGATGTGAGAGTAATACAGAATTATGGTGCATAAGCGTTGACAAAGTCTCATTAAGAAGCTCTTCAAGTACGTTGTTTTGTGGTGAGACTGTCCAGATTGAGGCTAAATATAACACAAGCACACAAAGACCCAGTTCTAGCTGAGCAGTGTTTGTGTTCTCTCAACACAACCGACCAGTTCAAAGCTTATTCATGGATCCCATCCAAATGGCTTTACGACAAACATTGAGCAATGAAATGGCCATTGTTCACACTGAACCAGAATTCTAATTAAGATTGGTCAGCCTGATCAACAAAACCTTCTAGGAGAGGAAGAAGGGCTTTTGATGGGTCCTCGTAGGCCCATTGGGAATAGTGATAGCCTCATCAGCAATGGACTGGGCTCAAATAACATGGAAAAGACAGCAGCCTGCCAGCATTTGAATTAGGACCCATCCGAGGCACAATTCGGTTCAACCATTGACCACATATTGCTGCACTGAACGACCGACAATGTTCCCACAGAACAGTTGCCTACCTGTGGCAAAGGTAAATGTTCCAGTTGATCCAGGGGGACCTGTGTGCTTAAAAAAGACTGGCACATTTTGTGGGAACTAAGTGCAGACAAAAGGAATGGAGAAGGTCTAGGCTGGTCATGCTACCTCAACAGGCAAAGGTCTGTTAGGAACAGTTGTAATAGTACCATGTACACAACAAATACATCTCAGTGGGAATAATGTGAAAGGGAATCTGTTAAACACAAGAGAATTATCATGGGATAAGGTCAAGAGGAAACAAAGATGCTCTTCTGCGGTAAGGGAAATACCTTTCTCTCACACAATAATTATCCCACATCTCATCTCATACTCATGCCAAGCTCTCACCTCCCTTCAGAGAAGCACTCAAACATGTATAAATCATGTCAATCACACATAGCCTGTTCACAAGAATGATTTTATTGATCGTTTCAAAAGCCTTCAATAAACTTTAAAGAGGGCTACATTTATATATTAGCTAATGCTAGTACACCTTTGTGAAAAAGTGCATTTTAGCATAATAAAAAGAGTACATATTATTAATATATTATTCTTTAAAAGTTTGAAAAACTGATTGTAATGTTTATTTGGACAATGATTTAAACAAATTTATATTAAATTCTTTTTTTAACATAAGAGTGTTTTTGATCCACTTAAGTAGGAATTAAATAAATCTTTATATGTAATTTCATAATTACATCCATAGTCTTTGAAATGAAGTGCATGCCATGTGCACATTCAATACAATTAAGCATGATACTTTTTCACATGGGCTGTGCAGTTTAGCAAATAAAAAGCCTTTTCAGTACTATCCAAAAGGTTCAGTCTTGCGTTAAGGCACAACTAACTTGTAAACAGACACTAGAGAAAACAATCACACTAGTTATTTATCTTACATAAAATCCTCTTCAGGCTCATCTTTACAGTGACGATGAATGCTATCATTCTTAGCCACTGGAGGGCAATCCACATCTGTGTGTGTGTGTGTGTGTGTGTGTGTGTGTGTGTGTCTGTGATTAACTGTCATGCTTTAACTTTACCTTTCACTGTGTGCTGAAGCAGTACTTCACATATACCCTCTAACAAACCAAGCAACCCGCCCCAAAGTCATCCCATAATCAAGCATCTGTTTATATTACCAATTAATGCTAATCTTTGGCTAAAAGTACAAAGCGGGGCCTGGTTCAAAATCTACAAAGCTCTCACAGTCAAGGCAACCATCCACTTTCAGGTCATGCAGCTTTCTTTATGGCAGGCTTTCTGATAAAACAAGGTCATAAAAATGGCCTGCATTATAATCAAGGCAGGGTGTACTGGAGTAATCCATGTCAACAAGGCATTTATCGCTTATAAATCGCTCTAAAGCAATTGCCTTGAACAAGGCAAAGACAGTCTCCATATAATGAACTCTTAGTCCTTTCACTTTGATTGGACTCAGGGAATGAGTGTTTCTTCTCAAGTGAGTTATCTTTTTCCCTCAGACATCCAGTGTCTCTGAATACTGCACAGGGCCTGATGCAGGATGAATGGTAAGGTCTGTCTCCAAGCGCTTACTTTCATACATTAACAGGAGACACAATTCCAGAGTTCCCCTCATGTTTCCAAATTCTATATATTAAAACAAAATTAGCATTGGTCTTTATTTTAGTTGTCATGATGTATTATTAAAAATAAATAAAAAATACGTGACATATTATGCATCAACCCTATTACCATAATGTTTTTCCTATTTTAGTAATGAACAAATCATTTATCCACATACAATCATAATGCCATTCTCCAAGATCTCCTTAATGTTTTATAAGCTAAAATGCTTAAATAATCACTTATATTTATATAACTCTTTGTACATGTTAAGATGTTAACCTTGTTATTGTAATTGTGTATAGTAAACAATTCATCAATACATATGGGGAAATATAATCACTGCATTTTCTTGAGAAGTGAATTGAGAAGTTGCAATTTAGTTTGGTTTAGAAATGTATTAACTTTAAATGTAATATCAAATTAGACAGCTAAAATTATTGTCAAGTACTTCATTTGTGTTTTAGTATATTAGTCAACATAATTTTATTTAAAAAAAACTTTTTTGAAAGTGTCAAGATAGCATGCTCACTTTAAGTGGCTTTTTATTTCATTAATATTTCATCATCTAGTTTAAAGTATACTTTGATTTAAAGAACACTACAAGTGCACATTCATGTAAATTAAGTGCACTTTTTTCTCATAAGGGTAATACAAAACTTTCAAGCAAGAAAATGTCTCTTTTTTAACTATTTTTATATGCTAAGATTTTAACCTGTTGTTGTCATTGCTTATTGTAAACAATTCATCCATAAATATGGGGAGATATAATCACTGAATTCTCTTTCTGAGAAGTACCTTGCATGTTCACATACTTCAGCACATAATGTAAAATTACCTGTAAAACTATTAACCTTGTTACACTTATGATGTTGTAATCATATCTTAAAATGTATTGATTAGATGTGAAATAGCTCAATGAAAAGTACAAAGATGTAAACCTATTAAATACCTGGTAGAATATTTAAAATCTCACATGAATTCACCTAAACAAACTGAAAAATCAGGCATTTGTTTAATGTGAATCAAGAGTTTATAAATGTTTCACTGTACTTGAAAATACATAAATAAATACACACATACAAAAAAAAAACATTTGAGAAAGCATCTAACTCTTTTTTTCCAGTCTGAACCTGTTTAGCTGATCAGCAGAACTTAGCATCCTTCCTCAGTCAGGACAAAATACTTTGAATTTAGGCTAATTTCAGCAATTCTCTCTTTTCCTGTGCTGATGGAAACAGACAGTTCCTGAATTGCACTCTTTGTGGCTCACACATATTCATAGGAGGTGTTTCATACAGTATGTTATTTTGTACACCTTCCATCAAATACACAGTTTAACAATACATTTTATACCAGCAGCTGACTGCTGGCTGATGTTTTTCAAGCTGAGTCACAGCAGAAACACAGCAAAACTTTGATCTGAAAGAGAAAGCACAAGACAGCTATGAGTTTATGGTGAAGTACTTTCAGTGGCTTCATGTTGACTGTGCATCAGAATTGTCCTGACATCAGTTTCCTGACACAATAAAATATACAACATCTTGGATGAACTGCATGACAGTACTGTAAAAAGAGATACTGAGTGGGTTGATGAGTCAGGCCAAATTGGTTAAGGATTTTTTGACCTGTTCAATGGTTTAATAGTATAATTTTTTATTTTTTTTATTTAGTCATTTAGCAGACGCTTTTATCCAAAGCGACTTACAAATTAGGACATTACAGAAGCAATCAAAACCAACAAAAGAGCAACAACATGCAAGTGCTATTACAAGTCTTGGTTAGCCCAACACAGTACACATAGGAAGATTTTTTTTTTTTTCAGAAAACGAGTATATAGAATATAGAAAGAAGAAACCTAGTGTTTTTTTTACAAGAAAAGCTAGCAGTTAGAGAATAAATATGCAATTGATAGAGGGTCAAATATGTGTGTGTGTGTGTTTTTTAAATAAAAAGAAGACAGATTAGATTAAATTAAAATAGAATAGAATAGAGAGTGCTAGAGTTAGAGGGTCAAATAAAGATGGAAGAGATGTGTTTTTAGCTGTTTCTTGAAGATGGGTAAGGATTCAGCTGCTTGGATTGAGTTAGGCAGGTCATTCCACCAGATGGGAACAGTTAATGAAAAAGTCTGTGAAATTGATTTTGTGCCTCTTTGGGATGGTACAATAATATTATAGTAAACAGTTTTAAATACTTTTTTTTTCTAATAGGTCATCCAAAAGGTGTTCATATGTCTGACATGGCTTATTTTTCTTTTGTTGAAAGTGCAAATCAAATGCTGCAGTAGTCAAAAAACATGTTTATTTTACATGTAGTGAAAAAACAGTTTTTCACATCACTTGTTGTCTAAGACTTGACTCTAAGCCATTAAATTCCTCATTGTATTAAACTCTGCAGCTTTACTTCACTAACGTCAAGTCTAGTACCGCTGACGTCATTCATGTTTCCTTATTGAAAAGATTGTCCTGTTTGGACATGTACGCATTCTGTTCATAATATCTTGGAAACGTTTTTGAATTTTGAATCTTAAAAAAACAGGACATGTATCGGATTTCTGTACTTGCTACAGAAAAATTGTACAAAAAACCCCCTAAGAACAAATGTTTTATGACAATTAATTACATGCTATTGGCATTTAAAATGAAAATATATAAAAAATATATAAACATTTATATTAAATGCAATTAGCTGAAATTTTATCTTTAATCTTTATTGGTAATTTCAAAATTCTGTTGTCTTTGAAATATGTTTAAGGGGTGCCGAATGTACTGTGAAGCATTTATGGTAAATTAAATATATTTTAAAATGCCACTTTTATTGAAACTTGTTGGAAATACACATTTAAAACAATGAAGTTGCAATTTAGTTTGGTTTAAAGACATATTAACTTTAAATGTAATATCAAATAAGACACTAAAGTTAAAAGTATAATCAAGTACTTAATTTGTGTTTTAGTTTGTTAGATTTAATGGTTACACTTTATTTTGATAGTACACTTTAGACATTCTACTAACTATAAGTAACTTTGTAACTACAAAACTTTCAAGCAAATGTCTCTTTTATTTTCTAAGACAATAATACTTTAATTTACAGTTGTAAATGATAATCATGGTCTGTGTGTACTTGTTTTTACACGAAGAGTACAGCCATTCCTTGCTCACTGTTTCTCAAATTACCGTAATAGATGGTAACCAAAAACAGATTCCTCAAGAATGTCATGCAAACATTTTCCATATGTGTGACTGCATGGATCAAATTGGGAAATAAACAGACTTTATACATAAGGGTGGATTCAGAGGGTCTGGGACGAAATTATAAGAGGTCCACAGCCACCATATACGTTTAGCCGTGCACAGATTGACACAAATCACACTTGTGGCAACTTGTAGACACTTGCGTCACTCTCTGTCTTTCGTGCATCCCTGTTTTTTGATTACTTGCTCAGGATTATACTGTTGATTCCAGAAATGACAATCTTCTGAGCTCAACAGTTTGTCTTTTATGCTATCCTCTCAGCCTAGTTTGGTTGTGTGTCATTCAGACGTGTGTATGAGATGTAAATCCATCCACTCCGTTAAGAGGAAAATAAAGGATTTACAAGGATTAGCAGAGAACAGCAGACGCATGGCACTGTCCGAGTTCAACTGGCACCCTTCATCAGACATCTAGTCAAACTTTAATCACAAGAATAGAGGCAGGGGGCAAGTTGGCTGCGAAAATAATACTGCAAGCTTTGGGACATAAACTAATATTTCTGACTATAAAAAAGCAGTGGCTTTTTATGGAGGTATTTAAAATATCAAAAAGCACATAAATTCCCATGTACTGTGCAAGTGCACTTCAAACCTTATGGCCTGCATGTATGATGTAATATATTATGTTTATATTAAAATATCTTAGATTAGTATAGTATATATTTTACTATATGTACACTTCTTTTCAAAAGTTTGTGGTTTCATTTTTAAATCTTAAAATAAGTCTGAAAAGCAGTCTCTCACCTATAAAAAAGAAGTCATATTGTAAAAATTCTGTAAAATTTAAAGTAACCGTTTATATATATACTATATTATTATCAATGTGCTTGATGTGCTTATTGTGTGCTTATTACTATCAATGCTACATTTTTTTAAGCTGATTAATATTTTTGTGCTGCATTTATTTCAGAATTCTTTAATCAATATAACGTTAAAAAGAATGTATTTAAAATTTAAATATCTAATGTTATAACATTATAAATGTCTTGAGTTTTACTTTCGATCAGTTTAATAATTTCTTTGCTGAATAAAAGTGTTAATTTATTTAAACAGTCTTACTTAAAACAATCTTTTAATGGCAAAATGATAAGCAGAACAAGGTTACTAAAACATGTTAGGAAAAAAAGGAAACGAATTCAACATCAATAAGGTGCGCTCTTGTCAGTCTATTACTGAAATGTTTCTTTGGAGTTTGTCATGATTAGATTAAGATTTAATGGTAATAATTGAAGTAAAGTTAGGCGAATCAGTATATTAGAACGATTTCTGAAGAGTCATGTGACTGGAGTAGGGTCTGATCTCTCTCTTTCTCTCTCTCTCTCTCGACCCCCCCACCCTCTCTCTCCAGTGGTTCATTTTGCAGCTTCTTTTTGATGAGTTTAGGGACAGTAGGACAGTTAAGCACAAACATCTCTGGGACATCTTATCTTGTAAAAGCAATAAAGCTGGCTTAAGCTCAAGTCAGGAGTGTGACCTGCTTTATGTGTCATGTGATCACTCCCCTTATCATGTTTTACTTTATAACCGCTGACTACCATGGATATAAACATAATGTCACACAGTTTATTCACATGTAATTCCACACATGTCATGCTACTGACCCGCCACCAGAGGCTGCTATTTAAAATGGGCACAAAGTTTTGATTATCAGTGTTCTAGATGTTTTTTGTTGTTGTTGTTTTTTTTTGAGTGATTGCAGCCTGCCAATTCTAACCTAGGAGTTTTTGGCAAATTCAAGGTAAACAATAATTGTGCCTTCACGTGTCAGTTAGATGTTCCCAAGTTGAAAAGTCGATCATCAGCACCATCATATTCACGTGCTGTTTGATGCAGTGTCTGGACAAACAGCCATGCCAGCTGCAAATACATTGAAGTAGAAAGAGCCTATATGGGGAAATCCTGGAAATCTATCTGCCTGCAGAGTTTCAGTTCCAACCCTGATCCAACTCACTCTTCTGTCATTGTCAAGTGCTCCTGAAGATCAGCTTAGTTAGCTGTTCACTTGTGTTTGATCAAGGTTGGATTAACTTTTCAGGAAGGTAGATCTCCAGGAACAGGATTGGGCACTCACTCATGCCATTAAGGATTCGATTGTGTTTCCTGTTTTTGTCAATCCATGCTTTGAGTTGCATAAAAAAATAAGTAAAATAAAAAAGTCCAGTAGACTTGCATCTTGAGCCATATCTACAGACCGAGACCTTTTACAGCCATATACATTTATCAGGAACATTAAACATACAGTAATTGCCACGTTACATTCAGTCTATTTGTAGAGCAAGCTATATCTACGTATCATGGCAACACAGGTTATACTTTCCCAAGGGTAAAGACTTGGTATTTTCCTCCACATGGAGATAATTGTAACCTGGTGACAGACTAATTCTTCCTACCACAAACAAACTGTAGAGCTCTGGAACAGCACTCAAAGCAGGTTGATGTTTGTGGGGTTTGAGAGTTGATGCTCTATATTGAAGTTTTACACTTATCTAAGACAAAAATGGAGTCATAGAAAAAAATATTATATGATATTCACATTTTATTGGCCGGTGTATTTGGATTCTCAACAAGCTAAAAACAAAATGGTACCATATTTTACAAATGGCAGTATAAAAAAAGAAACAAAAGAAAAGACACAAAATTTAGTCAATACGTTTGTTTTCAGTAAAATATAAAAAACAAAACACATACAGAAAACTATTTTATATCAAGACTGTTTCAGAGATTATATCTTGGATTGTATATTTTTGTCTCACCTAAATTGCTGTTTCTTGTTTTAAACATAAAAACAGTAAAGTTAACATTTACACTAAAAAAGAGCACAAGCAAACAAACAAATACAATTATAAATAAATAAGACTGCCCGATCTCACAGCAATTTGTACATATTTTACGAGGTGGGTAATTCATACGAACTCGTACGACCTCACTCGTACAAAATCATGCGAATTTTGCCAAATCGTATGAATTTTACGAGTTGCACAATTCGTATGAATTTGCATGAATTACCTACACCTAACCCTGTCCCCTAAAACTACCCGTCACTGGGGACAAATCGTAAAATATCATACGAGTGAGGTCGTACGGATTCGTATGAATTAGCCACCTCGTAAAATACGCAAGAATTGGTGATGAGATAGCGTTGGGGGATTGTGGTAAGAAAAAACAAACATAATAAAACAAACATAATAATATATTCTCTGACAATAACTGTCTGGCCAAAAATATATTTGTGTAAAATATATTTATATAAATATATTTTGAAACATAAATAATTAAGCAAATATATTGTTTTAAAATATATTTGTAAAATATTTTGAACATGTGTTTTGCTATATGGGGTTACTGTCTTACACAATTTAGCTTTTCATGTAAATCTATCTTGATTTATATTGGATATAAAAAAGCACAATACATATTCCGATTAAGACAATTGCAGCACCAGGCAGTTATACAGTTTTTTTTAGTTACTTTGTAGTCCTTTGCTAATTCACACACTTAATTTTGCCTGTCGTATATATACACATGTACATGCACATACTGTATACATATACATACATACACACACACACACAAACAAACGCACGCACGCACGCACGCACGCACGCACACACACACACACACACACACACACACACACACACACACACACACACACACATATATATATATATTAACAATTAGTGTGAATATCAGTATATTAGTATTAGTGTGAATTAGCAATTAATAATCACTTAATAATCAGTAAGATATTCATTATTCTCTACCATTCTTATTGCTGCTATGTATATACCCTGTACAACCTGTTTGCACATTCTTCTTACACATTCCTGCTTATATTATTATTTATTAAGTCTACAGTATACTGTCCTGCACATTTTATTTTATATTTTATTCTGTTCTATTTTTTATTCTTACTTTTTATTTTCTACTTCATTTTTTTCCATACCTATATTTATGTATATTCTCTTGTGTTTGTATTTCATATAATTGCACTGTCCATGGAGCGGACCTGACTTACATTTCGCTGCTGGTTATATTCTGTATAAGTGTGTATGTGACGAATAAAAATCTTGAATCTTGAATATACACAGTATATATATATATATATATATATATATATGTATACATATATATGTGTATATATATATTTCTTACTTTTATTTATACGAGGCTTAAAGCATAAAAGTATGTCACTGTTATCTATTTTATCATGATATGTGACCTAACTATCTAATGATACCAATTAACCTTGAGAGGTTTATATTAATGATTAAAGCCTTCTAAATTGAATAGCTATACATAGAAAAAAGTTGTCATGCTTGAACATGCACTTGGAGTTACACTGAAACAAGCAATAGGCAAAGTTCAGGAAGTTCTACAGTTCACATGTTTTAAGAATTAAAGTCATGCCCCAACCCATCCTTTTATTTCAGCATTATGAGCCAACCCTATATTATGACATCCATTTTGTTATTGGCACTGAAAGAGCATAAGAGCTTAGGCCAGGCTCTTACTTGAGAACATACTGTTCTTCTGCTTTTCTCTGTTACCGAATTCCTAAAGTGGAATGCAAAATAGTTTGTGTGTTGTTTCTGTTAGCGCTTTCTGTTTTAATTTGTTTAGGAAGGTACCGCATTTAGGGGATAAAGAGAGTGAGTGGGATGCAGAGAGAAAACACAGGAGGGAATGGGAGGCTTATATTATATAATCAATCTATTTACTGCATGAAGTGGAGTGCAAACAGCAGAAATAGCAAGGCACAAGCATCGTTGTCTATCATGCTTAAAAACTTAATTATAAATGAAATCATAAATGTAATAATATTATACCAGAATGGGAATAATACTATGTCCTTGCACAGTGATAATTAAATAGCTTTATAAAAGCCTTGTATTCAGTCTGCCATGCTTCTTTCAAGGCCAGAACATTCTGTACGACACAGAAAGTAAAAAAAAAATACACTTCTCTTTAAGCAAACTCTGGTTGGGAGGGGTTCTTTAGACCCTGACTGTGCTGTTTTAACTTAAAGAGCAGGGTTTACCAAAAGGGAGTGGTCTGAGCACTGAGACTGAGCATGTGATTAGCAGGAAATGCCTTGTTCCTCAGTGCCAGCGCTTTCTCTCCATTCTTGCAACCGAAGCGTCTGACCCTTGATATAGTTAGCCAGCTTTACACCCGTGTGTTCCTTAACAGAACCAGCCTCAGCCAGTGCCCGCTGCCGTTTTCTTTCTTCTATTTGATCGAGTTCTTTTTGCCTCTCATCATACTCCAGAAAGGTCAAATTACCTGTTTGCTGAAGATGAAATTGGGGAAACTGCATTAAATTACCTCACTGTCAAAAGGGTCTGATTTTCACATTGACACACGTGTGGTCCTATCTCGCTGTCTTCGATTTAGTATGTTAGGCCCCCAAACCACACCAGAAGACACTGGGAGTGCTGTAAATCCAACATGTTCTCACTCCCACATATTGACGCTTGTTCAGGACCGGGTGTGCCTAACACGTCCTGAAAAGTTAAGCAGCAGGGTGGCTGGCTGCAGTACAGGTCATAAACCCCGCCCTCTCCATGTAAACGAATGGGACTTGAGTAAAAAAAAAATAATAATTACACTATGGTTTTGCTCATTTAAGGTAGTTGTTATGTTGATATATGTTCAATTGTTCGTTTTTGTGATAAGTTTGATTTTAGCTAGTAATTTGATGCTATAAAAACGGGGTGTGTCGTTATGGTTGATTGGGTCTGTGGTTGTTTGGGCGGGAGTTTGATACCACGGCTCCACCTCACGACACTACTGCGCAGACTCTGGCTCCAAACGAATCTTTACTGCGCAGACTCTGGCTCCAAATTACGTTATTTTCTCAAGTTGGCAACGGCCATACTGAGATCCGTTGGCTTCACTTTTCTATAGTTTTCTATCTTTTTTACAGTCTATGGTCAGGACCCTTGGCGTCACTTTTTGACGCTCAAGGTATCCCTTTAGCGTTATTTTTTGACTCACAGGGGTATCTGTGGGGGCATTTGGGGCAGTCGTGGTCTAATAGATAGAGCATCGGACTTGTAACCCGAGGTTGTGGGTTTGAATCTCGGCTCCAGCAGGAATTGTCGGTGGGGGGAGTGAACAACGAGCGTTCTCTCCACCTTCAATACCACGATTGAGGTGAGACCCTTGAGCAAGGCACCGAACCCCCAACTTCATTGGCAGCCCACTGCTTCGGGTGTGTGTGCACTTACACGGGTTAAATGCAGAGCACAAATTTCACTGCTGGTTATATTCTGTATAATTGTGTATGTGACGAATAAAAAAACTTCTTCTTCTTCTATCCTTTTAGTGTCAGTTTTCAACGTCCAGGGTCCTCCATTATTTTCAGTTGTTCGTCTTAATTTAATGGTTTTTTGCATGCATTTGTAAAAAAATTTGAAAATTTTATATCAATTTAAATTTTCATTGGAGCACTTAACCTAAACCTACCCATTTCTGAACAATATAAAGCACGTAACAGGCAAATATAAGTACAGTCACAGGTATTTATTGCAAAAGCTGACCATAAAAAAGCAGTATAAATAAGCATTTCACAACCAAAGCTGACGTATGGCTTCTTCTGGTTGCATTTTTTTTTTTTTTAATGTGCACACAGACTGCAGCACACAGGATCTGAGCTTTACGGCAGACGGAGACAGCAATCGTCTCTATTCCTCTCACAAATCAATAATTTTGCCTCAGAAGACCTGGAATATTCATATTTCTTGAACAAATTATGACTGTGGTTGTATCTGCCTGGTATATCTTGTGTTTTATGAGGTGGGGCAGTCATGGCCTAATGGTAGAGAGTCAGGCTTGTAACCCAAAGGTCCCGGGTTCGAGTCTCAGGTCCGGCAGGGATTGTAGGTGGGGGAGTGAATGTCCAGCACTCTCTCCACCCTTAATGCCACGACTGAGGTGAGACCCTTGAGCAAGGCACCGAAGCCCCAACTACTCCCCGGGTGCCGCAGCATTTGCTGCCCACTGCTCCGGGTGTAATTAGTATGAATATATTCACAACCACAATATGAACACTTTCTGCATTGCTGTTTTCCACCCATCTTTAGTGCAGCTGATGCTAGCAACCAGTGCTGTAATTAAGCATACTAGCAGCTGCTTGGGTGGCTGTGGGCATTTATGTCCCATGAGGCTTCACAAATGTCACTCTAACCTCTGGGGTGTTATTCTCACTTTCCACACAACTAGTCATGGAATCTCCAGGTCTTGTAGGAGCTTGGCATAAAGAAGAAATGGACATGTTTCAGACTTCTGAGCCAGCGCTCTACACAAGAACTGGGTTTCACAGAATCCTCATCACGAAGTAATTAACATAGTTCTTCACAGTTGGCAGATGCGGTTTTGTTCCCAGATGTCAGCCCTCTTCATTTTTCATACATTTGAAATATAATACAAATGTAAGTTTGGGGTCTGTTAGATGTTTTTTAATGCATCAGATAGTAGTCTCTTATGCTCACCAAGGCTCACCACCCTGTATTAAATATACAGAAATATTGTTAAATATTATTACATTTAAAATAGCTGCTTCTATTTTAATATATTTTAAAATATAATTTATTAATGTGAAGGCAATGTTGAATTTTCAGCAGCCATTACTTAGTTAACATCATCCTTCAGAAATGAATATGCCAATTTGCTGCTCAAGAAACATTTCTTCTTATAAATGTTAAACAGAAAAGGTGCTTCTTATTTGTTTATTTATTTTTTTGGTGAATAGAATGTTTAAAAGAACCACATTTATTTGGAATATTATAAATATGTTTTATTATAACACTATATTGTAACATTATAAACATATTTACTTAATGTGTCCATCTTAAATAAAAGTATGAATTTATTTCAATCAATAAATCAATCAATCAATCAATCAATCAATCAATCAATCAATCAATCAATAAAATCTTACTGCCTCCAAACTTAAATGTTGTTCAGGTTGTGAAATTACAAAATTAATAAATTACAATTTTAAATAAATATAAATATACATTGAATACAGTTTTTCTGAGTAGTTTTTCCAGACTCTATAATATCCAATTATGGCACATATTTACATTTTAACATAAAAATCTCTCTCTCTCTCTCTCTCTCTCTCTCTCTCTCTCTCTCTCTCTCTCTCTCTCTCTCAAAATCTATATATAATAATATATATATATAGATATAATATATATATATGTAAATATTATAAATGATTTTTTTCTCTCCATACTGTCTCTCTGAATGTTCAGTCTCTCTCCTCTCTCTCCTTAAGAGAATGCTCTCATCTACTGGAAGAGAAAATGCACAGAAAACGCTCTCTTTATTATCCAGCAGAATCTCTCAAACATATCTTATCTGTCACACAACTCCCACAAACGTCTCTCATATAATTATTTTATGCAATTTCAACCGTATTGTTAATACAGCACAGAAAGGCGGCAGCCCTTGCCATACACATATCCTTTAGTGCATGAGGGATTCTTAGAAAAACATCTGCATTATGTGTAATTAGTGTGCATGAATGTTCTGTGTGCAAAAACCAAGTCTCACCCTCCACAGAATCCTCAGCATCGAAGAAATGGCCACATTAAGATTATGCTCAGTCATACAGCACGAACCCACTGCCGAAGAGAAACTGCAACAGAACACCGTCCTCTGCCACTGTTGATTACACGCTGACTTTTTATAGGATTACAGGCAACCATAGTCACATATCTGGTCACAACCAGTCCACAAACCCAGTCTGTAGTCCTCAGTTTACTTCATTACCCCCTCTGTTTATTCAGATAATCACTTTAATTATTTTTTGAATAAATTTCTAGTTTTTCTCCTGCCATATGTGGTCTCATATATATTTATGTCTATTCACTAAACCCCAAGCATGGGTTCTTAATAAAGAAATACTGCAAAACACGTGCTTACAGCCTTAGATAAGAATGGTGTGATTGCCATTATATAACCTCAAGCCAAAGCATGAAGCATTTGCACAAGTAAAAGTGCTTGTCAATCGATCACAATGATGCAGTTAAAGCAGTCTCCTGAATAAAACCAGCTGCTGCAAACAAAATTATTCCTGAAAAAGAGTATGTTGCTTATAAAAATGCCCTTATTGGAGCATTGGATAATCCATTTGTTGATATCTGAGTGTAACAAAAGCCATTATTTTACTGGAGGTTAATTTCACTGCTTTGTTTCCTGTACCTGGGGATTGTGTCTTCTTTCGGATTGCATAACCATGTTTTTTTCCTTTCCCCACTAGAACCAGCTCGCTTCATCCTGAGTATTCCGGTGGTTGCCATGGCAACTGAGTATCATCCCTCCCCTCCAAGCCATTGTTGAGTGGCGGGTCTCAGGCAGCATGTTATCTAAGGGTCACAAGTGATATTTGGAAAAACATGGAGCATCTGAAGAAGCTAAAGCAACATATACTGCTCATTTGTTTTTGATAGTGTTGTTTTTCATAGCACTTAATAGCCAGTGGCACATTACTACACCATTGTATGCATGCAGAAACACACATGCCCATAGATCTGGTTGAGGAGTTATTGTGATATAAGACAGCAGACAGAAAGATCAATTAGAATCGTTAGAAACGTTACTGTCTTCACTGTCTGTTTTTTTAAAGGCAGTAAGGAAACTGGGTCAGCAGCCTGAATTGCTTCTCTCTGCATGATTCATGGAAGATGCAAGCCGTGCTATTATTTGGCCTAATGAGGAATAACCTCCATTGAGCTTCATTGTTATCAACACCTACAATCATTGATTATACTCAGACTATTCATGAGCAACACTCAAATGGAAATGTCTGTGCCAGTGAATAAATGGAACTGAATAATTAAAATAAGTAATTTTTTATTTACAAAAAACAAAACATCCTGTTGTCATTTTAATGGTTTATTTAAGGGTTATCACTCTGTTATCAACCAAAAACATGTATATTTAAAACAAGCCCACCCTTAGTTACTGTTGCTATGCCCAACATACAGTGCCGCTCTCACACTACACACATGTTCTCACGCAGTGAAAAATAGATCGCAGAGCAAGGAGAAAGCTGACAACACACAGACAAAAAAGACAGAGCAGTTTACTTCTGATATGAAACAAGGTCTCAGCTTTTAAATTGTGTCATTTTAAAAGAATTTCAAACAATAAATATCATGTTTTGGCTCTTCAATGTGTTGTGACAGATCACTGTATTGCCTCAGTTCAAACACGTGAATAGATCGTCTTTTCATATATACTTAAAGCACGAAATTAACATGAATAAACATCATAAAGTGTTTAATTTCAACCGCGGAACACACCGTTTTTCAAGTTTGAGTCCTCTGAATTTAATCTGCTCTTCTGTCTGATTTGTGGTTAAGGCTAGACGGAATATAGCTGCGGCTACTGGGCATGCGCATTTACGTATTTTCCGAGCCAACAATATAACATGAAACCTATAAAAATGGTTTTAAAAATGTACATAGCGCCATAGTTTCATCACTTTAGAGCAGGGGTCGGCAAGTAAGTTTGGCATCGGGCCAAAAACTTTTTGCCACTAGATGGCAGGCCAGAACATAGTCAAAGGATAATAAGTGACTTATTGGAACGCTGGTGTGCAAACTTTTCTTTCCTAGCACGTCCACATGACAAGCTAGCAACTAACAAAAATACATGGTTGTCAGCATTTTAATAGCTGCTTTTTGCAGTGAAAATTTTTGTTTATGATGAAAATAACTACGTTTTCGTCAGTTATTTTACCTACTGATCGATGCATTTCTTAAAGATTTCTGCTCATTCGAAATCAGATACAGATGAAGTAGCACTGTAAGATTAAATTTGTTTGAATGCATTATTGAAAGAGCGACTGCGTGTGAACAAGTGTTGCAGTACTTGTTTAAATCATGCTTTCAGCATCTAGACTAGAAGCAACTAACAAATTCATTGAGAACTATAACTTACCCCTCATGTCCATTGCCATCATCATATAGCATTCACATTTGTATGATTTGAGTGATCCTTCTCTATCAAGCTAGCTAAATATTAACATGTGAATTCCTGGTAAATATGCAGTTATATTATGGGTCGTTGGCATGAATTGTACTTGTGATGGTGGTGGAGTGCTCTTGAAGCGAGTGAAAATCACGACGCTCCGACTTTTAAAAAATCAGCTCCTTGCTCCATTCAAAATCACACCGCTGTACTCCGTGCTCCGCTCATACTCTGATTTTGAGTAACTGTTGCTATCATGACCGATTTATTTCAGAACCATCCGCTCTCAAAATAATCTGGCTGCGGGCACGGGCCAGATATTATTGCTGGCGGGCCATGGAATGCATTGATACAGTATTTTAAATTGGTCTCTGATATCTACATAGAAGGTATGTGGCTTAGGTAAGGGCGAAAAATCTCCAGAAACGATTTTACATGTTAATTTACAACCCTAGGATTTCTCCCTAGAATGAAACTGTTATTGGCTCAGGTCCATCAATAACTCCCTGTTATTGGCTTATTTTGGCAGGGTAATGAATAATAATGAGCTTTGCTCTGATTAGCTGTTTCACAGTGCTGCTTAATGTTGAGCTCTGCTCTGATTGGCTGTTTCACAGTGCCGCTCATCAGCAAGAAGGAAACACAGGGAGGAAAATATATATTTAAATACTTTCTCTCGCAGTTATATCGTCGGGTAATTATACTGTATTAATACGCGAGGCATTGAAACTGCTTTTGAACGATTAGTCGATCGCGTTATAGTTTCACTTTCAAGAGACGTGATGCACAAACTCTGTTTATATTATGGAGCAACAGAATTTACCACACATTTCACAAGATCAGACGCTTGTCAGTGGTGCTCACGATCTGTAAATCATTCGCCATCATCCTCATCTCTCCTTACTCTGTTTATGTGGTAAGTGAAATGTTATGTACTGTAACAGGCTACAGCTAGCAAAGGAGCTAAGCATGTCCCTTTAGTGGCTCGTGTTAATTTATTAGAATGCGTTATTTGCTTTCCGTGCCTTTCTAAATAAAGACACCAACCCATTCCAACACTTCACATTACATTTATTTCCATGATCTGCCATTTTCGCTGTTGTCCACGCTTGTTTATTTACAACACCTGCAGAACTTCTGATGATTCAGCTAGAGCTTGCCTAGAACAAGGGCAGGTTTATGGAAAGTTGGGGCGTAGTGATCCCGACTGTTGCGTCACAGTCGGTGTTCTGTTCTGATTCGCCTGTTTTTCAGTGGTCTTTTTCAATCACGAGATTTACATAAGAAGGAGGAAACTATGGTGTCTGAAGCTCACTGTATGTCATTTCCATGTACAGAACTGTTATTATTTAACTATGCCAAGGTAAAGACAGTTTTTCATTCTATGGCACCTTTAAAGGAATACCTTAGCTTATTGCCGTCATGTGGAAGCCAACAACAGCACAGATTAACTCTCCACACATTTTTATATTTAGTTATATTGAAAAAAGTTGAAATTCGGTCTATCTTTTTTTTAGCCCATAGCTATCGGGCAAGATGGTGGATAGCAGCGGCGCATAATCTCTGCGTTCTGATTGGTCAGATCGCCTGTCAATCAAGCTCTTTGCGAATGGTCAAATATTCACCATTCACTATCCAAACTAAATTCGTGATATATTTGTAGTGAAAAATAGCAATTTGTTTTATAATGATTTACAGTAGATTTTAATAAATATCTCAAATTTAAAAGGTGTGCATTATAGTTGACACATAGATTAGCAGTTTACTGTTGTTTTATATCTGTAAGTTATTCTCCTCAAATGATATTGCGCTTTAAATTATGGTATATTTTGCATTTGAGCCCATTCGGTAGTGAAAAATTTCAATTTTTACATATGATTTACAGATTATTTTAATAATTATAAAAGGTGTGCATTATAGGCGACACCTAGATGAACAGTTTACAGTAATTTTTATGACTGTAAGTCATTCTGCTCATATGCTATTGAAGTTAGAAACGTGTATACCAACATCGCATGTAACTTTAGAGACGGTCCCTAAATATGCTAATATCCAATATCCAACGTCAAGCCAACTTTATGCCAGTTGATAACCTTAGGAAATGTATCAACATAATTAAACTGTGACAATGTTCCAATCTCAAAATGTAATGATTAAATATTACATTTAAATGGTCATAATTTACCTGTTGATTCAGAAAAACTTTCATCTGGACAGTCTTTAAGGTTAAAAAACAACAACAACAACAACAACAACAACAAAAACCACAGCACTTTTTCTTTTTCAGTTTTTTCAAAGTCTATTTTAACTTAATAAAGTCTATTTTAACTTTAAAAAAGTCTATTTTAACTTACAGTTAAAAATAAATTAATTTATTAATTTGACAGACTAAAGATAATGAAACCACTGCCCAGCAACTTCTTTTCCCAAGCACTGGACAGAAACACCATTCTAATTAATGATTGGTTGGAAGTCGCTTTGGGGAGCCAATCACAAGGCTATCTGACTTTTCAGTCTGTCGTGCATGGGAATGTAGGTGAAAGGTTCCACAACAAACTTGTTAACCCTGCCCCCACCTCGCAGAAAAACACATAAAGTAAATATTTTTGTCCCAGGAAAGCTTGGATGTTCCTGCACACTTCACAGAATGAAACTGAGGCGCCCCTTTGTTCCCGTGTGAGAGCCAAAAAAATAGTGTGTAATCATGCTCTTTGTGAATGTGACTTTACGTTTAACCATGTTGGCAAGCAGCATTTATGGACTCCTTTCAAACAGATAAAAAGAAGTTTGTCGATGATGTTGCAAAAGTTGAGGCTGCAAACTCTGCAAATATCCCAGCGATATGGGTTTGATTTGTTTGTCTATATTTTGCAAAATACGATGTTTTAGAAAGAAAAGATTTAAACTCTCTATTGACCAAGTAATACCAAGGAACTGTTCCCTTTCGATATTTCACTCGTACTGCGTTGAAGACGCAGTTTGGGAAAAACTCCTTTTTTCCTCTTCAACTGAAGCCTCTTTTAATCACGCAGTGTAACTGCACGTCCATTGGTTCGTGCAGTGCTATAAAAACGAACCAATGGCTCAGCGGCAGCATTGAGCGAGCCTACGGCTATGCAGCCTGCCATAGCCAGCCAAAATGGGCGGGGCCTCTGGCTATATAAGCGGCCGCCACCGCATCTCAGATTTCTTCTCTTCAGCGACGAAGACCCTTTCTCGTTGACTCTTCGCTGATGCCGTGATTCACCGTTGAAACGCCTCAGCAGCTGGATTGGACCTCTTGAAGCAATCAGCTTGCAGACCCGGTCTATCCCCTGCCGCCATCTGGTGACGATCTAAAAGAGCCTCACAAAAGAGTACATTTCAGCGTGGCACTGTTGCAAATGCTGCGCCATCATTGTAAGACGTGCAGGACTCCCCTGCACGCTGATGACAGTCACGCTGAGTATGTGTCATGCTTGGGGAATCCCCACGCTCAGCTCAGCGCTCAGCGGGGCTGACTGCTCTCACAGCGAGAGTTTCAGTCTCACCTCTCTGCGCTCGCAGATAACTTTCTTTTCAGAGAGAAACATGCCCTCCCGTTTTCTTCCTCTCAGGGACATGTGAGGAAAAAACAGCGGGGCAGAGGATTCGAGCGGCTGAAGACGAGTGAGTTCACATCGGCTCAGTGCCCGCATACCTCGCCTTTCACAGCAGAGAGAAGATTTGCCGGTCCTCTTCACTTAACTTGATCAGCGTCCCTCTGCGGCTGCGAGCAACATGATCTTGTTCGGTGGGAGTGACGGCGAGATGGATGACAGCCTTTCTCTGGCGGCTCTGTGACTGACCCCGCCCTCTTGCCACCGTCTTTTTCATGCAACGCCAGACCCAGAAGGACCTCCCCTGGCTAAAGCAAGGAGTGATCTTAGACATGGTGCACAGAAGGAAAGTTGTCACGACAGACTCTTCCAACAAGGGTTGGGGAGTGCTGTGCGAAGGCAAACTGACCTTTGGTCGTTGGTCCGAAGAGGAGTCGGAACTGCACATCAACTGCCTAGAAATGCTAGCAGTGTGCCAAGCCTGTCAATTCTTCCTGCCGGACATAAGGGGACACCATGTGCTAATACGCTTATGGCGCTTTTCCACTGCATGGTACGGCACGGTCGGTACGGTTCACTTTTGGTTTTCCACTGGGGGTCACCTGGGTACCTGGTACCTTTTTTATACCACCTCGGCCGGGGTTCCACCTCGGCCGGGGTTCCAGTTACCAAAATGATCTGTACGTTACCAAAATGCTGATCACTGTCCGGGAGAATCGAAGCGCCACTGCCTGAGACGCGCACTGCTTGCGAATTTAAATCATCACAGCCAGCGAAGGAGCGGACGCAACTGGATTTAAATCAAATGCACCTTTTTGTACAACCACAATTTCACAGTTTTGTTGTCTGTTGAAGGAGCAGACGCAACTTCTGCACCTTGTATCAACCACAATTTCACAGCCGAGGAGCGGATGTTGGTTGAGGAAGTACTTGATGGCCTCTCGAGAAGGAAAAAGCCTTAACTTTTGAACTGAGAGCTATATTTTCGCGACGCCGAAGGAAAAAGCCTTATGTATATACTTCTGTTTATATTTTTATCTTTGCTATGTGTGTTTTGCTTCAATTAAAAACAATCTGATCGAATAAGTGTACTTCTGTTTAGACTATATTAAATATGTATTATTGTATGAGCACATTAAAAACAATCTGAACCTCGAATTGAAAAAGATAAATATTAATGCCTTCAGACTTATAAAAAACCATCACATAAATAAAAAAAAAAAGGATACATTGAGCAAAATGAAAAAAGATAAATATTAATGCACTTTACAGATTATAAAAACCATCACATAAATAAAAAAAAACAAGGATACATTGTAAATTTTGAAATATTCAATCAAGTTTATTGATAATTCAGCACACCTGAACACGCTTGTCTCTGCTGCTGGGGGTAAATCCCAAGGAACGCAGCACCTCTCCATTGTCTCCTCAGCCCGTCTCTGCTGCTGGGGGGTAAATCCCAAGCATTCTCATAGAATATTATAACGGATAAAAACATCCCACATGCCGAGAATGAAGAACCTATTATAACGGTACCGCTAAACGCAAATCGACCCGAACTGGCCGTAGTAAACAGAAACCGTAAACCGACCCGAACTGTGCCGTACCGGTACCGGAAACCGTTAGACTCCGTGCCATGTCATACATATATCACCAGTGGAAAAGCGGCTTCGTCTCGATTAGACAGCTCGATACATATATCACCAGTGTGGGCTCAGACCAACCTGCTCGAACAACCTTCATGTGTGGGCCAGACCAACCTGAACAGAGGAGCAGACATGAAGGCGACAACAGAGGAGCAGACATCAAGGAACAGAGGAATGGACGCTCTCCTCAGCCGGTTCACCCGCTATCGGGGAAGTTTTGGCAGAGCTCAGTAGAGCTCTTCGCCTCTGAAGACAACTCACACTGCTCTTCGCCTCTGAATCTTTTCACAAAGAGCACTCACACTGCCCAATCTTTTTCACAAAGAGCATGGATGCCCTGGCTGACGAGTGGCCCAGTCTTCCGCTCTATGCTTTCCCTCTAATCGCTTAGCTACTGCAGGTACTCAGGCAAGTCAGGGAGCAACGGCACAAGCTTATTCTAATAGCCCCCTCTGGAGGAACCAGCCGTGGGTGTCGGAGTTATTCCAGCCGTCAAAGCAGCCCCGTGGCCAAATTCCCCGTGAGACGGAACCTCCTCTCTCAAGGGAACGGCATGATATGGCATCCACGGCCCGAGTTATGGGCCCTGCATGTGTGGCTGCTCAACTGGAGCCTTTCGACCTCTCAGAGCATGTCCTAAGCATGATGGCAGAAGCTAGAGCCACGTCTACCAGACGCCTCTATGCTCTTAAATGGTCTGTTTTCTCAGCTTGGTGTCAAGACCGCGACTTAGATCCGGTCATCTCCAATGTGTCAGTGGTTCTTTCATTCCTGCAGGAGATGCTGGATAAACAGCGTGCCCACCATCAAAGTTTACGCGGCAGCCATAGCGACTTTTCATGCCCCTATTGCTGGCTGATCAGTGGGCAGAAATAGTGCGGTAGTCCAGTTTTTACGAGGCGCCAGGAGAATTAACCCCTTGCGTCCTTGTACAGTTCCACCTTGAGACTTACCAACCGTACTAAGGGCCTTGAAAGCCCCCCCGTTTGAACCATTGCAATTCACGAGCCTCAGAGTACTCTCGTTTAAATCCGCCCTGCTGTTGGCACTGGCGTCGGTCAAGCGAGTAGGAGACCTGCAGGCCTAACGACTCCAAGGTTGTCCTGAAACCAAGACTGGGTTATGTACCTAAGGTGCTCTCCACTCCATTCAGAGCCCAGGTCATAGCGCTTTCCGTATTTTCCCCTTCAACGGGTAGCCAGGAATTGTCCCTGCTCTGCCCCGTCAAGGCCCTGAGGGTATACATTGAGCGTTCTGCCTCATACAGTAAATCAGAACAGCTTTTTGTCGGCTTCGGTAACTGCATTAAAGGTAGCCCTGTTACGAAGCAAATAATTTCTAGGTGGTTAGTGGATGCTATTACCCTAGCATACTCCTCCTTGGGCTTGCAGTGCCCCATCGGAGTTAGAGCCCATTCCACCAGAGGCATCGCCTCTTCCTGGTCATGGTCCAGCGGGGTGTCCATTTCAGAAATGTGTGAGGCGGCCGGCTGGTCCTCGCTGTCCACATTTGTAAGATTTTACAACCTGGACGTCCCTGCCTTACAGGCCAGAGTCCTTTCTGCTTAAATTAGCAATCTTATGGGTTCACTTGACCAACATTGTTCAAGCCCTTCCTTCACTTGGTCTGTCCATATGATATGGAAACCAGGTAATAACTTGACGACGGGACGACATCCAGGCCACGGATTACCCTGATGTCTCAGCCTGTGCTTGGTGTATTCTATTGACTCTCCTGGGTCTTACTCCCATGTGAGTCTTGGATTTGAGTCGTTCCCCCTCATAGCACGGCATGATTGTACTGGTTCCCATACCACGTCTTCGACTCAGTACCAGTGAAATATCGAAAGGGAATGTACTCGGGTTACTATCGTAACCTCGGTTCCCTGAGATATGGGAACGAGTACTGTGTTCCTGGCCATGATATGAGCTGCACGCCTCAGTCGCATTCTTCAAAGTAATCTGAGATGTGGCGGCGAAGCAGTTAGCACTGCACGAACCAATGGACGTGCAGTTACACTGCGTGATTAAAAAAGGCTTCAGTTGAAGAGGAAAAAATTAGTTTTTTCCCTACTGCGTCTTCGACACAGAACTCATTCCCATATCTCAGGGAACCGAGGCTACGATAGTAACAGAGTACGTTTCCACTGCAGAAAAAAGTGTTTATGAACTGTATGCTTGCGATATAAAGAACAGAGGCTACGATAGTAACAGAGTACGTTTCCACTGCAGAAAAAAGTGTTTATGAACTGTATGCTTGCGATATAAACAGATTTAGAAGTGACAGTGATAACGATTTAATTTTGGACATGGAACATTAAATAAATACTTTCTATAACCTTTATACTTTTCAAATATAAAGATTAATCTTGTGTCAAAATTGCACAAAGTTAAACGCTGACTTTTCAAATATAAAGATTAATCTTGTGTCAAAATTGCACAAAGTTAAACGCTGAATTTTTTAATGTTAAAAATTGTTTGCAAAATGTATTTACGAATCCTTAATACTCTGCATATATTTATGCTTCCTTATAATGATTTCTGCAGGTCTTAAGTCTTAATTTGCCCTTCCACAAAATTAAAGCCTTAGAAGGTCCTACATTCAAGCAGAAAGTTTTAAGAAATTAAGTATTTTTTTCTGTAATAGTGGGCAAAACAAAGTGAGTTTATGCATACAACATGAACAAATATGTCAATGGGAATGAAAACTTGCTATTCAACCCTTACTTTTTAACATTAAAATCAATGTTTAATAATGCCCGTTTCATGCCCCGTTGATTGGATTATTGAGGCAATAGGATTGATGATCTCAAGTGTATTATTGAGGCATTTTTTGCTATAGTGTGTTATTTTTTTTCTGGTGCTATACACTGGTGCTACACTGGTGCTACAGTTTTGTAGCATAGGCCAAACAGTTGTAGCATAAGTTAGGGGTGGACTATATGGCAAAAATATCACAGCACAATTTTATTCAGGAATATCACGATTCACGATTTTATCACGATTCTTTGTCATGTTGGTTTTACTATTTTGCAAGTTGCCTGAACAGTACAGCCAAACTAATTTCCCTATTTTACTGAATAAAAAAAAAATAATATATATAAAATAAAAAAAGAATGGCAGAAATTTAGGGCAAAGTGGGTGAAGATAAAAATCTTTGTCATTGTTTTAGGTTTGTTATTAGAAAATAAGAACAAAATATATACATTACAAATACACATAATATACAAATAAAACAAACAGTGCTTTATTTTTCAGGTACAGAATTTAACAGTAACTTTGAATGTTAAATATGAAAATAAAACACTATATACACTATATACATTAATTATAGATTTATAAGAAACTGGATTAACGTTCATGAGCAGTGAGTGAGTGATTATTCTCTGTTTTTTATTTTTTTTATTTTATGGATTAACGTTCAATATTAAAGGAGTGAGTGATTCACCCAATTTTTGTCATTCTCTGTTTTTTTATTCTGTCAATTTTTATTTTATTATTTTATACCATCGTAGTCACTTTCAAGTTGTTTTAATTAATTAGTTTCTTTAGGAATAGTTCACCCAATTTTTGTCAATTCTGTCATAGTTATTATTTTAAGAATGTGGGTAACCAAACAGTTGCTGGTCCTCATCGACTTCCAAAGTCAATGTGGACCAGCTACTTTTGGTTACCCACTTTGTCACAAATATTTCTTTTGTGTTCAAAAGAAAGAAATTAATGCATTAGTTTCTTTATTAACACGTGAGGGAGTAAATAATACAAAATGTTTTATGAAGAATGTGGGTAACCATCCCTTTAATGACAGTTGTACGGTGCTGGTCCTCATCGACTTCCAGTCAATGGGCCGTGGACCAGCTTGTTTGGTTACACATTTTGTCGTGGCCACGAGATATTAGGCGCGTTCGACTTTAAACGGCGCTATCTTCTTTTGTGGTTCAGCACAGTGTATGACATAAGAAGTATCGCGAGAGCCATTCGAAAGCATGGATCCAGCTGCTCTCTTATCGCTGGGACAACATATATATATTGAGGGAAAATAATGACAGATATTTTACAATTTATATTATACAGTATATGGTATACAGGAGCCTCGTGGATACTTCAACTATGTTCCAGCCCTCATTCAGGAATAATGACAGTTGTACGGTGCCCGGAGGGGCGTCTTCGGTTCACTCCCTAAAGGAGTCGGAGTCGTGGCCCCGGGCCGAAGACGATCTGCGGATCATCATTTTCAAAAAAGGCGCGTCTTCGGCTACTTTAATGTCCGCTGCATAGAATGGCCCAGGGCTCTTGAGGCAGGCCCCTCGGTATGGAAGAGCGGGGTACATCATTACAAGTGCCCGTCTCTCCTCAGTGCCCTCAGGCCATTCGAAAGCATCAGTCTGATCCAACCCTGCCAGTGCCAGGGCGCAGCGGTCTCTAGCGAGCACTTATCTCTCTTCTCTCAACTATACTCTCATTGTTCCGCCCGAAAGATATACAACCCTTTGGGTATATGGTCTCTAGACAGTATAGCGGCCGTGGTATACAGGAGCCTGCCGGTTAGGATACACTTCGGGGCACCGAGCATGTTCAGCTCCTCATTCAGGAATGTCTTCTCGTACTCCTAAAGGAGTCGGAGTACACCAGAGTGGTGCTTCCGGGCGAGAGATCTGCGGATGAGAGACATTTTCAAAAAATAGTCTTCGGCTAGTAATGTCCTGATGCTATTTGGCAATGGCCCAGGGCTCTTGAGGGAGGCCCTCTGGGGAAGAGCGGGGTACACCGCACTGCCAACGGTGCCCGTCTTCTCAGTGTCCCCTCAGGGTCATGCACACTGTAGGACAGCTATCGCAGCGCTCTGCTGCCAGTGACCTTTCCAGGGCCAGCGGTCTCTAGCTGGTGGGTCCCGAGCACTTCTCTCAGTCTTCTCTCAGCACTCTCTCAGTCTTTCCGCCCGAATGGAACAACCCCCTTTGGGGGTTCTAGAGCACTCTCCTGAGAGACGGCCGTCTCCTGCCGGTCCTTCACTTCGGGGCACCGAGCTAGCAGCTCTAAGACACCAGGTGGTCCAGTCTTGAGAGACTGTTTCCCGTAGTAGCTATTTGGCAGCTGAAGACTCCGGGTGCCACATGTGTCTCGTTGGGTCACACACTGTAGGACAGGTTATCGCAGCGCTCTGGGAAAGGGGTCCTTTTTTATTTCAACGGGGTCACTCCCACGCTGGTGGGTCCCGAAGGCTCTGGTAATGGAAAAGAAGTGCTCTCCTGAGTCATAGGCAATCGAGGTGACGTTCTCCAAAAGAGTCTCTTCAAGGGTTCACATCCGTACTTCATTGTCCTGGGAAGGGGTCCTTTTTTATCTAAGTTAACTGAACCGCTCAGTCATACGACTGACGTTCAGAAAGCTCTCTTCAAGCAGGTCATGTCTCACACCAGATCCGAGGACTGGTGGTCACGAGCGATCTGGAAGACGCATACTCCTTCCCCATCACAGAAAGTCCCTTAGATATGCTTTGGGGGCAAATCGTATCAATATCGGGTTCTTGCCTTCGGCCTTGCACTCTCGCCCTGATTAGCTCATCAGAGCGGATAGCGGTTTGGCATCGAGATGTCGTTCTCGCTCACTTGAAAGAGTTGGGGTTAAGACTTAACATCAGAAAAGTGTGTTTCTTCAGTACAGAGAACCGCTTATCTGGGCGTGGTGGGGATCCGACCACGATGCAGGCACGTATGTCCCCTGCTCTGATCGAGTCAATCCTCACGTCAGTCAAGAGAGTAAGAGAGGCTCACTGTAAGAAGTCACTCACTGTCAGAAGTCAGTCACTGTCAGCAGTTTCAAACTTGGGGTCTGATGTCAGCTACGTCCAATGTGATACCTTTTGGCCTGCTGTACATGAGACCCCTACAGTGGTGGTCTCAAAACCAAGGGATTCTCCCAGAGGGGAGGGAAACCTCACTTCATATGATCAAGGTCACGCGGTGATGCCTAAGTGCCTTAGACATGTGGAGGAACCCTTGGTTCTTCATATGATCAAGGTCAAGAACTGGTGCTGGGAGCTCCTGTCGCCGGTAACGAGCGCCTAGTGCCTATAGATGTGGAGGAGGAAACCTTGGTTTTTGTCTCAAGAACTGGTGCTGGGAGCTCCTGTCGCCGCGTAACGCTAGCGACGGATGCATCTCTCACCGGTTGGGGAGCGGTCATGAGTGACCACCCTGCCTGCGGTCTACCAGACCTGAGAGATCGCCATTTGTGGTGCGATACCTAGTGTAAGGAGCGTAGCATGCCTCCTCTCGATCCAGAGAGTCGTCATGTTGAGGCCTCCGCTCTAAGAGCTCGAACTTTCGGTGAGTGTCGTCAGGCCTCCTCTCACTCAGAGAGTTTTAGAGGCCTCCGCTTGCCAGAGCTCCGCTAGGAGTATGCCAGTGTATGGAGTGTAGTAGGCCTCCTTCATTTCGAGAGTCGTCATGCTGAGGCCTCCGCTCCAAGAGCTCGACGTTTCGGTGAGTGCCGTCAGGCCTCCTCTCGCTCAGAGAGTTTTAGAGGCCTCCGCTCGCCAGATCTCCACCTGGACAGCATCTGTGAGTGGTAGGCTCTAAGTGAGTCTCCTTGCAAGACACATCCTGTCGAGGCAGGGGCTGGGGCCCGGGGAATGGATGCTTCACCCTGATCGTCTTTTTTAAATAATATAAATGTAATATTTGCATATTATTATTAGCCAATATTATCATCAACATCATTATTATTAGCCTATTATTTTATTTCTATATTCGTTTTTCCCCTTCATTTCGATCTCTTTACATAACTTTCTGACCAGTTTTGTAAATAAGCCTACTGTAAATGTTCGGTACAAGGCTTTGATTATGCTGACTGGAATTTATAGCCTATTGGAAATGCAGTTTAAAAGTTGAATTTAACATATGTATTTAATAATTATTAATATTATAGCCTAATGTCTAGTGTTTCGTTGAGGAATGAATCATTCATGTAGTTTCATTTGTAAATGAAAACACAACACTCTCATTTATCATCACGCACTGGAATAAATAGCCTACAATCATAAAGTATTGGCATAATTGTCAGGCGTTTACAGTATTTTCTAAATATATGGCATCAAATAGCACAATTATACAGAACGTTAATTAGGTAACGTGATACACAAATTTAAAGAGGAAATAATAAAATATTATATTTATATGAAATAAATACATAAAACATAGCCCTAACAAGTTAATATAACCTAATACTACTACTACTACTACTACTACTAAATAATAATATACAAATATTAAATTAAATGTTTAATGTTAATACAAATGTTTTATCTGTCTCTGATTATACCGGGTTGCTATGGTCACGTAGGTTTGTTTACACATTAAACTTGTGGCCACGCGACAAATATGTGGTTCCCTCAACATAAGAAGTCATGGCCACGAGAAAAGGATGTCGTTCCCTCAACATAACATCTCGAGGCCACGAAATAAGGATATCGTTACTTTGACAAAACGATCTCGTGGCCACGCCATAATATCACATTCCCACAAGTTAATAAGACGTTCCCACGACTTAATATCTCGTCGCCATGACAAAACTAAGTAAACCGAAGACGGCCCCTCCCGGGCACCGCACAGTCGGCACTCGGCAGGCAGCATGTTTAGTTCTGTCCCTTTAAGACCTGCACGCATCCGTTTCTCTCTCAACTGTTTACTTTCATTTTAGACATAACTAACTGGGTTTATATGTAAACATTGTGCGCTTTTGACAGCATATTTACATTTACATTCATGCATTTAGCAGAAGCTTTTATCCAAAGCGACTTACAGTGCATTCAGGCTTTACATTTTTCTTTTATCAGTATGTATAAATGCTAAATCAATCAGACGCGAAAGACAACTAAAGCCTGGAATACACTACGCGATTTTTGCCCTGATTTCCCCCCAATTTTACAGTCTGAACAAGTTGACACTAGTTGAGGAAAGTCAGAGCCAGTCTACAGATTACAGCTGACAGATTCCACAGAAAATCACGTACTGTACAGGTGCATCTCAATAAATTATTCAAAATAAATAAATTGCTCAATAAATTGTACCAAAAGATTATCTATGGGGTTTAGGTCTGGTGAGTTTGCTGGCCAGTCAAGCACACCAACACCATGGTCATTTAACCAACTTTTGGTGCTTTTGGAAGCATGGGCAGGTGCCAAATCCTGCTGGAAAATGAAATCAGCATCTTTAAAAAGCTGGTCAGTAGAAGGAAGCATGAAGGGCTCCAAAATGTCTTGGTAAACGGATGCAGTGACCTTGGTTTTCAAAAAACACAATGGACCAACACCAGCAGATGACATTGCACCCCAAATCATCACAGACTGTGGAAACTTAACACTGGACTTCAAGCAACTTGGGCTATGAACTTCTCCACCCTTCCTCCATACTCTAGGATCTTGGTTTCCAAATTAAATACAAAACTTGCTCTCATCTGAAAAGAGGACTTTGGACCACTGGGCAACAGTCCAGTTCTTCTTCTCCTTAGCCCAGGTAAGACGCCTCTGACGACAACTGTAGCCAAATTCCTTAACACGTCTGTGTGTGGTGGCTCTTGATGCCTTGACCCCAGCCTCAGTCAATTCCTTGTGAAGTTCACCCAAATTCTTGAATCCATTTTGCTTGTCAATCCTCATAAGGCTGCGGTTCTCTCGGTTTGTTGTGCATCTTTTTCTCCACACTTTTTCCTTCCACTGGCCTCTTGTGGGGTAACATGCTTGGATACACACACTCTGTGAGCAGCCAGCTTCTTGGCAATGAATGTTTGTGGCTTACCATCCTTGTGAAGGGTGTCAATGATTGTCTTATGACAACTGTCAGATCAGCAGTATTCCCCATGATTGTGTGCCTGAGTGAACCAAACTGAGAGACCATTTTGATGACTCAGGAAACCTTTGCAGGTGTTTTGAGTTGATTAGCTGATTGGCATGTCACCATATTTCTAATTTGTTGAGATAGTGAATGGTGGGTTTTTGTTAAATGTGAGCCAAAATCATCACAATTAAAAGAACCAAAGACTTAAAACTACTTAAGTCTGTATGCATGGAATTAATTTAATGCTCAAGTTTCACAATTTGAGTTGAATTACTGAAATAAATGAACTTTTCCAAGACATACTAATTTATTCAGATGCACCTGAATTATGGTCAGAGACTTTTCAGCCGATTTTAGAACACAATATGTTTTCTTTTGTCATGCATATCCTAGCAACAAGGCGCACATTTCTGCATGAGTTTTTTGTGATCGGAACAACTTTAAAGTCTGGTAGTGTATGATCTTCAGTCACGTAGTGTATAATGCCCAGTTTTCCTTTGTCACCATTTCTAAATTTTGGTAAGTGTATGATGCCTAGTGTTTTAAAAATCTGTTCAGATTTTAAAAGTCGTGTAGTGTATTCCAGCCTTTATAAGTTGAGTTAAGTCTTCAGGCGCTGTTTGAAAGTGTGTGCATGCTGTGTATGTGGACCTTTCCAAGATACTTAGCCTCTCTACCAGACGAGAGTTAATATTTTTTATGCTCGTTTCGAGGCTCACAACACCGCCCACACAGAGAGCGCTCCCGCGGTTGCTGCAGAAGAGGTGAATCCACTCTCCAATTCTGTCGCGGTATGTAACGCGATCCATCAAACGGGTGCAAACATCCGCAAAGGCATACCAGGCTGTGTGCTCAGAGCATGCGCATTCCAACTAGCTGGGGTTTTTACAGACATTTTCAATCTTTCCCTCTCTCTGTCTGTGGTTCCCTCATGCTTCAAAAAATCCACCATTGTGCCGAAACCGAAGAAAAATAAAATCACATGCTTGAATGACCTGTTGCTCTGACACCCATCTTCAGTAAGTGTTTTGAGAAACTCATCAGAGACTACATCTGCTCTGTGCTGCCTGCCTCACTGGATCCACTACAATTTTCATATCGCAGCAACCGTTCCACAGACGATGCTATTGCCTTCACCCTGCACACTGCTCTCTCCCACCTGGAAAATAAGAACACATATGTGAGAATTCTGTTCGTGGGCTATAGTTCAGCATTTAACACCATAGTGCCTGCCACACTGGTTTGCGAAGCTCCAGACTTTTGGGACTGAACAGATCTCTGTGCAGCTGGATCCTGGACTTCCTGACAGGCAGCAGTCAGGTGGTCAGAATGGGTAACAATACCTCATCTCCCCTGGCCCTCAACACTGGTGCTCCTCAGGGCTGCGTCCTCAGCCCACTCCTGTACTCCCTGTATACACTTGACTGTATAGCCACACACACAACGTCATCGTCAAATTTGCTGATGACACAACGGTGATAGGCCTGATCATTGACAACGATGAGACGTCCTACAGAGAGGAGGTGAGTACCCTGACTAAATGGTGTCAGGAGAACTACCTCTCACTCAACATCGACAAGACCAAGGAGCTGGTGGTGGATTTCAGGAGACAGAGCAGAGAACACACACCCATCACCATTGACAAGACACCTGTGGAGTGGGTAAACAGCTTTAAGTTCCTCGGCGTTCACATCACCGAGGATCTCACATGGTCTGCTCATACAGATGCAGTGCTGAAGAAGGCACATCAGCGCCTCTTCTTCCTGAGACGGCTGAGGAAGTTTGAAATGAGCCCCAGTATCCTCAGATCCTTCTACACCTGCACTGTGGAGAGCATCCTGACCGGCTGCATCGCCACCTGGTTTGGAAACAGCAACACTGGCAACCGCAAAGCTCTGCAAAGGGTCGTGCAAACTGCCCGCCACATTGTTGGAGGTGAGCTTCCCTCCCTCCAGGACATCTACACCAGGTGGTGTATAAGGAATGCCCGGAGGATCATCAAGGACTCCAGCCACCCGTCCCACAGTCTGCTCTCTCTGCGGCCCTCAGGAAGACGTCTCCGCAGCATCTGATCCCGCACTAGCTGACTGAGGGATAGCTTTTTCCCTCAGGCTATCAGGCTAATTAACAGCAAAAACTAATACACCCTACAGCACACTCCCACTTTAGGATATGCCATGCACTGCACTTTAACACAGTTAAACTGTCCTACACGCACACACTGCAGAAACACAACAATCTATCTGCTACCACTGTATACCATCCAACGCACATCCATGACATTGCGTATCCGGCCTATGTAAAATCTGCTGCACCTTTCGCATATTATTGTGTGTATATATGTGTACATAATGTAGAATGTGTACATACGGTGCATAACGTGTATTGATAACTGTAATTATGTCTTAAAAAGTACACTGTGTGTACGGAGTATATATATATGTGTATTCTGCACATTGTCTTTTGTATAAGTCTGTAAGTATGTACTGTCTATATGTAAATTGTTTCTGCACTGTCTGGAGCATGCTCTCAATAATTTCAATCACCAAGGTACATGTGCTGTGGTGATGTGACCATAAAAGTGATTTGATTTGATTTGACCTACATGAGTTGTGCCTCTCCTCAAGTCAGAATAGCATGTAAATTTTATCGGCAAGGCTTTAAAACACATGCAAATAATGCACTTTTATGTGACTAAGCATAAGTGCTGTGTCCCTTAAGTGTAACTCTACTGCTGAGATAACATTTGATGTGAATGTGTGTAGTATTGTACAGTTTATTGATACATTGGCACCAGCGCCGATATTGTGCGCTGTAGTGCGATACTACAATATTTCTTCAAAAGCAGACCGTGGCATGGAGACATTTTAATCGTCCACCATCAAAAATTGTCATATCGCACAACCCTAACAAGTACAATCAATATCTCTTTCTCACACACACACAATGATCACTTCACACTATTAAGCAACTGTGTTGCAAAACTGTATCGCACATGTGCTACAGTGGTAAATTTATTCATCGCACAGACCAGTTTTTTCATAGCGCATGCGACATATGTCGCACTGTACAGCCTTGTGGGGCCTGTTTCATGAAACAAGTTTACTACATTAGAAAGGCTTATTTCAGTTAGTCAGACTTATTTTGAACTAAATAAACTTACAATAAGTCAGACTAATTGAAATTAATCTGGGGCCTGTTTCATAAAAGACGCAAAAAAAAGCGGGGAATAAAGTCCAAAACCTGACTTGAAATAACCTAACAAATCAATCGGGACTAAAGCGGTTTCATAAATGACAATTCAAGTTCACGCAATCTGACTAATTCGATCCAGGTTCAGTGAATCAGGAAGGATAATGTGACATGCACGCTTATTCTTAAACAGCCTTTAATGTTGATCATGGATCAAACCGATCCACCATGGCAAACAGCGAATATTAGTGCTGTTTAATGCATTTGGGACGTTGTGTTTTCCTCAGTGCATAAGTGATATGTCACAGGTATATTTTTAATCTGTAAATGTTAAAGTCATGCATTTTGCTGTCAGGAGTGGGCGAGGCTTACATGAGTGAACGAGCGCTGCTGCGCACATGCGCGCTACACTGACGGAGTAGGCCTTCTAGCACAGTAATTCTGAATAATATACATTCTGCTAAAATATTTGTTGTTGGACATTAAATGTGACATCATTTTAATCCTACCTATGTGTATTTTTATGATAGCAGTAACTGTAAATGTTCCATTTTCATTTTTCATTCAGTGATTTTAACTTTTAATTTAGTGTTTTTAATGCTTTAATGCTCGAAAGAGCAATTTTAGATTGTAAAGTTTTGTTCTAATAATCATAAAAAGTACAGCTGTCATAAAACCCGAGAAAAAGGCTGCATGGCTAGAAACTCCAGATCAACTGAATGCGCAGCAAGCAACTATGTTAAAATTTTTTCTTATATCTTAAAAAAAAAAGGTAATTAGTCTTCATTTTGGGCACAATAGGCTACATTAAATACAGTTGGTTGTAGTCTATTTTTTATGTATTTGATTATTTAAGGTGTATTTTCTGTATACTTTTATCATTTGTGCTAATAATAAAGTCAACTAATTGTATGTGAGAGAGTCAGTGGTAATATCGATGCGTTCCAATTGGTCCGTTTTAGAGGAGCTCAGCTTAGCCTGACAGTTAGCCTGCTCCGGACCAGGTTAGTTTCTCAGCATAAGTTGCCACAGTGACTGAGATGGAGTTATGGTAATTTTTCTTTCAGAAACCAAATCAAGTGAAAATAAGTCAGAATTGCTGAAATAAGCCTTGCTTATTTGGTAAACTTGGTTTATGAAACCGCCCCCTGGTATATTTAGTAAATTTATTTTATGAAACAGGCCCCTGGAGTCTTTGTATATTGTTTTGTCCAAGTGTACTCATATTGCCCTGTGTTACAAAACAAGTTAGGGATCTTGTAATGCCAAATAGCATAAGTCAAGACACATGCAAGACATCACCACTGTAGAGGAAGCACACAAGACAAGTTTGTGGTAAAAAATAAATGTTTTAAGTCTCTCTCTCTTTTTTTAAGCAACATCAGGTTTTTACCAAAACAGGTTCAGTAAACAATAGTAGCAGACAAAAACAGGATCAAATCCTTGATGAATTTAACATGACAAATAACAGATCCACAAGTATAAAAACAGGACAGTTATTGGACCTCGACTGTGAAGTGTACCGCACAACAAGAACAGCGTAGTGTACAGTCAAAATAGACACCAAAA
Source organism: Ptychobarbus kaznakovi (assembly GCA_027422405.1). Taxonomy (NCBI): domain Eukaryota; kingdom Metazoa; phylum Chordata; class Actinopteri; order Cypriniformes; family Cyprinidae; genus Ptychobarbus; species Ptychobarbus kaznakovi. Next base: position 17,877,211 of record CM049805.1, read on the forward strand.
TTTGCCATTTAATACACTGTCAGTAAGACGCATTGAAACATTACATACTTGAATAATCAAGTCAGAATACACAACAACTAGCTATTGGTTTAAAAAAAATTAGATGTCTAAGCCTTGGCAGCCCTAGGTGCTTCTGTGCACTTGACTCATGTTTCGGTCCATCTTAACTAACAAAAATGGTAGAGTCATGGAATCATAGAGAGCTTTCAATGCTAACATTAAACATCCACTCCCCAAGAAACTATTAAAATCAAAATCAAAAAAATTAAAATAACTGGGGAAAGACATGCAACACAGTGTCCCCAGTCAGATCAGGTTAACTTCAGATTTAATCTTAAAATGTTAAGTTGACCAGTCAACTTCAATGATATTAAATGCCAGGTTAAAACCACCCTGATAGTAAACAAGATACAGTACTAATTTGGCTTGATAGCCATTAAAACAAGAAAAGATGGAAGTATGACAAGAAGGGGAGGAATGTTCAGTCCAGTAGATAAGATATCTAGTAGTCTACAGGTTCATCACCCTCTTCATCTAACAAACATGTGCGAATCAGGGCCTCAGTGACCGCATAGGGGTCGCAGTTGGCAGACGGGCGACGATCCTCAAAGTAACCCTTCTTTTCTTGTCCCACGGTGCGTGGGATGCGGATGCTAGCGCCACGGTTCGCCACGCCTGCAGAGAACTCATGGATGTTGGAGGTTTCATGGTGGCCAGTCAGTCTGCGAGCGTTGTCCAGGCCTCCCTTTGGATCATAGGCACGGATGTGGTAGTCGTGCCTCTTTCCAAGCTTATCAATACACTCCTCAATGCATCTAGTTAAGGACATACAAAAAAACCATTTAATACTATGGTTTAAAAAACCCAACATGAATAAAAGCAAGCCAGGGATTTATTATTTTTATTTGCCACCAATTTAAAACCACAACAAAACAACCTATTATTACTTACTTCAGCCCACCATCTTCCCGCATTTCCTTGGTGCTAAAGTTAGTGTGGCAACCAGCACCATTCCAGTTGCCCGAGATTGGCTTAGGATCAAATGAGGCTACCACACCAAAATCTTCACAAACTCGGTGCAAGATGAAACGAGCTACCCACAAGTGATCTCCCATGTTGATGCCTTCACTTGGACCAATCTGGAACTCCCACTGGAAAATAAAAGCCACAGTATAGCTCAAGAATTCAAGAATTAACAGAGGAATTGAGGTCATACTCCAAAAGGGTAATCTTAGATGGCTTAATAAACTTAATGGCTGACTGTAGGGTTTGTTCCAGAACACACTGGAATAGAGGTTACCTGAGCTGGCATAACTTCAGCATTGGTTCCACAGATCATCACACCAGCATAGAGGCAGGCTCTGTAATGCGCCTCAACAATGTCTCTGCCATACGCTTTATCTGCTCCAACTCCACAGTAGTAAGGTCCTGCAGATATCAAAGCAGCATGTTATGAACCAGACATCTGGAGAACATCATTGATATGGCAATTTATGACTGTAAAGGAGACGGTCTTACCTTGGGGACCAGGGAACCCATTGGAGGGCCAACCAAAGGGATGTCCATCGGTACCCAGGATGGTATACTCCTGTTCCATGCCAAACCATGGAGTCTGATGATCTACCATTTCCATGACCTTTTTACACGAATGTCGATGGTTGGTTTCTGTGTTTATGGCCAGAAAAGCTATAAGTCTTCAAGCAAACCCTGATCAAACATACACAGATTATGTTTTATCCTCAAAAAGACATACCAGCAGTTTTCCGGTTGTACTTGAGCACCTCACACAAGACCAATTTGTTGGGGTCTTTGCGGAAAGGATCCCTGAACATTGCAGAGGGGATGAGATACATGTCACTGTTGGAGCCTTCAGATTGATTCGTGCTGGAACCATCAAAATTCCATTCAGGAAGATCTGAATAACGAAACCGGTTCCATTAACTTAAATCGAAATATATAATTGCAATGCAGATTGATGTCACTTTGTCTAGCTTACCTTCAATGCTTTTCGGCTCAGAGTCTAGTGTCATGGTCTTGCATCGCAGTCCTTCTCCGGTTCCATCTATCCAGATATACATGGCTTGAACGTTGGTCTCCCTGAGGCAGTTCCATATACTGCCGTTTTACCACTTTACTCAGCTGTGCACTGGCAGACGTGGCCATTTTTATTACCATAAAACCCCTAAACAAGAGAAAAAATATTTGTCAACATTACAAAGAAAATATTGTAGCTCCTTCAGCATGAAGTCACCAAAATATACATTCAGCACAAGCACCAATGGGTAGGATAAAAGACAGAGCACAAACATGCTAATTTCATCATAAACAGAAGCCTACTAATACTAGGTTTGTGTATGTATGCATATATTGCCTGGAATTATAAATCTTTTCATTCCCAACCAGAGATTATTTAGTATGGCACGTTAAAACATAAAATCAGACAATTATTAAGATAAAATTGCTGGTTTGTGTCGATGAAAAGGTACTTGAGCCTTACAAATCTGGTTTAAAAGAGGTTGGGAAAGACCATACCACATGCTTTGTAATCTGCACTGGGTAATTATCTTTGCATTCACTTGTGAAAGAGTTGTTCGATCAGTATGCAAACATACTATCAGGATTGATCGCACAAATCAGTAGGTCAATGCAAAAAGTATCATCGCTGCTCAACAAACATGTCAAAGTAGCCTCAAGCATTCAATTGGCCATCCCCAGCTACTGTGATAGCAACCGGTAGCCATGGTTACAGCGCGGCAGTGTTACATCACAGCATGAAGTACTGATAAACAACAGTGATTTCCAAAACGAGTCAATTCGGTTTAAAATAAACTCACAATCAAAAAAGAATGCAGTTGCATAATCCCAAACTAGCGTTCTTAAAAGCACACTGGTGCATTGGACACAAACAACAGTCTGATAAATAAAAGACAGTTACGTACCTGGACACCAACAGAAATAAAAATGTATAATATCGGACTGGCAGGTCCAGTTATTTGACAGGTTATTTAGTGTTTGGTATTCTCTCATTCTCTGACCAGGAATTTAGACTGTCCGCCTGATTTATATGTCTGGTGGTAGGATACCGGCTCGTGTGATTGGTCAGCGAGAAGCGTGATCTGTTTGTTCTCAGGTGACTGAAGGGCCACGCGGCTTCATCATTGGCCGGGGTTCCAGCAGTGCAGGCACGCCTTCAGCTTCGGCGAGGGGACATCTGCGTACGAATAGTCCTTTGTTGTTGGTCATTCTCTTGATAAAGAAGTTTGTTCCACCGAAGTAGTCACAACATTCCAGGCTGTTTAAATGGGAGTTTAAGAACATTATGTTTCACGATGATTCAGTTCTCAGCAAACCCAAATAAAGAAGCATTTTAATGTGAGAAAGAGAGAGAGGTTAAATGCCCCCGTGTGGTGTAAAATAATATTCATACTGCATTCTCGTCCATTGTCATAAGTGGGGGGAACTCCAGTTAAAACAAATACACTTCTGAGTGGATACATTTATTTTGTTTAAATTGGTTAATTAATTTTCTTGTCAAATAACTTGTACTGTTCATTCATTCTTGGCTTTTCTAAAGCAAGATGATATCTAGATCTTCTTATGGCTTAAATAAGATAGCCTATGTACTTAGTCATGATTAAATGCAGCCTTAAAGGCATGCAGTTAAAAAAAACCTCCTACCCATAAACCAATTATCTTAACCAGAGCCACTGTGCAAGAAAGCAGCAATTCTCATTATATTTTACTCAGAATTGCTCTTTCACTCATAACTGTGTGATGTAATTGCTGTAAAGTCATCAAAAATGATTAGATCAGCACAAGTAAAAGACAGTAAGTCTTAAGAAATGTAAAACAGCTGAGTAATCTTCACACAACATACTGTGTAGACCAGGTGCACTGACAAGGGTATTTGAATTCAAATAGTTTTTGACAACAAGATAGGCTAGCACAAGCCAGTCATTGTTAGATATAGGCTATCCGATTTACTTATCTTACCCTTACACCCTGAGACAGATTTTAAAGCTGTTTTATAGGATTAGGATTTTACATATTGTATGATGTACAAAGTTTGTACGTGTGCTGGTTTTTAAGTGTCTTTACATTTCTGCAAAAAAATAAAGAAAAATAATAAACTAAAAATAAAAATTAAAAAGTAAAATAAAATAATTTGGCAATAGTTTTTTTTTATTTTTAATCCAGGTCACTAGGTATAGTTTTGGTATCACAATTCTATAAATCAAATTGAGCTAATTCTAAATTTGAATTCTAAATTTTCAGTTGTTTGTAGGGACCACCATATCCAAATCCCCCTGCAGAGGTATCAGGCTAGTGCCTGTCAAGGGCACAAAAGGGTTAACATTTTTTTTTAACAACATTTATATATTCTATAACAATCATATGTAATTTAGGTCCACTTTCCACGGACACTGTACCTCAGGTGTCTTTGTGACATTCCCTGTGGTGGTATCACATGCTCATGCTAAATTAAATGAGTTATTCATTTTTTTTAATAAAAAATCTCATCTTCTTTGAAGTGAGAGAAGGACTATGCTGCGTCAGTTTCTGTTTTGGCCAAAGTGCCATTATGAAGTAGCATCAGACAACTGATGAACAGTATCAATGACCTGGAAGAGAAGTTGAATGAGAAACGTAACGAGTAAAGTCAAGCCAGGACACTGTTGGTGGTTTTCCTGTGTACTGGAAATGGAGGTCAAAGCACACCATTATATTTTGTTGCTTCAGAGAGAAGAAGCCCCCCAAAAAGTAAAAGGCCTGGTCACTTCTCATGGTGAACTTAACTCTAGAGTTCAGCTTCACCCTGTGTGCTTGTGGAAACAGCTGGAATATCTAGAAGATCTGCTTAATCTTTTAAGTTGAAAAAACATATGCCAGGTTGGTGAAACTGTTGGACTTTACATTGTAATGGAAGCGCTGCTCCTTAGTTCACTTCATCTTTTCTGAGAATTCTGAGAAGCAAACAAACCTGAATTATTTTTAAATAGAAAATTAGCCTTATTCCCTTCAATAAGTTTCACCAGAGATACTTGTAACTTGTATGCAAATGGCTCCCTCTAGTGGGGAACACATTCCAGTGCAGCAACTGAAGATAATGATATTTCCTATCGTCCGGGTGCATTGTGCAACTGCTAGAAGAGGAGGCTAAGTATCTCAGAATTTTTCTAAACAATGTCGTTGATGCAACAGATCAGCAAATGGATACAACTATGTGTATTTGTTCAGTGTGTGAACGTTTTTCTCTTCGTGGCAGTGAAAATTCAAGCTCCCCTATATTGTCCAAGACAATATTCGAAGGGCCACTATTTAGTTTAAGATATTTACATGTATCCATTTGGCAGACACTTTTATCCAAAGCTACTTACATTGTATTCAAGGTGCACATTTACGTTTTATCAATTCACGGTTTCCATGTGAATCGAACCCATACTGTTTGAACTACAGGAAAGTCCTTATATAATATTCATCATATAACAACAAAGCTGCTTGTTTGTTTAAACTGTTGACAATATATTAAAACAATATAATACAAATATTGTAAATAATTTCACAAGTGTCTATAACTGAATGTTCTTCAGCTCACATTCTTTTTTAAGTATTTGTGATTACAGAAATTGATTCTTCTTCTTCTAATAAATATTTTAGAGTTTGACAGCTAGAAAAATGTATACTCATATAAATTCCTATTGCTTTTAAAGAATGTATTAATTTCCATGACTGAATGAACAAATTAAGATAAGAAATGTCAGTTTAAATCTGGATTTATCATCTTGTTTTGTCATATTTTAAAATAATTTAATATATAATATTATATTTATGCAATTTAAGCCATGTTGCAGCCCCCTTGTGTGTGTGTGAAGGCCTCCATTCAAAACTGCTATCTTAGTGGATAGATAATGTTAGACACATTTCATTGAAGGTAATTTTAGGTAATCAATGGTAATTTAGCAGTATGTGTCAAAACTTAGTTCATCAATGTAAAGCAAGCTATTACCCATGCTCATACCATGTATTTACAATAATAAGCATCCTTTAAGAGGCTTCCAATCCAAATCTGTAATGCATATTGAGTCATAAATGCTATATTGATTCATAAAATATTACCAGCTGCAGAGGCAGTGAAACCCCACCTCAATGGTCTTCTTAAATCACCTCCAATTTTATCTCTTTGCGTGCCTTGATAGATCACATTCAGTGCAGTGAGGGCCTCTTCTAGATTCCTAAAGATGACATTTTTATGGTCTGCCCACTGAAGAGGTTCTGGTCATTAAATCTGTAAAGAGCTCTTGGAGCGGCAGGTGTGCCATCATTACATCACATTCTTTAGATTATATCCAGGTAGTAACTTTCATATTGTTAATGATAATGGCATCACATTATCATTTTATTAATGTAGTTAAAATAGACTAATTTTACTCAGAAGAATATTCTGGATGTTCCTCCTGCTTTATTGTTTTATTTCACAAATGTCACTCTCTAGTGCTGGGCATCCAGGCCTTGTTATCTCTATTTACAGCATATTTCTGGATCATAACTTGCCCATAAACTGCACATATCTCCCAACAGATGTTTGGCGGATGAGTTTGGGGAGTGTAAAAATTTAATGGACACAGATGTGTTCGTGTGAGACATATTGAGCTGTTTGCATTAAGAAAGACCATTTTATGGTATTTACTTGTGTGTATGCAGAAGTTTTGTGGGTACTTTGTTTTGTATACGCTATTTTTCAAAGCCAAAAAATCTATAAAAGGGTATATTTTAGTTTTAGCTTAATATAGTCAAAGACTATAAGATATGTGTCATTCCTCAAAGAAATAGTTTTACACCAATGTTTTATTTTCTTTTTTTTTTAATGCAGGCTTAGAAGAATGTGTTAAAAATACATTAAAAGAAAGGCACTGCAACCTGAGTCTCCAAAAATAACACTTAAAGGGTCATATGATGTTGCTAAAAAGAACATTATTTTGTGAATTTGGTGTAATGCAATGTGTTTATGCGGTTTAAGGTAAAAAAACACATACTGTACATTGCTCCTCTATGCCCCGCCTTTCTGAAACACGTCGATGTTTACAAAGCTCATCGTTCTGAGAAGCGAAGTGTGCTCTGATTGACCAGATATCCAGTGCGTTGTGTTTGGCCGAATACCTCAAGCTTGAGACGGAAATGTTATGTCCCTCACCGTCAGTGTTGGGGAGTAACTAGTTACATGTAACGGAATTACGTAATTTAATTACAAAATTAAAGTAATTGTAATTAGTTACAGTTACTAAGAAAAGATGTGTAATTAAATTACAGTTACTTATGAAAATGTTAAGGATTACACAGAGGGTTACATCTGATTTTTTAACACACACTCCCACATACAGATTTAATTTATTCTTTCATAAATTGCAGTGACTGCTCTAAAATATGAAGCACCAATGTTTCAGAAATTTATATCATGTTTTTCAATAAGTCTTATATTTCCTATATGGGTTTATGTATATGCTTTTTTTAAGATTAACTGTTTTTTTTCTAAGGCATCATTAGATTCCAGTGTTTCATGTCATAGCTATGCAAAGATTTGATTTTAAAATCAATATCATAGCTATTAAACAATTTCTTGTTATGATTTTAAATCTGTATTTAACCTCATAATGATTTTAAAGTAAGTCTGATTTTGAGGTGGCTGTGCTTCAAAGGGGACATCGGATGCCTATTTTCCACAAGTTGGTATGATTCTTTAGGGTAATCTTGAAATGGTCTCGGTGGGCGTGTAAAAGAACACAGCGACTCGTTTCGGTGCATATCTCTTTACATGTTAATGAGCTCTGCTCATCCGCCCCTCTCTTCTGTGGAAGAGCAAAGGCGATTTGCAGATAATCATAAAAAAATATAAAGTGGGAGACTTACTTCTTCTGGATGTGCAGCTGGATCATGAACAATGGTTGCTGATCCATCCTTTAGTTTTAACTTTTTAACAAAACTTGCCTTGAATTGGCCCTCATTCAGAAAGCAGTCTGGAGTAAAATGATTTACGCAGCCAGAAATAAACTAATTTAGTGAAAGTGAAGTGATGTGTGGCCAAGGATGGTGACCCATACTCAGAATTTGTGCTCTGCATTAAACCCATCCAAGTGCACACACACAGCAGTGAACACACACACGTCGTGAGGAGCAGTGGGCAGCCTTTTATGCTGCGGGGGGAGCATTGGGGGTTCGGTGCCTTGCTCAAGGGTCTCACTTAGTCGTGGTATTGAGGACGGAGAGAGTGCTGGTTATTCACTACAAAATCAAAATTGCTTGATAATTGAGACTGTTTAGGCTTTTGGGGGGATCAAAAAGGAGTTCTTTTTTACCATTGTATGGTTGTGTCCACACTGCAAAGACACACTTATATGCAAATGAAGATATTTTGCATCCAACATCTCCTTTAAAATTTAATATTATATCTTAATTCAAGTGATGAAGGATTTCGAAAGTCTGACAGTAATTAGTGTTTACTGTAAGGTTAACCCTGCCTGCTTTGCATGTTTGAAAATGATTAATAGTTGAAAACATTAGATTTAGAAAAGTAATCAAAAAGTAATCAAATGTAATCAGTTACTTTACTTTTATAAAGTAATTGAAAAGTTACACTACTTATTACATTTTAAGTAGGGTAACTTGTAATCTGTAACCTATTACATTTCCAAAGTAACCTTCCCAACACTGCTCACCGTATTGTAATGGGTTAGAATGTCCCGACGCGACCCAACAAAAACAATAAAACCCATTATAAACGAGGTGTTTTTTGCATCCAGTGGGGACATAATTACTGTTTTTAATTACTTATACTGTCTTTTTACGCATCGCATTGCATCGCGCAGCGTAAACATTACCATGTCTGCATTTGTGATCGGAGAAACGACAAACAACAAGCACTACTCTACACTGCTCAAAACTCACGTTTGAATCGTCAGTGGCAAATTCTCTAAATATGAAAATGTACTTACAGGCTTACATGACAGGTGACTCATAAGCGCCAGACTGTCCTTGCAAAGTTGGAATTACTCCACTTTATAGAAACAGCCTTTGAGCATAGCTGGCAGGCTACTCCCAGGTTCAGGAAACAGTCCTCCGTAAAATGCGCTGCACACACTTCTAATACTTGGGTTGAACTGATCTGGAACAGTGTTATAAATACAACTAAACCACTGATTTCTAGTTGTGTCCTCTTTTGGAAGCCCAAACAAAGTACTATCACAATGAAACACAGCGTCTCCAGGACAGCAGCAATACTACAGCGAGAATAAAAATCCCTCCCCCTTCCATTGCGTATACATTTTTGGGGTGTTTTGCAAATCTTCCCACACTGTGACGTAGACATGATGGGGCGTGTTTAAATTAGCTGTTTTAGGGGGGCGTGGTCGAGTCTTAACTTTTATAAAGAATATCTCTTTGGTTTTGAGACTTTAGTCTTTGCAACTTCAGGGATATTATCTATGCACAAACAGCTTGTAACACTCCAAAGAGAAAGGGGAACTTGAAATTGCATCATATGACCCCTTTAATATTTTAAAATATAATTTATACATTTTTAGCAGCCATTCCTACAGTACTCAGCATCACATGATCCGTCAGAAATCATTTTCTGCTCAAGAAAATGAGCAGAAAATGCTCAAGAAACACTTCCTATTATGTTAAAGTGTTTTTTGATTAACTGATTGATTGATTGATAGATACAATTTTTTTAGGATTATTTGATGAATAGGAAGTTCAAAAGAACAATTTTTTTTTTCTAAACTATACTTCCTCAAAGGACAAATGTTATTTTATTTAAGGCCTTACACTCTGTTCAATTGCATTAATATCTCGTTGATTTTTAGCTTTAAAACGGTAGGCTGTTATCAGTTCATGTTTATGGGCTGGAAATGTGTTTTTGTTAACATAAAATTGGAAATATAGCTTTTTGTCTGATAGCTTCAGGAACAATTTGGATGTAAGCTGGTCTCTGCGAGGATGTCTGATTACAGCAGACTCTTCTGTATTCAAGCTCCCGAAACTAATTAAATAAGGAGGCCACCATTTATTATGCATATTGTGACTTTTTGATAGGGTTTTCCAAAACTAATGTGCCTTTTATATTGTCATTTTTACTGAAGCATTTCCCGAGAGTCTGTCAATGGCTCAGTGGCAGCTAATAAAACGCTTTTTTATTTTTATTAGTCATTTAATTCAGCTTATTATAATGGCTGAATGGGTTTTCATCCCCAAAGTAATTCAGTTTATTAAAAAAAGTAATTATGGGTGTGTGGTGATGTCCAGATTTTTGAGTGGCATGTCTTCTACAGCTCACAAACTTTATTGCTTTGCTCTCTCAATCTTTTTTTTGATTGATTGATTGATTTACATAAAGTCTGAGGTCATATTTTTCAGCAAACAATTACAAATACTATTTAATATTATTATATGATGTTTCGGAATTTCCAAAAGCGGCACTTGTGACCTCAGTGCTGCTCTGTGTACAGCGTCACCGGGGAAACCGCTTACTGCTCCAAAAGCGGCACCTAGTGGCAAAAAATTAATTTGCATTTTTAGTCAGACCAACCGAAAAGACCAACAAGTGGAAGGGCAATTTGCTAATGTTTCATGTTGATATCAGCATGAAATGGCTTCTGATCATAATTGAGCATAAAATCAGCATAAGACACTTATTTTAATTGGTATTTTTTAAAAATCTTAATTATTCTAAACTTTTAACCTATATATATTTGTTAAAAAATATTAGCCTTACATTTATTCACTCATTTCAAGCATTTTATACAACAAATATTTTATAAACGTAAAATATGATTACAAAAACTTGCTGACTTCAATGGGTCGCATTGAACGTGATATATTTGAATAGTCACTCCAAATGAAATTACATTCAAAACAAGTACATGCTTTGATTGTTCAGTCCAATGTTGTTGTTAGGAATGACAGCCATTCTAACCAGCCTGCTTTGCAGCACACCAGTAGCCATGTGGACACATTGGAGTACACTTTACAGATGGATCTGGGTAAGTGACGAAATAATCAGCGAAAATGCCACATGTGATTTTGAGCACGAGATGGATGACAGGGACAGAGAGTGTGAGCCTTGCTCTGGCAGTAATCACTGTTGTCGAGGCACTAATTGGTCTTGTCTGTTTGTGAGGCCACACTCTGTGATGTGGGGCTTCTGGCAGATGGGTTGTGGATGCTGACTTTAAGGCAGGGTTGCCAGACAAGCCTATATCGAGCCATGATCAACAACAAATGACTCTCCAGGTTAAGCTTCCTCTGTTCGTCTGTCACATAGTTGTTTTGTCTATAATTGTCTGAATGTCTGTTCTTTAAACTTTAAAAATCATAAGATACGGTAAGTGTGAGTGTTTTCATTCCACTTTGCTCTACACTGTAACAGGGGGTCAAAAATATAATGTTTAATAAATAATATACAATATTAATTTCACTTTAATCAAAGCTACATGTGTCTTTGTTCGCCCTGCATTAATTTAGTATTTTATTATATATTTAAATTATAATTTATAATTGTACATTTGTAAATTATTATATTGTGAAAAAATAAACGAATAAATAAATAACAGCAAAATTATACTTACTATATTTTCATGGAACGGTTTGCAGGAAATGACTGTACTCACTGAAATGTAAAATAATTGGTCAGATTTTTTATTCAATTACAAGAAGAATTATTTTCTTACATCAAACAGTAGGCTAAAGTAGATTTTTAGACAAAAATCTTTACAAAATTATTATTTGTATCACACCAATGGCCCTCTGTGCTCACGCTCATGACATACTCGCAGCTGAAAACTTAAGCTATTGTTTACAACTGAATCATCCAGGGTAAGCAAAAAATAAGTAGAGGCTGTCAGCGACAATGTATTTGTTTTTTGACTCTCAAAGTGACGGTGCCCATTCACTTGCTTTTTATGAAATCACCATGGATTCAGCTTAAATTGATCTTTACTGTTCTACTAAAAATAGAAAGTCACCTACATCCTGGATGACCTGAGGGTGAGGAAATTAGAAACCTTTCATTTTCAGGTAAACTAAGCTTTTAAGGCACTTTGTGTCTGTCAGTCGTTTTGCCCATTCACAGCTGACAGTCCTAAAAGAAACGGACAGTGCAAAATTAAGCAAAATTTTTTGAATTGTTTACTGTTTTCCATCTGTCAGTAACTTACACAGCTAATGTTATATAATATATTGTATTCTTAATATAAGTAATGACGACAGAGGAAATAAAGAATTCAAAAACTGATGAGTCTTCCCCATGATTGTGTAGCCTAGTGAAGCAAACTGAGAGACCATTTTGAAGGCTCAGGAAACCTTTGCAGGTGTTTTGAGTTGATTAGCTGATTGGCATGTCACCATATTCTAATTTGTTGAGATAGTGAATTGGTGGGTTTTTGTTAAATGTGAGCCAAAATCATCACAATTAAAAGAACCAAAGACTTAAACTACTTCAGTCTGTGTGCATTTAATTTATTTACTACACAAGTTTCACAATTTGACTTGAATTACTGAAATAAATGAACTTTTCCACGACATTCTAATTTATTGAGATGCACCTGTATACACTCACCGGCCACTTTATTAGGTGCACCTATTTCAATTGCTTTGTAACATGGCAGTAACTCAATGCATTTAGGCATCTAGATGTGGTGAAGACGACTTGCTGAAATTCAAACTGAAGAAAGGGGATTTAAGTGACTTTGAACGTGCAATGGTTGTTGGTGCCAGATGGGCTGGTCTGAGTATTTCAAAAACTGCTGATCTACTGGAATTTTCATGCACAACCATCTCTAAGGTTTACAGAGAATGCTCCGAAAAAGAGAAAATATCCAGTGAGTGGCAGTTGTGTGGACGAAAATGCCTTGTTGATGTCAGAGGTTAGAGGAGGATGGGCAGACTGGTTAGAAATGATAGAAAGGCAACATTAACTCAAATAACCACTCGTTACAACCAAGGTATGCAGAATACCATCTCTAAATGCACAACACATCGAATACTGAATCAGATGGGCTACAGCAGCAGAAGACCACACTGGGTGCCACTCCTGTCAGCTAAGAACAGGAAACAGAGGCCACAATTCGCACAGACTCACCAAAATTGGACAATAGAAGATTGGAAAAAAGTTGCCTTGTCTGATGAGTCTTGATTTCTGCTGCAACATTCAGATGGTAGGGTCAGAATTTGGCGTAAAGAACATGAAAGCATGGATTCAATGGTTCAGGCTGGTGGTGGTGTAATGGTGTGCGGGATATTTTCTTTGCACACTTTGAGCCCATTAGTGCCAATTGAGCATCGTTTAAAAGCCACAGCCTACCTGAGTATTGTTGCTGACCATGTACATCCTTTTATGACTACAGTGTGCCCATCTTCTGATGGCTACTTCCAGCAAGATAATGCACAATGTCACAAAGCTCAAATTATCTCAGACTGGTTTCTTGAACATGACAATGAGTTCACTTTACTCAAATGGCCTCCACAGTCACCAGATCTCAATCCAATAGAGCCCCTTTGGGATGTGGTGGAACGGGAGATTCGCATGATGGATGTGCAGCCGACAAATCTGCAGCAACTGTGTGATGCTATCATGTCAATATGGACCAAAATTGTGTGTTTACAACAACTTGTTGAATCTATGCCACGAATAATTAAGGCAGTTCTGAAGGCAAAAGGGGGTCCAACCCGGTACTAGCAAGGTGTACCTAATAAAGTGGCCTGTGTGTGTGTGTATATAAAAAAAATATATATAACAATATATATATACACACACACACACACACACACACACACACAACACACACACCCACACACACACACACACACACACACACACACACAACTCAGGGGATTTCCATAGGGATGCATGACCTCCTACACCAACACTACCCATAAACCTAGCCTCACAGGAGCATTGACCAAACTGTGTGATTTATAAGACAGCAGATGGCTGTGTTGTAGTGTTTACTACCAAGAGAATCTCAGAGACTTCTTGATAGTTAGATGTCTTGTGCAGCTGTATGCCTTTCTTCATATCTTAGTGCATTTGGTTTCTTTATACAGGCACTGGCTAAGTCATACACACCATCAGGTCTGCAATAGAGGCTTATTGTTGAATGGCGTCAGGGTAGACTGTCCAAGCATATGTCCCCAGTGTGATTGAGCACCACTCTGAATGAAAGAACTGACGCTGGGCTGCTTTGATTTGTAGATTTATAGCAGGTTTATGATAACATGTCTAGCTCTGCTCTGGCTAATGATGCAGAATACAATGATAACTGCATGGTAGATGTCACATTTACAGAATAAAAAGCTTGTTAACTTACAAATGTCTTTATTTGAAGTTTTAGATCCATGTTTCTTTTAAAGATTTCTAGTTTCAGCTCAAAATTTCCTCTGTGGGACCAAATTAACAATTTTATTTTCATCCACATCTGTCTGTCAGTAAAACGCAGCAATGAAAATGCATAACATTAATACTATAATTACACCAACGATTTATTTACAGAACTGATAAATGTCTAATTCTGCATTATAGCATTATTACAGTGAAATTAATTTGCAGAAAACTTCAGTTTACTTTGAATAAAAAAAAAACATAGGGACAAATTCATAACTGACTGCTTATAATTCCCATGATGAGACAGAAGCCTTATTGCCAGACATGTTTGGAATATGAAAAAAATTTTTGACACATGGGCAGATGTTTTGCGTTTTATTTTTCCCTTTCTCCATAATCCTCCCTGAAAAGGTTACTCCGATCCCCACTCTTATGTTTATTAATGAAGTGAAAAATTCTTCACCTGAGAGTTTTGTAAGAAGCACAACAGGAATACTAATGTCCTGAAGTGAAGCACTGCGGTTATGCAATTTACAATAGACTGCCCCAATTAGGCCTAATATTCAAAAACATTTATTTAGAATTACAATACTTTATGATCATCATTCTCGGGAATATTTTAAATATAAAATTGCAAATTGCTGCAACAAACTACATTTATTCCAGAATTATCATATACTGTCTGTGAAATTAGAAATGTTTTGAGACATCAGAGTGCTTTCATGTGCGCAGACATTTTTAGCTTTATTTAGGCACTGTAAAATTCCCAGTGGGTGGACAACCTGCTGACAACATAAAAAATTGCCCTGGATTTGGATAATACATTTTAAAGTCTCTTTCAGTGTACTGCATCTCTGCAGTTTCTCTGTTTTGGCAACATTGATCTGACCCTTGGTCTTTTGAAGCACTGTTTATTCTGATCGTCTGTCCATATTCTTCCTTCAAACATCGAATCCTGTCTGCCGTAGAGGGTACAGCGTGCTTGTTGCTGTTTATACGAGCCGACGCAGTTATAGACAATCTGCACTGAGACGACATCTGGTAGCGCTGTCACTCAAACGCTCTCTCTCTTCTTGTTCCACCAGGTGACACACTCTTTTTCTCCCTAATGTCATGTTTTGCATCATGCAAGATAAATATTTATAGAGCCTTGACAGTGAATTGAATAAGCCACACTCTCCCGAGAAGTGAGCAAGAAACATGTCAAAACAGGTCTTAAAAAATCAGTCTCGTCATCGGCATTTTCTGAACTGTCGCCATCACTACCAGATGTTTATGGTAGTCTGTTTCAGGATAGCGCTTGTTATTTGAGGTACAATCAGTTGTGAAATTTATGATCGTGCCATAAACATCATAGTCAGATGATGTGTATATATCATTTTCATTTGCTAAGCTCGCTCATTTCTTTTTGCTTGTATAAGGGAAGAATGTGACAGTACCGCCATATTGACAGACGCTGCGATTCAACAGAGCACATGCGGTTCTTACTTAAACCTGAGTATGTGTGGATCCAGGCAAGGCAATATGCTTTGTCCAGCATGAAAAGCTCCCTGTGGGGAAATTGGTCTTCTTTAACACAGGAGATTGACTCTGAGATTTCTCTCTGATAGCTGGACAGGGACTGCGGTAAAACCACACGCATAGAGTTTTTTTCTGCCCCTAGAAGACCCACAGGACACAGACAGGGTTGTAAATATAAAGATATGATTGGGGGAATAGGAAAGAGGGTGAAGCAGCTACTTCTTCATACATGATTTGTAACTGTTGGGATGAATGTTGGTTTACTGGTATTTTGTCCTTGAATTGCTATTACGTTAATGTTAAGGTATTATGACTTAAATGTTTGCAGATTTTTATGTTTTAAAGACTACTTGGCCTTCTTCAGTCCTTTATTGCCTCCACAGCCCCATTCATCAACACAAACACAAAAAATGTGCTTCTTTTAACTCATTACACACCATTTATTTTAGTTCCTCGGTTAGTCTTTGCATTAGTGGTTCGGATGTTTCAGTGACACTTTACATGTTGTGTCATTACACCAGTAGGTGGCGACAAGCGACTCTATGAATGAGTCAGTGAATCATTCATTAAAACAATTTATTCCAATGCACTGATTCAACTTTATTAGCGAGTCGTTGAATAATTCACTCAACTGATTCCTAAACACTATTTCAAAACTGTTTTTTTTTTTTTTTTGTTTTTTAGATGTAATATAACTGTTTTGCTTTTACTTCGTTTGGAAGTTTTTTCATAGGTGGAGCAAAAATAGACAAATTATGGCAATATTGTGTCTAAATAGTTCAAGTCTGTTAACCACTTTAATGATCAGTTGCATTTATTTATGCAATATCACACTCACAATTGTGATGTTGGTGTAATCTATTACAATATTAAGTAATTTTTAAAAGAGAAACATATTTTGTATTTTATGATCACTTATATCACGTTACAATAATATAATAGGCCTATATATTTCATAGCAATATAACTGAAAGTTTGGGGTCAGTTGGATTTTTTAAAGAATAAAATTAGATAATAATACTTAACACTTTACAATGTGTCATTTGTTAACATTAGCTAATGTTTTAACTAACATGATCAAACAATACATCAAACAATTTATTACACTATTTGTTAATCTTTGTTAATGTTAGTTTATGAAAATTCAGTCGTTCATTGTTTGTTCATGTTAGTTTACAGTGCGTTAACTAATGTTAACAAATACAACTTGTGATTTTAATAATGCATTAGTAAATGTTGAAACAAACATAAACTAAGCTTAATAAATGCTGTAGAATTATTGTTTATTATTATTTCATGTTAGTTAACTAATGTTAACCAATGAACCTTATTGTAAAGTGTTACCAATATTTAAATACTATGAAATTCTTCTTTAGTGCCAAATCAGCATATTAAAATTATTTATAAAGGACCATGTGACACTGAAGACTACTGAAAATTCAGCTTTGACATCACAGTAACAAATTACATTTTAAGTATATAAAATAAAAAAACGTTATTTAAAACTTTAACATTTCACACTGTAATTTTTCAAATTGGTGCAAATATGAGACTTCTTTCAAAAACATAAAAAAATCATACAGGCCCTGAACATTTAAAAAGTAGTGTACAATATATATTTGTTATTTATATTATTAAATTATATAATGTTTTTTGGGGTTTTACAGAGCTAAAGCACAATCTTTTCTAATTCCTCCTGGGTGAATCACTGTGCTATTGTACGTCAACCCGTAGAATTCACTTCCTGTATTAGCTGTATTATCTGAGCCAAGACCCCATTTCATATGGAAATTTCAGGAGATGCATTGAAAGAGCGGCTGAAACATTAGCCATCTCATTATGTCTCCAAGCATATTATCTTGATGGGCTGCAGAAAAATGGCCCTGTATTGTAGCAACGTTAGTGTGGCAGAGTGTGTGATGGTGACACAGCAGCAGTGAAACTGGAGTTTTATTTAATCCAGAACCGTCTCCCTTGGCCTGATAACTTCACAGCCCATCCCAGGGCTTGTCTGTCAGCGTTGACACAGTAATATCTCCCAAGCCCTCTGTTTCCTAGTCACTTTCATTTATTTTAAAATACCATTTCACACACTGCTGCCTTTAACTAGGCATTATACAGTGTGGGGAGAGAGGCCTAGATTGAATTGTGACAGAGACAGCGCGCTTGCGGTAAAAAATATAACAAAATATTGTAAATGGCAGCAGACTCTATAAAATGGCAATGCTGGAGATGATGATTTTCCTCTTGTTTTTTTTGTCTTTCATTTCTATTGTGTGCATCTAGGCCTATATATATCTGTCTATATATGTGTGCGTGTGTGTCGGGTTGCATGTGTGTTTACTGCTCAAGACATTTTAGATTCATTTTGGCTATCAAAACAATATTCTCCATGCTCCTCCTCAAATTCAGAGATTCTTTCTTGTATTCCTCTCAAAACTTAGACATGTTAGCAGGTTCAGATTTTATAGGATGGTGTTATTTGCGTGAGGATGCACATGCACAATTTAATTTTTAATTTAATTACATAAAAAGATTCATTTTGAATTTGTTTTACACACACTATGCTATAATATCGCGTATTCCACTTAAACATTTTTTATTCGGTTTAACCATACAGCCACAATATCTATATATGCCATTAGTCTGTCATTTCCTTATTAGAGTTAACCCACCGGCAAACAAAAAAATGATATGCTAACGTATTCGTCATTTCCTAGTGTCTCTGCATAATTTAGGCTGTCTCCCTGCAGGATTAATCTGATTGGACAGTTATGTAAAGAGACTGAGGCCTGAGCTGTCAGTCTCAAGCCAATGGGTACAACAGCAATTGCTTTTGACATCTGGGCATATGGCATATACATTTCTGTATACCTCCTCCTTAAACTACTTGAAATATATAATCTACATTAGATTATTATGGTATTTGGTCAATAAAATGGCTTAAAGTGGTCTTCATCGAATTCAATACATACTAAAAAAATATTTTTACACGCCTGCCTGTAACTTTCTAGTGATCTTGAAGACATTGATTAGCTTCTTCAGGTGTGTTTAATTAGGGTTGGAGCTAAACTCTGCAGGACACCTGACCTCCAGGACCGAAGTTGCCTATCCCTGATGTACAGTAGGCCTATACTTCGAGCTGAAATGGCCAGTTTCTGCAATTTGGCTCTCTTTAATTTTATATTTTATTTTTGTATTATAATACCTTGTCAGATGCTGTCCATAATGAAAGAATCAACATGTGGAAGATTAGAGCTCAAATAGTACTGAATGTCAGTTTAGTCAAAAACACATGAGGAGAACGTCTTGGTTACGTACGTAACCCTCGTTCCCTGAAGGAGGGAACGGAGACGTAACGCCGAATGTGACTGACTTCTAGGGAACTGCTATGATCAGCAATCACAGACATTCACAATTTTTTATGAGATTAACATTTTCAGAGGACTATTGAGTTTATTTGGTAATTTGCTCTGAAATCTTTACAGAAGTGGTGTGTGAAAAACAAAGACATGGCCGATTTGGACAGGATTAAAATGAGTTAAAGTTCATCTGTGAAATGAAAATTTCTCTAAACTCCTCTGGGAAAGCTAGTCTCACCTGAATTGGTCTTTTATTGAAGAAATATAATTTGTATATATTTTTTTCAGCCATGCTACTGTATAGAATAACCATTTTAGTTTTTTCAAAGAACCTTTTACTGAACTATTTTTTTCTTAGTGTGAAGAACATTTAAAAAAATGTTTAAACCATTTCCCAGTAAAGAATATTTGTGGAGCAGAAAGATTCCATAGATGGTAAAGGTTCTTCAAGGGACCATAGATGCCAATAATGAACCTTTATTTTTTAAGAGTGACGTACTTTTGTAAATTAAACCAATTTGGCCAATTTAAATAGTACTCTATATCCAGGTCAACAAAAACACGTTTGAAGGATCGATCCTGAGAATCTTAAAAAATCAACTTTGCTTTAAGATGTCAAGAGCCAGTGCTGCTTCTCTGTGTGTATTCGGCCCATTTGAGCTTATTTTAAGGGTTTGGGGTTGATGGAGCTTCCTCTGTGTCTGGGTGGGTCCACCTCAGGCTGCACTGCTGCTGCCACTGACATATCTGTGGCGTTTATTAAGAGAATGACAAGTCTATCAGGCCCCATAAGCAGGCTCTCATGGGCGGTAGATCTTTTGTTACTTTCAGGGAAGGGATCATCAATCTTGCCGGCGCTCTGCTCTCTTGAGTTGTTGATGGCAAACACAGATTCTTCCCGCTCCCTCTCCTCTCCTCCTCGCTTCAGCCACTCTCTCGTGTTGAATTCGACAGATATGACTTTCTCGGCAGCGGTGGAGCTCAATGACGTGACGGCCCACCGGCCACCGAAAGGTGGAAGCCTGGGAAAATGCAATATGTTGACAGCAGCTACTTGGTTTGTGATGAAGAGCTGGAGAGAGACTAAATAAAAACACATTTCACTGAGGGGTGTCTCTGTACTATCAGACTGATTCAGTTTGATTCAAACATTATAAACTTTACACAAAGCAACATAGTGAAACGCTGCTAAACTAAAAAGCTCATATCAGACAAGGACCACTGAGACTTTTCAAGTAAAGAATTACTGGAAGCCTGTTTCCACCTTAAGAGTAAAAATATAAAAGGTAATTATAAAATAAAGTTAAAAATAAGGGTTGCACTTTACACAATACAGTTCAGTTTGTAAACATAAAAAAGATAAATAAATGCACATTTCTACACATACATTTTTAACATTTGTATAAATTAGCATTAGTTAGTATAATTACAAAACAAACAATAGTGTATTTATGAATTAACATAACCTTAGATTGATGTTTGTTATTTCAGGATACCTAATCATACCTGAACCTTTTTGTAAAATGTTACTAAAATAACTAATAGTCGCATTGAGAGATATAAAGTCATGCAACATGCAAAGTCGCAATTATGAGAAACAAAGTCACATTATCAGATGTCACAACTGCGTGATGAAATCACAGTTATGTTAAACAAATACGTTGTAGTTGAGAAAAATATACATTGCAAGATTAAGTCTGACTGGGAAATACAGTCACATTGTGACATTAAAAAATGAACAGGCATTTATTAATGACATTTTGTATAAATTAACATTAGTTAATGTTTTATGAACATTTATAGTTGTTTGTTATTTCAGGATAATTATACCTGAAACTTATTGTAAAATTGCACCAAAGTACAAAATAATCTCATTGTGAAATATAAAGTTATTATGCAAGATACAGTCACAAATATGAAAAACAAACTCGCAATTGCGAGATTTGAAGTCACATTATCAAATATCTCAACTGCATGATGAAGTCACAATTATGTTAAATACATTTACAATACTGAGAAATTAAATGTAGTTGAGAAATAAAATTATACATTGCAATATAAAAATTGTGAAGTATAAAGTCACATTGTGACACTGAAAAGACTGAGCAGGCATTTATCATTTTATACATTTTATTATTTGTATAAATTTGTGTTAGTTAATTTATTGTGAACACACATTAATTACAGTGAACAGTATATAAATTAACAATCTTAGATTAATGTTTTTTTTCATGATTCCGTATCATGTGATTTTAAGTCACATTATCAGATGTCACAACTGAGTGATGAAGCCACAATTATGAGGAAAGAAGCCACAATTACATTAAATAAATTCACATTTTAGAGCAGGGATAGGCAACTTTTAGAGTGACGAGGGCCAGCCTTTTTTGTCCTTTATTCCAAGGGGCCAGATTACTAATCCACGTCCACACACCTTTTACACAGTCTTACTCAATTCCCTTTTTATTGAAAGAAATTAACGTGTAATTAATGCAATTTTGTTTTTAAAGATTTTATTAACTATAAAACTTGTGCAGTTATGCTAGTTCAGAAGGGAAACTTTGTTGTCAGTTGACAGAAATATTACCCAACAAGGCAATGTAAACATCTCAATTGCATTGTCTGTAAATTTGCAACAAACAAATGTACAGAGGTCCTATTTTAATTAGTGGCCTACAGAACATTCTCAAAACAACCTAAGAGGCCAGTTAAAAAGGACTTATTAAAAATAATATATATTCCAAATGGTAACGTTACCATAAAATAACCTGGTATCTGCAGGATTTTGAAAATCAATTTTAAGACCTTAAAAGACCTTTTTAAGATCTGTACTTCACATTTCAGCCTTTAAACAATTTTTAAGAAAAGGGATGACTCAAAAGTATCAATTAATTATTATATTAAATAATATATAAATATATCTTAATGTCTTAATTGTTTTTATAATGCATTAGCAGTTTGCCGATCCACTGGTTAACATTTAAAAATATGTAGCAAAAATAGCAGACAGGCTTATTGAAAATGCATATTCGTTCTCTGGCAGCAGGTTTCAGTTTCAGAACAGCAGAATATACTGCTTTCCCCTGTTACCGCAGTACACAAATCAGTGCAGCTCCTGATTATGAAACGAGCAGCGCTCATTTTTATTCAGTGAAAATGTGAAATCATAGGCTTTTGTAGTTTAATCGTCATATTAATCCATATAGCAATTCTTGTCTTTATAATTTAGACTTGTTGTAACATTTAGGAGTTTGCAAGGCCATAAATGTAAACAATTAAATTGAAGACTTTTTAAGGACCCGCAGAAACCCTAAGATCATAGTTCAGTGCAAACATTTCTGTCATGCATTTGGCAAAAAGGTTTTGTTGACTATGAATTTTACCTTTGAAATTTGAGGCAAGTGCAACACTGGCGTCCCGTTGTCTGTGCGCAGTGGTGTGATGGTGATTTAAATAAAAATCCAAACATATAGGTATCCCATTGAACTTGTTAAAAAGATTAGCAATGTTGACTGGAAAATACTGTTTTCAGTGTCTGTTTTTCATGTATTGTTTGCTAACGTTAGTGAATGTTTACACTGCGTTGCAATTAATACGGGGAGCGGCTGGAAGCAAGCGACCCCTCCTGGTTGGAGATAGTATTAACATCATAAACTGAAAGCAATATTTACATAACTTACTTTTCAAATGTTTTTCAAATTGATCATCCGAGTGTAATATAATCCAGCGGGCTGTACTAAAAGACACTGGGGGCCGTATATGGCATGCGGGCCGCCAGTTGCCCATCTCTGTTTTAGAGGAATCAAGTTGCACTTGAGAATGATAAAGTTACATAAAGTTTAAAATAAAGTTTAATGTGGAGCACAAAAGCAGATTTTAGCTGAATGTCAGATCTGTGTTTTCCCATAAAGTCCAAGTGGAGGTCAATAATATTGAACATATTTGGCACTGATGGCTGAGTGTATTCGACATGTTGAATGCTTTTAAAACAAAATCACTAATAAGATTAAATAAGAACCTACAATCTGTTTGGAACCACATTTGGTTTAGTAAAAATTGACAGAATTACAATTTTTAGGGTGAACTATCCCTTTAACTCTTGGATGTCAAGCTGTCACAGCATTGCTGTTTTCATCGTAGGGCTTAGTCTCTTTGAGAAACTTTTCCTCCAGTCTGACCTCAGTTATTAGCTCTCTCTGAGACTCGTACAGTATGTTAAGCCCAGCACGCTTTCCAGAGGAATGGGGAGCTTCATTAAGTGAGAGGTAGTAGATTTATGAACTCCAGTCTCTCTGCAGACTCCTCTGGAATGGCTGAGGTCTAGGCGAGCACAGATATGATGAATATACTCCACTTTGGGATTGGCCAGGGTCAGTGAATCCAGAAATGTGAGTCTGTAAGATAACTCTGCTGTGTTCATTATTGCTGGTGCGAGGATGCTTGGTATACCGCCCAATCAGTGAATACTGTATTAATATGGAATATAATCTACATTACCTCCGCCGACAACATCTAGACTTATCACCCAAGGGTCATTATGATGACTGCACACTCCCCGTCCAATCATAATTACCTGAGTCTCATTTAATTTGGCTTGTGTTACATTCAATTTAATAATGAATAGCTATTCAACTGCTACAAGTAGGTGCAATACAAAAGTCTTTTCAAAAGAACACAAGTTTGAATCCTCCTGGACTCTGCTGGTGATTATCAAGACAATGGCAGGTTTGGCCGTGCTACAGAGTCGAGGCATATTGGTCGGGCTTAATGAAAGAGGAAATTAGATTTTTCTTCTTTGATCAAGTCCAAGCTCTTTAATTTACCAGTCAACAAAAGGAGTGGAAGCGAGAGGACAGGCCTGCCTTTGTGCTCTCAGATTGCCAAAAATATCAAATCAATCTCCTCATTAACATTACTAATTCTTGCGTAGGCAGTTTCCTGCAACTGCAAATTGGCCTGGCATTATTGTTAGTTCAGGTGTTCGATGTAATTAATTCCCCCCCCCCCCTTTCAGTAATGAAACGCCTGAATGAAATGGAAAGCAAATGACTGAAGGAAGAGTGTATTTGAACGGAATTTAATAACGGAATAATTTCATTTTATTGAAATCTGTAAGGCTTTAAATGAGTTACATAGGGGAGCCCTTCAATATCTTTCCAGCTAATTGTTGAAAAAAATTATTTTTTGTCTAAATGATAGTTGCACTGTGCTTCATGGGCCGTTTTCACAACTTTCTTGAACTTCTCACAATTGGTCCTGTTGGGGGTGGGCGATTCTCACCTGATTCTATCATCTTATAATTTCCCATCTAACTACGCTTTGTTTTGTTAAGAGAGAAAGGCATGTAGGGGGAGGGAAAATCACTTTCTTTCTCTGTTTCTCATTCTTTTTATTACACACAGCTGTGGGGTGGTGTGTTAAAAGATGGCTGTGATAATGGTGGAGGAAATCAGGCTGTCAGGAGGTGATAAAGGCTCCACATACTGACCTTTTCACCCAGCTCCTATCAGTCAGCCTGGCCTTGGTTCGACTCCTCACCTCCTGATCCCTTTACTCAGCTCCAAAGTACCCAGAAAATAACAAACCACAGCCAGACCTAAATACTTAGTCTGTGCTGTGAGAGGCCAACATCTTTCAAGGCCTTATCTGACCTTATGATACCAAACTCTGACAATGATAACGAAGGGTGACCGATTCTCTCCTGTTTTCCTTTAGCTATGTACAGTAGAACTAACAAATCATATAAGGGGCTTATGAACCACCAAAGGTGCTTCTTTAGACACTTATTGTTTCCATTAGTTTCCTTTTTCTTCAGATCTGAAAGTCTATGTCAAGCCATAGAATCGCTTGTGTAAAAGTTATGAAATTTGGCACACAGATAGAGGACTGTCTTTTCATTAACCACAGCAAATTTGGAATCTCTAATACAAACTCTCTAGTGCCACCAATAGGGCAAATTAGCGCTCATGTTTCTGCTAATAACTTTTGAACCGTAAGGTCTAAAATAATTTTTTTTTGCTTGGCTCATGCTGAGTCGAATGCATACCAAAATTAAAATGTCTAAGTCAATATTTTTCACAATTTAGAATTTTCCCAAACAATCTACTTTTTCGAACTCATCCTAGACGGTTTGTCCAATTTTTACCAAAATGGGCTCAGATCATCTGCTGATTATTCTGGCAAAAAGTTAACAAAAGCGTTTTGATATACCAAACAATTTTCATTAAGCATGTTAAAAAATTTGACAAAGTTTGAGCAAAAATGGACAAAAGGCAAAAATTTTACATTTCTGCTTAAAACTTCTGACCACTTTGGCCAGAAATCATGATATCTCATTAAGATATGGAATGGCATACCAAATCTAACGGTTTGCCTATGTTGGCCCTTTTTGGGCATCGGCCATGAGTTTTTATAGTAAAATGTTGCATCAACAAATGTCTTTAAGGCCGAGTTCACACTGCACGATTTTCAAAGTCATCGGATCACCATTGTTTTCACACTGCACAACTATCTGGGGTAGCATTCAGTTGCTGCTGTGTTCCTATTGCACGATTGATCGGTGTCAAGAGGTTACACTCTGCATGACTTTAGGAAGAATCGCCGACAACTCTGTCTGGTCAAAAATTTCATATATCTCCTCCCCAAACTTCCCTCTGCCTGTATCTTGCTTTCTCATTGGTTGTAGGTCATCGCCGATATATTTTTCACTCAGAACTCATTTCACATAGCAGGATTTTGAATCGCCGACAATTCCAGATATTTTGCATGCCAAATATTTATCGGGCATTGGAATCGTGTCTTTGATAAATCACACTGTGCGATTGTCACTCGTGGGAACGAGCATCAATTTGCCTTCGATTTTGGGCATTTGTCAGCGATTTCGCAAAACCTGTCAGCAAGCGAATATCGGAGTTAAAATTGTGCAGTGTGAACTCGGCATAACAGGGTTGGAACTTCAGTCGGCAGGAAGGTAGCTTTCCAGGAGCAGAGTTGGAGATCCCTAGTCTTTACGGAATATTTAAAGACAGCTGCTTAGCTCTTCATTTTACTTCTGTTGAGCTTGGCCCCTTGATTGCTGGATTATTATTGTCAACTATTCTGTACTGTGAAATTCATGTTACACTTTTTCTGTTTGGGGTTGTAGTGCTGTTGTGTACAAATAATAATAGCAGCTTCTGAATTTACCTATTATTTTATATTCAAAATTATTTTTCAAGTTTCTCAGACCCATTCAACCCCAGTTGACAGTTATTATTAAATATGTATCCCTCTGTTTTACCATACTTTTCTTACTTTTAGAAAGGATATTGTGGTCCAGTACAGTAAAGCTGTTCATGTTTGGAAATTATTTGACCATAAAAAATCTAATAAACCTATCAACTGACTGGAAGGCCAATAACAAAAAATATATTTTATGATAAAGGAACAAATATAAAAAAATGCAATTTAAAACACATGTGACAAGATCTTAGAAATACAATTCATGTTGATTTCATATGGTTTTGAAAAAAAAATTCAAGGAAGGTTTTAATTAATGACCCCTAAAATATAATGTGGTGTAACTGTCAAGTAAAAGCCCGGAGTACAAGGAAAAAAGTACAAGGAAAGCCCGGAGGATTATCAAAGACTCCAGCCACCCGTCCCACAGA
Organism: Ptychobarbus kaznakovi; assembly: GCA_027422405.1. Taxonomy (NCBI): domain Eukaryota; kingdom Metazoa; phylum Chordata; class Actinopteri; order Cypriniformes; family Cyprinidae; genus Ptychobarbus; species Ptychobarbus kaznakovi. Next base: position 17,904,117 of record CM049805.1, read on the forward strand.
CTGCTCTCTCTGCTGCCCTCAGGAAGATGTCTCCGCAGCATCCGATCCCGCACTAGCCGACTGAGGGATAGCTTTTTCCCTCAGGCTATCAGGCTAATGAACAGTCAGAAATAACTCACCCTACATCACACTCCCACTCACACAACATGCCATGCACTGCACTTTAACACAGTTCAACTGGACTACACGCACACACTGCACTAACACATCTGCTATCACTGGACACCATACAAAGCACATCCACGACATTGCACATGCATAATCTGTTGCACCTTTGCACAACTATCTGTTGCACAACCAATCTGCTGTAAATTTATAATCTGTTGCACCTTCACATATTACTATGTATAGATGTGTACATAATGCAGACGTGTACATACGGTATATAATGTGTATTGGTAACTAAGTATGTCTTTATAGTACACTGTGTGTACTGAGTATATGTATGTGTATTTTGCACATTGTCTTCACATTTTGCACATGTGTTTTTGCACATTGTCTTCTGTACAGTCTGTAAATATGTACTGTCCATATGTAAATATATTTTTTTTTTGCACTGTCTGGAGCACGCTCGTAAGAATTTCACTCACCAAGGCACTTGTGCTGTGGTGATGTGACAATAAAAGTGATTTGATTTGATTTGAAGTAAAGCCAAATGTTTCATGAATTCATGTTTTTATAGTTTGTAAACATCATTTTTAAGACGAATGATATTATACAATACACACATCATAAATCATTAATTCATAAAGTTAAGTTGGAAAGTTGCACCATGTAACATTTTTACTTGAACTAAATTTGCATATACATATGAAGTCATGAAGTATCAACTTGATATTTCAATGGGGGTTTTAGCTATTAATAGAAGTTATCAGACCCCTAAAGAGTACATTTTAATAGTAATGACTCATAAAACCCCCTTTCCCCATCATCAATGCAATCACTTCTCTGACTCTCTATCTCTCTCTTTCAGAATGTACAAGACTTCTCCCTTTATTGACTGTAACTGACATCTTCATCCGATTGCCGGCGTCTTTCCTTCTTCCATTGTTGGTGCTCTCATCTGTGGTGTTTCCACACGGTTGCGTGGCGGTGCGCTGGGATTTCACAGCGTTCTGACTCAAGCTGACACCGTGACAGGCGAGCAGGTGGGAGAAAAGCGCACTAGTCATTCTCAGACAGAAAGCGCAATAAAGGGGAGCTTATCGAAAATCCCCATCATGGCAGAAACATTCCTTTAAATGAAATGAGCTGAATGCAACTTTGCAGCAAAGGGGAGAGAAAACGAAAATAAAAATGCTAAGTATTCAACATTCACTCCATTAAATCCTGGAGTGTTTGTGCTTTCTCAGCTAGCTTGCACAACTTAATTAAATCCCATCGTGTTTTCGAGCACATTTGAATATGATTTATTTCAATAAGGGAGAGGCAAGAGGCACAACATACTTTATAAATAATAATTTCTGATATCAAAACATTACCGTGCCTAAGATTTGTGATCTTCTGCTCAGTGCTGAAAAAAAAACAATTATAACGAATAATAAATAACTTATATTTCGCTTGTAGTTGTAGGCCTAAACACCTTTTTGTTGTAGGCCTAACTCGTGTTTTCTGAGAACAGTTTATCTCGACCAGTCCTGTGGGACTTTGGCGCTGAATCTTATTTAGATGGTGTTCCATGAGGTATAATTAATTTTGGTTATACTAAATGGGCAATCTTTGGTCTTTTTAACCTATTACTTGTTCCAGAGGAAATCTGTTTTTTTTGGCTTTAGGGGAAAAGTTAAGTTTCATATATTTTTTTTTGAAAGTACTTAAAATCCTGTACTAACAGAGCACCGCTTTTCTACTTTTGAAAAAAATAGTTTGCTTGTGTTTATTTTCTATTGTACAAACTTGTTATAGTTTTATAATGGCTATTGTTGTTCATTTATATGTCATTTATCAATATTTTTTATCACTAATATGCCATATTATGTTTTGAGAAAGGGTCCGTTTGTGATTTTTATTTCAACTGCAGTATTTTGGAGTGATTCGCAAGAACTTTTATATTGAAAAGGACTGAAACAAGGATGTTATCATTTTACTTTAAACAGCCTTATAACAAACAACCATATAGGGACACAACCGACAAATGTCTTGCATAGTGCTGTAGGAGGGAAATCACCTTAACTGTTAGAAGGCAATCTCTCTCTCTCTCATAATACTCCACTCAATATAATACAATGGGCTTAAGTGAAGCAACTCAATTCCTTAGTTACTAGTTCTAAAGTGACGTTTTCAAATTAGTAACAGAGTCTTGGACACAGCTGTTAAATTGTAAAACTAAGATTTTAATCTGTGGCGGAAGGAAGTAGTTTAGCTCCGTTGTTGTCTCTTTTTATTTACACACTTGTACCATCAAACAGTTGTATAAACACAATATCACACTCTTAGACATGCGATATGGCTGAATAGCAGCACACTGTGATGGAAAGCACCTCTCAAGCATTTAAACCATGTATAAAACAAATAATTATGCAAGTTACTAAACACTGGTGTATGGCCATAAAACACTATGTCGTCATCATATCCAGTGACCTTCAGTAACTATAGGTTTTTCAAACCTGAACGACTTTGGGAGTATAATGTAATTGTTATTTTCATGTTTATAATTGTTTGTTCATGTAATGTAGGGATTCCCAAATGTTTTTGTCTGCCAGAACCCTTTAACATTAAATATTTACTCGAAATGTCACTGAGGAAGTTAATATTTCAATAATTTAAAAACACATTTGCATGTTTAGAGTTTGATGTTGGCTAATGGTCACATTAACATGATGCAGGTAAAAAAAAATAATATTTCTATTTTTAGTGTTCAAGTGTTTAAATAATTAATTTGAAATTTTAATTAATTATTAGCTTTTTATAAAACCCACTGCAGTTCTTACATTAATCCCAATGTGGGAAGCCCTGGCTTACTGTATGTTTAATGCATTTTATGATGTTGATATCATAAAATTGAATACATTCTCGTTCTCTTTTTTATATCAGTATGGTATGTTTAATTTATCAGTTAGATAATCTAAAAGTAACCTAAATTAGTCAAAATACATTACCTAAAATTAGTAAATTATGTTTCTAACTAAGTTTTCATTCATAGACTTCAATTTTTAAGTAATTCTCAGCTTTGACTGCAAGTTTTGACCAGTTAGTTTTGACTGTAAGCCTTGCTGGTAGATGCTATAATTACACCATTCAGTGGCCAAACATTGTTCTTTGTTGACGGCAATTCAAAAATAGCTGTGTATAAAATGCTAATTCACATGTTTGGTAAATTATTTATTTTTTGAAGCATGTAGTAAACTTTTCTTTCCCGTATTATATATTTTTTTCTCCGTTGAAGGCTGTTTCTCTCTTTTTCTGAGTAAAAAATACTAAACACAATTCTGACTTTATTTTCTAAAATGATGACTTTAACAAAGCAATTGTAAGCTATAGGGACACATTAACAACAGCTACTTGCATATACACTTAAATCATCTGTTAAGATTAATAATCACTTAAGTAATCAAATTCACTCTTATTATTTATTAATTTCATGTATTATGATTTTCATCTTCCTAGGCAATGAACATATATGAAAATTATATATTGGAGTATAGGTAACATATATAGCATTTCACTCTAATGATATATATATATATATATATATATATATATATATATATATATATATATATATATATATATAGTGTGGGGGAATGTACACCTGGCTTTGCATTAAGAACCCATGGCGTGGAACTGTTATTTTCATCTGTTACGCCTCACTAACTCTAGCATTCGGCCCAATTCAAATTAGACGGAGGGATGAAACAGTGCAGTGAGACCACATTTATTTAAATGAATTATAGCATATATTTGAATTTATTATAAATTGATCAATTGATTGAGAGAGAGAGAAAGAGAGAGTTGTGTTACCTGCATCTGCGTGTCTCTTTCCACAATGAAACTGTGTTTAGTTACTTAAAAAACTGAGATTTTACCTTAACCTTACGTTGTTGCTAAAGAATATAATGTAGCGTTTTGTTCAGAATTGTTAAATGTGCACGTAAAAAGACCTGATGAAGAACGGACTGATGAAAATTTGTGAATAATCATACTTAATGTCACTATATATATTACATCTCTATATCTTGCAATTGCTACTTCATGTTTTAACATTTGTCACTTTATATCTCATAATGTTACTTCTTGTACCTGTGACTTTATATCCACCAAAGTGACTTTTTTATTTATCAGTGATTTGTCTTACTTTTTTGGCAATTTTGACTTTGTATTTCACAGCATGACTTAGTAAAAAAAATATGATTACAATTACCTGTTTTATATTGATCGCTAAGGTGGAAACGGACTGCTCAGGATAATCGCAAGTGAAGGCTTCGGGACTGTGCTCGTTCACTGTTGTCATGATGTCATTTTATCATAATATTAGCTCTACAATCTGCATGGCAGATTTATGAATACCAATATGTATGTAGAACTGAGTACCAATGACCAAAGTTGTCAGCGTGTAGGTTGCATACTTCCGTGGCTGCATGTGCCAGCTGAGCAATGGTTATTGAAATGAAAGTGAAGTGAAATTACATATAGCCAAGTATGGTGACCCATACTCATAATTCATGCTCTGCATTTACCCATCCAAGTGCACACACACAGCAGTGAACACACACACCGTGAACACACACCCGGAGCAGTGGGCAGCCATTTATGCTGCGGGGCCCAGTGAGCAGTTGGGGGTTCGGTGCCTTGCTCAAGGGCACCTCGTCATGGTATTGAATGTGGAGAGAGCGCTGTACATTCACTCCCCCCACCAACAATCCCTGCCGGACCAAGACTCGAACTCGCAACCTTTCGATTATGAGTCCGAATCTCTACCATTAGGCCACGACTTCCCATGCTAATGATAGCTTTCTCTTTTAGACCTCCTTGACTATTCATCGAAGGACAAACCCCTTCGTAAATTCCAGCAGCACTGAATGGACCGATATCAAAGAAGCATAAAGCCAATATTCTTCCAGTAATGTGTGCAGAACCATATGCACTGGCAATCTACGGTATTATATAAACAGCAGCCGATGTCAACCAAGTGCTTATCGCATTTGATATCGAAAATGTTATTAAAACTCTGACTTGTGCATTTGATAATGTCTGTTTTTCTCAAGATCTTGACATGCCGTAGTCAGCCGCTCATCCTTCAACCTGTTTCCTCAGGGAACAAGACAGAGAGAACGCAGTAAGAGAGTAAGTCAGAGAGGGAGAAACTCGGCTCAGAGACTAAGACGAGGAGAGAGGGAGAGCTGGAAGATTCCTCTGTGAAGTCGAAGTGTGACTCACGCTCGCAAGTGCAGCTAGAGATGAAAGACTGTCATTCCAAAGTGAGCCGAGGTGAAACTCAGTGGGGAAAATCTACACAATACTTTTAAACGAATAATACCAATAGAATAGTCCTCCATTTACATTTTCTCTCAATGTTTTCTGTTTCCGTGGAATAGGAATAGCAGACGTACCATTTCTGCAGTGTTTTGTTCAGGCATCAAAGAGGAATCGAATGCGTACCGGGTGCCACTGATGTTCTCTCTCCGCCATGCTCACCGACTCCCTGCACCCGTCTCTCAGACAGTAAAGGGCAAACAATAAAATCATCTGCAGTCTGTTTGTGTGGCGGTGCAGGAGAACAACAAGGGTCTTTCAAGGTCAGTCAGCTCAAGAGACAAACAGGCTTCTGAAATTGCCTACCTGAGGATACAGCAGTGGCTGGCTCAGATAAAAACTGCCCTCTGCCTTCAGCATTATTCAAAACTAATCCTTTAAACAGATGTATGTGTTGCTTGTATTGGAGGAGATCCAGTCATAGATATGCTAAAATGTCTCACGGTATAGAAGGAGTGCAAAATAGATCCACCTGATGCATTTCTAATGCTTAGTAGGTTTACCAATAATCTATCATTTATTTTAAGAAGGGAATCAAATGCTCTCCCATAGAGCTAAAAATCCATTTCCAGATATATTCTAAAAATATATTTCAAAATATACAAAGAATGGCAAAAAAATACATCGCTAAGGTCCCACTTTATATTTAGTGGCCTGAACTACTATGTACTTATATTTACATTAATAATTTGATATAATGCACTTATTGTGTACATACATGTTTTTACATTGTATTTATATATATATATATATATATATAAAAAATGCATGCAATTAAATCTGTAATTACATTAATAATTACACTGTTGACTTACCCTTAAACCTACCCATACCACCAAACTTGTCCCTAACCATATCCATATACCACCTCAAAAGCAAAAAGTGTTTTGCAACACAATATGAATGCAATAAGTGTATTGTAATTATTTTTGATGCTTGTCCATAAAGGCCATTTAATATAAAGTGGGATCTAAATTTCTAATGTAAATGTACATTTGGCATCACCCATTTTGCATTACTGGATTGGAAACATATTTTGACTCTTATTACAAAATAATCATGTTATCCATTTCAGCATTTGAAGGTTTGTTTCTTTATTTATTTGTCTGTTTTCAATTTAAAGATACATTTAATCGAACTCTGCTTTTTACAGAATATATGTGACCCTGAACCACAAAACCAGTCTTAAGTTGCTGGGGTATATTTGTAGCAATAGCCAAAAATAAATAGTAAGGGTCAAAATTATAGATTTTTCTTTCATGCCAAAAATCATTAGGATATCAAGTAAAGATCATGTTCCATGAAGATATTTTATAAATGTACTACTGTAAATATATCAAAACTTAATTTTTGATAAATAATATGCATTGCTAAGAACATAATTTGGACAAATTTAAAGGCAATTTTCTCAATATTTAGATTTTCTTTGGACCCTCAGATTTCAGATTTTCAAATAGTTTTATCTCAGCCAAATAACAAACGATACATCAATGGAAAGCTTATTTATTCAGCTTTCAGATGATGTATAAATCTCAATTTCGAGGAAAATTACCCTTATGACTGGTTTTGTTGTCCCCCCCCCCCCCCAATAGCACAACACCTGTGCATTTTAAGGCAAACAACATTTTAGATACGTAATTTTGAACTAAATTCTAACATCAAAAGCCATGTGACATAATGCATCCAATATCATGTGGACACCCTGAGGAAAATATTGATTATAAAATTATGAATACAAATTCTGCCATTTACTCACCCTCATGTCATTACAAACCAAATAGCATGTAACCAATTTTGATTACCATTGACTAATATTGTATGTAAAAATAAAAAAAAACACCTCAAAATATTTTAGAAATTTCACAAAAGAAAGAACACTTTACCATTTTGGAATGAATGTGGGTGTATAAATGATGACAAAAATTACATTATGGTGAACTAACTCTTTAAGACTCTCCCTTTGAAGGCAGCTGTCTGTGTAGGCAGTAGGCAGTAGGCAGCGAGGCAGCTCACTAGGTTTTGGAACCCTAAGCTCACCTCAAACTGTGAGGTGGAAATCAATTGCATTCGAAAGGGTTGGGCCGTATGTGAGTAATTTAATGGACCGAATGTTTTCCTGTGGTATCTTTGTGGGGTTATTGAAATTGTTCCGTGTCTGTCTGCTGTTTTCTAAATGACTTTGATGCCAAGCATGCTGTGGTTTGTTTTTCTGCCTGTTCTCATAATGGAGGAGATGTTTTATACAATTGGAGCAACCATACTGTGGCTTTAGTGGGCTGTTGCTGCCCAACAGATTTTGATGAGTATGTTCAAGCTCCCCAGGAGAAATATTAGACTGGCTCTAAAGTGAGCTACAAAATAAGGGAACCGGAGACAGAACCATTTCAAAAATGTTTTGATCCACTTCTCCCTCTTGGGGTTGTCTGCTGGTAAAGGGAAACAGAAAATCAATCCAACACAAAATACATAGCGCTCAACAGCTATTTTCTTACTTTTCCTACCTTTTTCACAAGTACACAGAGCAGCCCTTCACTCACAAAGGTATTTGTTGGGAAAAATGACTGTTTTCCTCGTCATATCTGTAAGCCTGAAATAATCATTCGACAGAACGGAGAGAGAGGAAGACAGTTGGCTGCGGCTCGAGACGTTGACACGACCGAAATCTCCTCAAAAACAACAGATTTCAGTGCCCCTTCTCCCCTGATAATTATGAAAGCCAAGGAAAGAGAAAGAGAATGAGAGAGAGAATAGCAGCAGTGGTCACTGAGAAAAGAGTGAAAATGAGCATGAGGAAAGGCAGCAGCTGGTTTGAATAGATTGCATGTAGGATGAATTAAAAAGTTGAACCTTTCCCGAGCCGTATTCAGATGTCTGGCGCGCGGTGATTAATCATGCCCGTCAGGATTCGCAATCCCCTTTTCAATGAAAAACAAATGCGGAGACAGTACATTCCAGACCTACCCTGTCCAAGGGCCCTGTGTCCTGTTTACACGAACATAATACCAAAGCCACAATGGGCAGGAGGGGACGGAGGGGATGCGTTACAGATACAGACGTTTCAGCCCAAACCTTTGCGTCTATTTATACGCCTTTTCAAATTAACTAGCCAGAGAAATAAAAAATATTAGATATTTTTTATGGTCAAAAGGAACAAGAAGCTACAAAACCTTATTACGCTCCTTAAAATAAAGGTTCTAATATGGGGTTTTTGCAACGATGCCTTAGAAGCAGTACCGTTTCTAGGCACAGGCGAGCTAGGCGGTGGCCTAGTGCGCCAATGAGCGCACGTACTGGCACTACATTTTAACTGGGTTGTAAACAAGAGTGGCACGGTCACCCTGAAATATGACTGCCGTCCCACTGGATCCCCAACATCATTGGGCTAGAGTACTGTCAATCTGACGATGCCTGTAGGCCATTGGATCAGAGCGCTGTCAATCTGACGATGCCTGTATGTCATTGGATCAGAGCGCTGTCAATCTGGCGATACCTGTATGCCATTGGATCAGAGCGCTGTCAATCTGACGATGCCTGTATGCCATTGGATCAGAGCGCTGTCATTGCTGCCTGATTGTTGCATGCTTGCATTTGGAGCACTCATCAACGCTCATCAATTGATTAGATCAATGGGCCCTGTCAGTGCTTTGGCAAGCTAACGCTTTTTTGTTTTTTGCCATGCAGTAAAGCTAAGTTCAAAGGCCAATTTAAAATATTGGTACAGTAAATAAAGTGCACAAAATCAGTATTTTGTTTAGGCAATATTTGTGTAAATCATGTTGTGAGGCTTTGTCGAGTTTAATGCATCCTTACGGAGGTGTCGAAATGCTGAATCAGTTCATTCACTTCTGATACAGCACTTACTGCGAGCATTGTCATACACATGAGGGCAGAGCGTCACGTTATTTAAAGGGGACATTTATTTATGAAACAAAGCGATATATTTGTACTAGACAAGTTTGAAATTACTGTGGATAAAAAAAATATACCCTGAACACAAAGTGGATTAACACAATATGAGAAAGTCAAAAAGTGTTACTTTGTGCCCCGCTCTCCCCTACCCTTGTCGGTGTCTGTTGGCCTTGTTAGCCACATGTTTTCACTGATTGAACATGTTGAATCGAGGTTTGTTGTGACGCACTGTAGCTAATGGTTTTCTGTCGGCATTGGTCTGCGTCTGTTAGTGTAGTGTGAATTGGCCTTAAGTCATATTTTCTTAATTTCTGCCTTAAGTCTATATATTTCACCCCAAGATGAAGAATGTTATTGTTTACTCATCCCTTATGTTGCTGGAATTTTGTTGAACATAATTTTTTTTTTGTTTGGTGTGTATATGCTTGATAGGGCTACAAGTGCACTTAAAAAAAAAATCCCTTTTTTAGTATACTTTACTTTTTTTGTAAACTTTACTTAACTTATCTTTTTTTTTGTAAACGAAGCATCCAAAAAAATCTTAAGACAGAATTGTCATTTTTTTGGAAGGGGGTGAACTATTCCGTTATAAGGTTAACATTAAAAGGACAGTTCATCCGAAAATGAAAATTCTGTTATTAATTACTCACCCTTGTGACATTCCATGTCGAAGGACCTGTAAGACCTTTGTTTGTCTTCGGAACACAAATTATAATATATATATATGTATTAATATTTGTTAATGAAATCTGAGAGCTTTCTGAACCTCCATAGACAGCATTGTAACTGAAAAGTTCCCAGACCCAGAAACATATTAAGGACATAATTAAAATAGATTTTACGAAGCTACAAGAATAATGTTTGTGTGCAAAGAAAACAAAAAAGAACAACTTTATTTAACCGTTCTTCACCATCCTTCGCCATTATCAAGAGTACCATGACACATGCGTATGCATACTTCTGCTCGTAAATAAGGTGCAGTGTAGAGGTCTTCATGAGGACCCGGGACCCGTAAGGGTCTGTGTCTGTGTAATAATACCTGAGTCGATCAGAGAACACCGCACCCCCCAGTGATCAGAGTCAGTCAGCATGCGTGTGTTTTGTAACTTGCAGTTTGTACAATTAGGATGAGAAAAGTGTGAGCGGGAAATAAGGTGAAAAAAACCCACTCGTCACATCAGCCGTCAGAAACAGAGTAGACGGTGTCCTGACATTTTATCCTACCCGTCAGATTTTCCTACCTCGGCTTAATGCGCATGCGCACATCAATATTGCATCCTTTTTCTCACGCTTAACAACAATATTTAATGTATCTGAATTACTGTAGGGGGTAGGTTTGGGGTTGGGGTAGGTGTGGACGTTAATAAAACACAATCTAATAGGTAGAACACATATTTATTGTTGGTTTCCGGTAGCTGAATCCCTTCTATCCACAACCGCGAATATAACACGTAATTGTATCTGCATTACTGTAAGGGTAGGTTTAGGGTCGTGCTAGATATACACATTAATACAACATAATTTTACAGGTAGAAGTTTTCGTTGTCGAATTGTACTGCCCACTGTTTTAATGGGAGGTAGCAAAATCTGACAGGGTAGGACAAATCGACAGAACACCGGATTTAATATAGTAGCAGCCGGCAAGCGGACGGTGGATTCCTTCATCAGTGATGTGAAAAAAAGCTGAAACAAAACTGAAGAAGAGACACATCTGTTATTGAACATGCACGCAGTAAAGTGTAAGACACTTCTTGTTCTGTGCGTTTTTGCTAAAAATATAATTGCTTCGAGTCTTTATTACAACCAACAAAAAGTATTGTTATTGTAGCTCAAAAGGGTAAACGGAACAGTCGAAGTTGACTTAATAAGATAAAAAAACTGCAAAGTTGCATTAGTCATCCGTCTCCAACCGTGACTGTAAGTAAACTTTTGAAGCTGGATAATGAGTGGATTAAGAAGGCTCTTTTAGTCGACAAGAGAGAGGAACAACAGCCTACCATGGATGGAAATGCATTGGCAAAGAGGATTGTATGCATCGCAGTCAGTGAGAAGGCTACTAACAGTAGTTAAGGCAAAAATTTTTTTTTTGCAACTTGTTTCGCGCATAAACAATTTCAAGTTCAACACTTTGTTCCATTCAGTTGTGGATGCTGCTGATTCACCGAGACCGCCGCGGCTCAGCAAAGAGACGTGCGTTTGCTTTCTTTTGAAAAAGTTCCCCTAGAAATACTTAGCTATTAAATGCATTTTTACTTACAAATTGTTTTATCAACATAACATTTCTAGTAAATGTGTAAAAGGTATTGCATGATGTCATCCTTATAGAACAATGTGCATTTATGTTAAAATTGTAACACAAATTATCCAAGTTTAGTTAGGCTATCTTATTCTTTATTGCAAAACGCTAAAACTGGCACTGTTTTGGAGAGAAATGGGCTCTCATTTGAACCCATATCATGGTGTGTGATAGTGAACTATGAATTTCTAATGGTGTTTGTATGTGCACTGTTCTAAACATTAATATTATATGTGCAACAACAGCATGCTGTCTCAGTGGCCTTACACATGCTTTTAAATTATTTTTTCAAACTTTATGATTTAAATGAGGATGATTGTACTGAGAATAACTTTCATCTTTTCTTCAACTGAATACTGTTTCTGTGCTGTTTTAATGTATTAAAAGAGTTCACAGTCAAAAATAAAACTGCTGGATGATAGATATTCTTAATTCTTTATGACAAACAAGATAATGTGAATTACAGAATGTACAATGTTTTTTTAAATGAATAAAATGCAGTGTACAGCGCTTATTATGACGGGTAGAATCCACAGCTCAGTACTTACTACTCAATACTCATGAGTACTTTTAAATAGGCTACTCTTTTAATCTTACTCGAGTAGTTTTTTGGACAAGTACTTTTACTCTACTCACACTATATTTTTTGGAAGGTAATGGTACTTTTACTTGAGTATTTTCAGTACTCTTTCCACCACTGGGTTCGGGTATTACATTTCAGGCATTTCTTGGGTCTGCACGGGTTCGGGTCCCACATTCAAATAAAATATGGGTCCAGGTCGGTTTGGGTTGGGGTATGAATTTTTGGACATGTGAAGACCTCTAGTGCAGTGCATGCGTGTTGTACGTCAGCAGCACCACATGCAGGCACCATGATACTCTCGATAATGGTGGAGAGCAATTCAGAAGAAAGACTTGTTTTAATGATGTCCTTACTACCTTTCAGAGCCTTGAACATGTCAGTTCCATTGGTGTCTGTAGCCCGATTTGGACAGTAATTGTTTATCATATGGACGTCTGTAAAAATAAATTTACATATCACCTCAGTGATAAAACTCATGGATTCAGATGGCGATTTATTCAAGCGAGTCACATGATTGTCTGCTGTAAATAAAATTTATTTTATTTACAAATTTATTCTTATTAATGTGTCAAATTTATTTAAAATACTTATGTAAAATGTATTCTTATTATTCCAAGCATATTTTATAACAATCCTATTTATTGTTTGATTATTTAAATCTCCTGTTTAAAAATAGGAAAATATATGCGCTATAGTTTATATAATTATACGTGATATATATCTGTTTATAATACACATTTAAAAATTGTATTGCATACCTGCTTCTGCCATAATAAAGACCCATTTCTAATTTTTATGTGCTTTCTGCTCCCAGTCGCTGTGGTGGAGCAGTGATGAAGTATTGTTGTTTTAAATAATTTCCAGCGTTTCAGAAATAAATATGTATGCAAATTACACCGAAGTACAACATTACCTCACGGAGTGCTCAAAAAGGGTTTAAACACTGAATTTTGAATAATAATAAAAAAATCCCGTAAACTCAGAGATGTGGATTCAGATGGCAATTAAATTATCACACAACTTTGGTGTTTGTCAAAAACAGTAGGTAATTCGGACGGGGATTTTTATGGGGGGGGGGGGGGGGTGAGAGAAAAACACTGACATGCTGGATTTGGACAGCATTAAAATCACCAACTACCCCCTGTAAATGGTGAAAATAACTTAGTCCCCCTGAGAAACAATTACCATCTGAAAAGGGCTAAAGTAGGGGTTTTATATATATATATATATATTATATATATATATCGTAATATTAATATATCTTAATTTGTGATTTTTTTACGGGTTTGGAACAACATGAGGTCATGAGTAATTAATGACAGAATTTTCATTTCTGGGTGAACTTAACCCTTTAAAAGTTAAGTGTAAACCTCCAGAAAACTTGATATATAAACACATCCTTCAATCTCTAGTTCCAGGCATAATCAAGCAACTTTAAATTTAACCATTTTCCATAATGTAAAGTGCAAATCAGATTCATCCATTATGCCACTGCCACCGTCTCCCTGAGGCCATTGTTTTTTTCCTTAATGAACAGCGTGTCACATTTCTCGACTCTGTGGCAAAGAGCTGATCTAGTTTGAGAAGCGTTGAGAAAGTCAAGAGCCAGCAACATTGGGAGAGAGGAGAGAAAAGTGTGTCATCAGCATAAAAATAGAAGCCTGCTAACGAATTCCTAATCATATCCCCCATTTCCTCAAGGGGACGTGCTAAGGAGGTTAGCTCACAGACTCTTAAATGAGAATTTCAGGCACATTAGCTTCAGATATTATTTCTTGCCATTTTAGGGGCTGTAAGCATTATTGATAACTGAACTCACCTCCATATTCTGAAACCATATTGGTCTATTGTGTAGAAGACCTACTCGAGCATCAGGACTTGGCAGTGATCAAATCTTAGGAAAGAAAATATGATTAGAAATAGAGGAAATTATGTGGAGTAGTGTGCCGTTTTTACTGCTTTGATGATAGCAGATTTTCTTGGACATCATCCAGCAAACTATGAGGCAGACCTTCAGCGTGCAGCACAAATCTTTATATTCAGACACTTAATTCACCTTCCTAAAAAGTATCACAGGTTGTAAATCAATCAATCAATCAACCAATCAATCAATCAATCAATCAATCAATCAATCAATCAATCAATCAATTTTCCCAAAACTGCTAATAAATCGGCATATTATTAGAATGATTTCTAAAGAATCATGTACTCTTACAACTGTAGTATGGTTAATGAAAATTCAAGCATTGCCATCACAGGAATCAGTTACACTTTATTTTGATAGTCCACTTTAGACATTCTACTCACTATAAGTAACTTTGTAACTTCATGCCAACCAATTATCATTAATTTACAACTGCATGTCTACTATCTCTCAGAGTAGGATTAGGATTAGTAGAATAAGTTGACATATACTTGCAAAGTTTCTCCTACTCAGTATGTTGTATGTTGTGGACTCATCAAAATAAAGTGTTAAAAGATATTAAGCAGACTCTAGTTACTGCTAGTTGACATGTAGTAGCAAAGTTACTTACTGTTAGTAGAATGTCTAAAGTGGACTATCGAAATAAAGTGTTACCCAGGAATCATTTATATTTTAATGTGTATTAAAATAGAAATTTGCTATTTAAAGTTATTATAATATTTCCCAATATTACTGTATTTACTGTATTTTTTATCAAATAATTTCAGCATTGGTGAGCATAAGAGACGTCTTAACATAAGATACTTTTTCTGTTAAGAGAAAAATCTTATTGATCCTAAATAGCAGTCTACATACAAATATACAACCCATTCTCACTCTCTAGGCATCAAAAACCGAAGCATGGTCAAGAGGCTTTAGCGTCACTGTGAAGACGCCAAAGGTGCCTCTAGGCGTCGCTATATCGACAAACTCGGACCTGCATTGCTTTCAATTAGTGATGGGAAGTTCGGATCATTTTACTGACTCGGACCTTTGAGTCTCGTTCAGCAAAATGAACAAATCTTTTTTCGAGTCATTTCGTTCATTTCATTCTTTTTAGCAAAGCATAATTCAAATGTTACGTGTTACTTCCCTAACACATCTACTACTTATGCAAACGTTGATCACACTACAAACAATATAAAACTATAATGCTATAAGAAACAGAAAATATTAATTAATTGTTTACCCTGGTCTTTATTCTATGATTAGCTCACTTTTCTGACATGTTGTCGGTTTCATTCGTTCATCACGTGATAGCCCCATACGCGTAGCCGTAACCTATGCAGTCTGAGCCGGTAAGAGAATTGATTAGTTCACTTGTTAAGTCTTCAGGTTTGAGTCGTTCGTTCATCACGTGACAGCATAAGCTAAATCTATGCAGTATATGAGCCGGAAAGAGAATTGATTAGTTCACTTTTTGATTCTTTCACATGACGTGACAGCATAGATAAATTAGTTAATTTGCAAGCTTCCTTACAAACGGGTGCATAGTTATTATTATTATAATTATTATAATTATTATTTACTCTTAAGGTGCGTTCACACCAGACGCGAATGAAGCGTTACGCGTGAATGATTTATAGACAATACATTTTCTGACTGCGTGGGACATCCGACTGCCTTCCAAGAAGGGGCTGAGGGCTGAGGCAATCACTAAAGAAAGCAGTAGACTAAACGTTGCAGGATTGTCTACAAGTACACAATATCATACAAGTGTTAAATAGAAAAACTGAATTATTAATAGCCAAGTCAAGTCACTATTATTTGTATAGTGCTTTTAACAATGCAAATTTTGTCAAAGCAGCTTTACATCAGTTTGATATAAAGCTGGGTGGCTTTACATCAGCTTTACAGTATTTAAAAAATTGTGTGTCGAAATAGTGTCATTCTCCTCTGGCCAGACAAAATCAGCAGTTTAATCTAGGCTAAAGCAGAGTCAGATTATGCAAAGGACTCATTTGTTTCCTGGGGTCTTGTTCCGATGGGCGTCTAGGAGACAGGGTCTTCACTGCGGATCTGTCTCTGGAGATGATCTAGTTGTCCTGGTCTCCGCTAACATTCAGGGCTGTAGAGTCCATCTCTCGGTGCTGATCCACCATCTGATCTGGATACAGTCTGGATGCAGGTGACTGCAGTGACCTCGGAATAAGAAAGAAACAGACTAATATTAGAGTAATGCCATTCTTAACGATGTAACTAAGTTTTGGGACAGGTGACCTTCATTTGGGTTTGAGTGATTCCCAGTTCCGTTGACTTTGCCTATCACACCCTTTACGTAATTATAGTTTGTTAGGTAAGAGTGTAAAGAGAGAGTTTGTGCGACTTGGGCGCTAAATAGGAAAAGGTTCTGCCGCCAGCAGTTGATTTTGATATTCTAGGTATTATCAAATGGCCATAGTTTTGAGATTAATACTATGATGCAAGACTTTATTTACAGTTCTTCTTGCTAATGGGGCTATGGGGAGATTTTAAGACAAGGTTTAAGAAACAACAGATGCTGTGCAAATCATAAGCAGGAATGTTTGACTGAGATCTTTAGGTCTTCTCAGCTAAAAAAATATAAACAATAATAATAATAAAAGAAAGGGGAGAGAAGAATAACATAGCATTATTTTAAGAATGTAAAAAATATGTGAGCAAAATATTTAAGATATAAAATGGTATGAATGAACTGCAAGATGGAAAATATACTGATTTAAATTTTTTTTTGATTGTACATAAAAAATATATTAAAAGCATTGTAAGTGCTGTGATTACTCTGACAATTGTTATAAAAGCACCTCAAAACTACTATTATAGTGTTAAAACCATAGTAAGTTTGGTGATTATTGAGCTACTACTATACGTATCACAGTAAAACTAAAGTTATAGCAGTAAAAACATGATAAGCGTTGTAATTATTGTGCTTTTTACCAAAACTACCACAGCAAAACCAAAGTTACTGTGGTTAAAGCATGGTAAATTGTGTCATGTTTGAGTTTCAACTTTAAATATCACAGTAAAACTACTGTTACTGTGGTAAATAGCATGGTAGGTGTCCTGTTTAATGTGTTTCAACTTCAAATATCACAGTAAAACCACTGTTACTGTGGTAATAGCATGGTAAGTGTGTCATGTTTGTGTTTTAACTTCAAATATCACAGTAAAACCACAGTTACTGTGGTAATAGCATGGTAAAGTGTTGTGTTTGTGTTTTAACTTCAAATATCACAGTAAAACCACAGTTACTGTGGTAATAGCATGGTAAAGTGTGTCATGTTTGTGTTTTAACTTCAAATATCATAGTAAAACAGCAGTTACTGTGGTAATAGCATGGTAAAGTGTCGTGTTATGTTTTAACTTCAAATATCACAGTAAAACCACTGCTACTGTGGAAAAGAGCATTATAGGTGTCCTGTTTAATGTGCTTGAACTTCAAATATCACAGTAAAACCACTGTTACCATGGTTACCAGGGCTTAATTTGTGCCGGAACAAGCCGGATCCGGATCCGGTGTACCGACAAAACGTGCTATCAGATTGTGCTACCAATAATATATTTGCATTGTTTTAAGGGTAAGTTTAGGGTAAGGGTAAGTGTGGACGGGTAGGTTTAGGTATGGACATTAAAAAAATCCTCAAACCGCATGAATAAGATGCTGGTAGCACAATCTGATAGGAAGCATTTTTCGCTATCGATTTGTGCTACCTATCTTTTTTAATGGGAGGTAGCACAATCTGAGCGGGTAGCACAAATCGTCAGAACACCGTCAATAGGCTACTCTACATGCAAAACATCATAATGTACATTCATAAAAGTCATCATAAGGATTAAAACTATCCAGACATGAATGACTTTAGCTGATGTTGATGTCTGTTTAGTTTTAAAGCCAGACACGCACTTCTGAAAGGTAAGATTATAGCCTTTTGGTCAGATATATATAGGTTTGTTTAATTTATAAACCCAGTGTATTTAATGCAAAGCAAATCAAGTCACCTAAACGAACCGCAACAGCCTTTTTCCGAATATGAAATTTTTTATTTTTGCTTCTAAAAATGCTTAGTTTATAAACGAGTTAAAATAAATGAAATGTTGTATACGTGTTTAAACTGTAAAATATGTCGTATTAATAAATTTATTTGATGAAAATAAAGGCATTTAGGCAAGAAAGAGAATTAAAAAAATGTCTAAATAAATGAAAAACTAAAACAATACGAAACCAACAGCAACTAAATAAAATAATCAAAAATAAATATTCATTTTCTAATCAATCTCAGCATGCTTTAATTTAGTGTCGCTAGTGGATTGTGTCAATAAGCTTAAATTAAAATGTCTTTGGTCTGTGTTCTGGAAGTGTTAATTTAATTCTGCTAAACTTTAATTACTAAAACTCAAATTAAAACGCAAACTAACCTGTAGCCTATAGGGTAGAAATCTGTTCACAAAATAAAAACTAAACTAAAATTAACCAAATTATTCAAAAATAAAAAGCGAAAATCGAATGCAATATGAAAATAAAAGGGAATTTCAAAATGTAAACATAATAACCCTGACACAAACGTCTTTCATTGGCAGAAGAGGATCCGTCAAATGAGATGATCGGTTTGTTCAGATTAAGCCGGGGATTCTCCCAAATCTTCCCATGGCTACTTCAGGCTTGTACACTTAATTTGAGTTTGCAGTTTTAACAGTGGTTATTAATTATTATTATTTAGGACCATTTTTTTTTTTTACATTGCAGTAGGGGGAAAAATTTATAATCAGAAAACATGCCCGTGTCTGCTTTTATTTTCATGCAGTTGTATCAATAAACAAATGATCCAGTCTTTTACGTGCATCTTTAAAATCTTATTTAATTATGAGAAAGAAGTGGGGGGCGGCACAGTAGGGTTTTGCCTAGGGCAGCAGTTGAGTTTGTGCATTCGTTTTCTTTCTCAACTGTTCACATTTACTTAAGAAAAAACCTGGATACTCGCCAGGACAGCCATTTTTGCGTAATTTTGTGTGTATTTGGCTACTTAAGCTCAAAAACAAACTAGGAAAAAAACCTCAATATTGTAACGAGACGTGAGGCATGAGGATCCATTTGCAAGGCTGTATTAGAAGGTTTGGTCGGAAACAAGCATGGGTCAAACAGGTATATATATGGCAAGACAAAGAGTAATCCTAGGGCAAGCGTAGGTCTGCGATCTGTGAACAATATCCAACAGGGCAAGGCAGAGAGATAATCCAGGTACAAAAGCAATAATCCAAACGAGGTGCAAACAGAGTCCAAACGGCATGGCAAAGGGTTAATCCAGGAAATACGGGCAGGTATCAAAACACGAGAAAACAGGCAAGGCAAGGCTATAACAACTGGGTGGGCTCCGTAGGGCAGCTATCGCTAGTATATACGCTATACAATACTCAGCAGAGAGGAAGTCCATTGTTTATGTAGGGTGTGTGATCAGTGCAATCAGCTGTGTGTCGTCAGTGCAATGGATTATGGGAATTGTAGTCTGAGGTGACGTGCAACAGTAGTGTAGCGCAAGAGTCCATGTGGTGAGCGAGTGTCCTCTGGTGGTGAGTTAACGGAAGTTCATAGACCAGATTCATGACATAGCCCCCCCCCCCCCCCCAGGCGGAACAGGGGGCGGAACAGCGTAGGCGGAACAGGGGGAGGGATGGAGGGCCATGCCCACGTGGAAGTGGAGTGGCCGGGGACCGAGGCAGAGCAGGAAGCCAGGGCGGAGCAGACGGGACTGGAGCCCACCAGGGCGGAGCAGATGGGACTGGAGCCCACCAGGGCGGAGGAGACAGGGCAGAAGACCTCCACGGCGGAGCTGAAGACCACCAGACGGAGTAGATGGAGCAGAAGACCCCCAGACCGGAGTAGAAGACCACCAGACAAGAGCAGAAGACCACCTCGGCGGAGCAGACAGACCTGAAGACCACGGCAGGGACTGGGACCTAGGGAACACTGAGACACATGAAACAGAGCATTTTTGGCCCCAAGAGCCAAGGCATCTTTCGTGTGTCTTTGATAGAGTGTGTCATGTTTGACTGTGCACCAGTCTTCTGCCTGCCTGCTTGTTTTTCCCCCCTCGGGGTGGTTTTTGCTGTTTTGTTTAATTTTATTATTAAAAAACCTGATTTATTTGAGTTCTCAACCTCATCTCTCTCGTGACAAATTGAGGATGAAGGACAGCTGCAGCGGCGAGAAGTGTTTACGTGAACTTGACTTAAATATTCATCTGTACCTCACATTAAATTATGTAACGGCTTCAGAACACTTGAAATATAGTGCACGAAAACTTTATGATATTTTATGTGTTTGTGGCTTTTGTGGGGCTTAACAATAACAATAACATTCAGCGCAACTCCAAAAAGGAGGACAATTGAGTGTTTTTCGGCTTTCGGCTGCGCCGGACGCCAGACAGGGGGCTTAAAATCAGGACTGTCCATCCAAAATCCGGACATATGGCCACCCTACTAGGGAGTGAGAAATGTTGGCTTTTATGGTTAATGGGGACCCTCCATAGGCATAATGGTTTTTAAACTGTACAACCCTTATTTTCTATCGCCCTACAACAACCCTGCACCTAAACCTACCCCTTAAAGGAAACTTTGTGTATTTTTACTTTATCAAAAAATAACTAATTCTTTATGATTTATAAGCCTTTTGAATTATTGGGACACTGAAAATGTCCTCATAAATCACCTTCTCCTTGTAATACCTATGTCATTATACAAATTTGTGTCCTTATAAACCACATAAACATGCACACACACACACTAGTTTTACACTTTATTTTTTATTTATCTATAGCACATTCCATTTTGTTTGTATGTATTTTAGACTTCATTATAATGTCATTACACAATTACAATCACACATTTTTTATAGATCAATAAATAACCATTGTAATATATATATATATATATATATATATATCATCTGAGGTTACATATGTAACCATAGTTCCCTAAGAATAGGGAACGAGACACTGCGTCCTCTAGAGGGCGCTATGGGAACGCCTTCAGCATGACCGGTCTCTGAAGCATGAATAAAAACACACAATGCACTTGACATTGGCAGGTGGAAGCCTATGACGTAAGCAAATGAGCCTCCGCGGGCATAAAAGGGCGCCTGTGGAACACGTCATCCTCTTTTTTCAAAGGGGACGCCGACAGGAATGCCCGAAGCATGGCCAAGAGATGCAGTGTCTCGTTCCCTATTCTCAGGGAACTATGGTTACATATGTAACCTGAGACGTTCCCTTCCGAAGTGAACTTCTACACTGCGTCCTCTAGAGGGCGCTATGGGAACGCTATGCCAACACCACCATGCTGAGGGAAAGAGTGTCCAAAAGCTGGATTCCTAAGTCACAGACTCGAGGAACACCATCCCTGCCCAGCAGAACTAGGGTCAAAAACCCCTCTTCAGGCAAGCTCAAAGCTCGCCATCATAGACTAGCTCACCAGAGTATGGCTCTCGGAGTGGAGGTCTCAGAAAGCGACTCTCAAGATTAAGAGGAGACTTCTACACTCGATGCTATGAACAGCTAGTGAGGCTCAGGAAGAGCATGCACATAGTACTGCCTAAGCGGAGCTCTGGAGAGTGGAGGCTTAGGCAGAATGACTCTCTAAAACGAGAGAAAACCTAGCAACACTCGATCCAGGTAGGGGAACTCTTAAGAGTGGAGGTCTCAGCATGACGACTCTCTAATTGAGAGGAGACCTGGCTACACTCAACGCCAGAGGCAGTTAGTGAGGCTCAAGAAAGAGCCTGTGCATAGTGCTGCCTAAGCGGAGCTCTAGAGAGTGGAGGCTTCAGCAGAATTACTCTCTAAACGAGAGGAAGCCTAGCATCAACCCTAGTTGGGGGGCTCTTAGGAGTGGAGGTCTCAGCATACCGACCCTCTAAAGCGAGAGGAGACCAGACTACACTCAGCGCTAAAGACAGCTAGCGAGGCTCACAATAGAGACTACATATTAATGGTGCTGCCTAAGCGGAGCTCTGGAGAGCAGAGGCTTCAGTAGAATGACTCTCTTAAACGAGAGGAAGCCTGACACTCGATCCAGGTAGGGGAACTCTTTAAGAGTGGAGGTCTCAGCATAGCGACTCTCTAATTGAGAGGAGACCTGGCTACACTCAACGCCACAGGCAGTTAGTGATGCTCAAAAAGAGCCTACATTCTCCTATTACTGCCAGAGACGGAGCTCTGAAGAGTGGAGGCCTCAGCAGGACGACTCTCTAACGAGAGGAAGCCTAACAACACTCAACCCTAGTTGGGGGGCTCTTAAGAGTGGAGGTCTCAGCATACCGACTCTCTAAAGCGAGAGGAGACCGGACTACACTCAGCGCTAAAGACAGCTAGCGAGGCTCACAATAGAGACTACGTACTAATGGTGCTGCCTAAGCGGAGCTCTGGAGAGCAGAGGCTTCAGTAGAATGACTCTCTTAAACGAGAGGAAGCCTAACACTCGATCCAGGTAGGGGAACTCTCAGAGTGGAGGTCTCAGCATAATGACTCTCTAAGTGAGAGGAGACCTGGCTACACTCAACGCCAAAGGCAGTTAGTGAGGCTCAAGAAAGAGCCTGTGCATAGTACTGCCTAAGCGGAGCTCTAGAGAGTGGAGGCTTCAGCAGAATGACTCTCTAAACGAGAGGAAGCCTAGCAACACTCAACCCTAGTTGGGGGGCTCTTAAGAGTGGAGGTCTCAGCATACCGACTCTCTAAAGCGAGAGGAGACCGGACTACACTCAGCGCTAAAGACAGCTAGCGAGGCTCACAATAGAGACTACGTACTAATGGTGCTGCCTAAGCGGAGCTCTGGAGAGCAGAGGCTTCAGTAGAATGACTCTCTTAAACGAGAGGAAGCCTAACACTCGATCCAGGTAGGGGAACTCTTCAAGAGTGGAGGTCTCAGCATAATGACTCTCTAATTGAGAGGAGACCTGGCTACACTCAACGCCGGAGGCAGTTAGTGATGCTCAAAAAGAGCCCACATTCTCCTATTACTGCCAGAGACGGAGCTCTGAAGAGTGGAGGCCTCAGCAGGACGACTCTCTAAACGAGAGGAAGCCTAACAACACTCAACCCTAGTTGGGGGGCTCTTAAGAGTGGAGGTCTCAGCATACCGACTCTCTAAAGCGAGAGGAGACCGGACTACACTCAGCGCTAAAGACAGCTAGCGAGGCTCACAATAGAGACTACATACTAATGGTGCTGCCTAAGCGGAGCTCTGGAGAGCAGAGGCTTCAGTAGAATGACTCTCTTAAACGAGAGGAAGCCTAATACTCGATCCAGGTAGGGGAACTCCTAAGAGTGGAGGTCTCAGCATAACGACTCTCTAATTGAGAGGAGACCTGGCTACACTCAGCGCCAGAGGCACCAGAGACAGAGCTCTGAAGAGTGGAGGCTTCAGCAGGACGACTCTCTAAACGAGAGGAAGCCTAACATCACTCAACCCTAGTTGGGGGGCTCTTAAGAGTGGAGGTCTCAGCATAATGACTCTCTAAGCGAGAGGAGACCTGACTACACTCTGCGCTAGAGACAGCTAGCGAGGCTCACAATAGAGCCTGCATACTCATAGTGCAGTCTAAGCGGAGCTCTGGAGAGTGGAGGCTTCAGCAAAATGACTCTCTTAAAGGAGAGGAAGCCTAGCAACGCTCAATCCAGGTAGGGGAACCCTTACGAGTGGAAGTCTCAGCATAACGACTCTCCAAAGCGAGAGGAGACCTGACTGCACTCAGTGCTAAAGACAGCTAGCGATGCTTACAATAGAGCCTACATACTAGTAGTGCAGTCTAAGCGGAGCTCTGGAGAGCGGAGGCTTCAGAAAAATGACTCTCTTAAACGAGAGGAAGCCTAGCAACACTCAATCCAGGTAGAGGAGCTCTCACGAGTGGAAGTCTCAGCATAACGACTCTCTAAGCGAGAGGAGACCTGACTACACTCAGCGCTAGAGATAGCTAGCGAGGCTCACAATAGAGCCTACATGCTAACAGTGCAGACTAAGCGGAGCTCTGGAGAGCGGAGGCTTCAGCAAAATGACCCTCTTAACGAGAGGAAGCCTAGCAACATTCACTACAGGTAGGGGAACCATTACGAGTGGAAGTCTCAGCATAACGACTCTCCAAAGCGAGAGGAGACCTGACTACACTCAGCGCTAAAGACAGCTAGCGAGGCTTACAATAGAGCCTACATACTAATAGTGCTATCCAATCAGAGCTCTGGAGAGCGGAGGCTCCAGCAGAATGACTTTCTTAAACGAGAGGAAGCCTAGCAACACTCAATCCTGGTTCAGGAGCTCTTAAGAGTTGAGGTCTCAGCATAACGACTCTCTAAAGTGAGAGGAGACCTGACTACACTCAGCGCTAGAGAAAGCTAGCAAGGCTCACAATAGAGCCTACACACCAATAGTGCGGTCTAAGCGGAGCTCTGGAGAGCGGAGGCTTCAGCAGAATGACTCTCTTAAATGAGAGGAAGCCTAGCAACACTCGATCCAGGTAGGGGAACCCTTACGAGTGGAAGTCTCAGCATAACGACTCTCTAAAGCGAGAGGAGACCTGACTTCACTCAGCGCTAGCGACAGCTAGCGAGGCTCACAATAGAGCCTACATACTAATAGTGCAGTCTAAGCGGAGCTCTGGAGAGCTGGGGCTTCAGTAGAATGCCTAGTAACACTCGATCCTGGTTCAGGAGCTCTTAAGAGTGGAGGTCTCAGCATAACGACTCTCTAAAGTGAGAGGAGACCTGACTACACTCAGCGCTAGAGAAAGCTAGCAAGGCTCACAATAGAGCCTACACACCAATAGTGCGGTCTAAGCGGAGCTCTGGAGAGCGGAGGCTTCAGCAGAATGACTCTCTTAAATGAGAGGAAGCCTAGCAACACTCAATCCAGGTACAGGAGCTCTTAAGAGTGGAGGTCTCAGCATAACGACTCTCTAAAGTGAGAGGAGACCTGACTACACTCAGCACTAGAGAAAGCTAGCAAGGCTCACAATAGAGCCTATACACCAATAGTGCTGTCTAAGCGGAGCTCTGGAGAGCGGAGACTTCAGCAAAATTACTCTCTTAAATGAGAGGAAGCCTAACAACACTCGATCCAGGTAAAAAAAAGACACTCTTTTATTTAAATTAATTTTTTTAGCTTGCAAGCGCCCCTAGGGGGCATCGACCTCCCTTCGATGTCAGCATAATTAGCATGCTTATACCGATGGATGCGGGCTGAATATGGTTTATCCCATGCCTACATGATCTCACTATGAAGATCTGGAAGGAATGGGAGGCTCACGGGAGCTGGGAGGTTATGCCAGAGAGAGATCGCTCATCAAGTCTACTGCGAGCCACTCCCCCTTTTCGTGCCTCCACTGTAGGTCTAACCTAGCAGAGGCGCACGCTTCATAACCTCCAGCAGCTCTACATACGCGGGGCAGACAAGCTGAGAAGGCTCAGAAATATCCTCTCCGCCTTCATCAGCCCACCATGAGCCAGCAGAGCACTTCCTGCTGGATCAGAAGATGTAAGAGACAATACATCTTCCTCCAGCAGTTTACTCTCGTCAGCCGCTGACGAACGCGGGATATTAATTCCTCCCGCAGACTCGTCAGCGAGCTCCATCTGCGATCCCCACGACCTCAGTCTCCTCGCTGCCTCAGCAGCGGCTGGACCCGAGCCACGGGGGGCAGATGATTGCGAGAAAAGGGACATACGAGAGCGGAGCTTTCCCAGAGAGAAAAGCTCACGATGCGCACACTCCATTCCCTCGAGAACAGAGCGCGCGTGCTCTTCGCCCAAACATAATTACTCACACTTCAGAAACGAAGTCCACTGAAGACAAAAAGAGGATGACGTGTTCGACAGGCGCCCTTTTATGCCCGCGGACGCTCATTTGCTTACGTCATAGGCTTCCACCTGCCAATGTCAAGTGCATTGCGTGTTTTTATTCATGCTTCAGAGACCGGTCACGCTGAATGCGTTCCCATAGCTCCCTCTAGAGGACGCAGTGTAGAAGTTCCCTTCGGAAGGGAAATATATATATATATATATATATATATATATATACAATTGCTCACATGGTGAACTGTAATAAACACGTGTTTGATTAAAAAATATGCTATATATCTCTCATTATACACATCAGGGCCGGCTCTGCCCACTCACTCAAAATTAGACAAAGATTGCGTAATTTTTTTATGCAGTGATTAAAACCAATCTGAAGTGAACTGTATTTTGAGAAGTTTAAGATATAGCTGGATACTGCCCCAACAATAATAAAATAACACCAGAAAATTGCAGCATTTTTCTTTTATTGGCTGAAATCAAGGCGCGCTGAATTCACGCGGAGCTTCAGTCTGTTGCAGAAAAGCTGAGGCTGACAACGAGCGAAAACAGGCAGAAATATTTGCGCGCTATCAAGGGAAGTTTGTGAGTTACAGGGATTTTTATAGGCTACATGAATATGTATCATAGCCTACCACTGAAATGACCTGGGATGCGTTTCCCAAAAGCATCGTAAGCTTAAGTACATCGTAGACCCATTGAAA
Source organism: Ptychobarbus kaznakovi (assembly GCA_027422405.1). NCBI lineage: Eukaryota > Metazoa > Chordata > Actinopteri > Cypriniformes > Cyprinidae > Ptychobarbus > Ptychobarbus kaznakovi. Next base: position 17,930,857 of record CM049805.1, read on the forward strand.
CCAATGGAGCTACGATCAACTTAGGTTTACGATGATTTTGGGAAATGCAGCCCTGATCAGATTTAATGTTCCAAAAAAATTTGCTCATAACGTTCATTCATTCATTGCATGGATGGCTGGGGTAAGAACATAATATAAGCATCTAAAATGCATGTAGGCTATACAGTTCAGTTGAAAGCTTACCACTTTTGGCTTGCTGTTTATGCTGAATGTAAGAATGAAAATTGAAAGTAAAGAGCCTGTGCGATGAAAGTTACGTTCATTACAATAGCAACAGTCTGCTCGACATAGCGTTCCCCTTATATGACGTACCAGTGGTTCTCAAAGTGTGGTACGAGTACCACTATTTATTAGTGGTACTCAGGCTCTCTCTAGTCAGGCTCTCTCTAGTGGTACGCAGAGTAATCACTAAATTAAACAAAAATGTATGTTAAAACAATACATTTTAATTTAATCGTTATTTGAGTTAAGTTTTTTTTCTTTGTTTTTTTACAATTAAGCACAGTACAGTTTTATTTAACTTTAATAACTTAAATGTATTTACCTGTTTGTAAGCACTGCGCAGTGTTAATGTTCAAACTGTGTATTTACAATGTAAAAGTGGCCGACAACATGAAATATTGTTATTAGGAATAAAACTGCCTTGTTTTTGAACTGTGCAGAGCTGTGGCTGAATAGTTAGGCCTACAATGCTAATGTATTTTAATGTTGGTCATTATGGTGGTACTTGGAGAGCCAAATGTATTCTGAGGTGGTACTTGGTATTAAAAGTGTGAGAACCACAGATGGTAAACGACCAACAACATCCAGTGATGCAAACTATTTGACTTAAAAAAAAAAAAATTATTCCACAGTTTTGAATGGAGAGTAGGTCTGTCATTTAGGTGATTCATGTAATTCATAAGATGACAATAGCATTTTCCTGTTTTGCGTTTCAACTATACGACTTAAATTAAATGGATGCATATTTTAAAATAAAAAATATATTATTTGCAGTTCAGTTTACTTAAATTCTTATTATTTTACTGTTCTTTTCTTTTAATTTATTCCCGTAAATCCATTTAAATCCTTTAGTTATTTAGTTTTTTTAAATAAATACCATTACCATAGTGGTCTGGTCTTTATTTTCCTCAAAACGACTGGTCCTCCCAATGCTCTAGACATGATTACGGCCCTGTTTGGTATAAATAAAATAGTTAGTTTAAAAGAATTACCAGCGTAGAAACAATGATCCAGAGAAACAGAACAAAGAGGGCTTGATGATATGATGACAAAAAAATGCCCACCCAGGATATCTGCCAGCCCACCCTTCCATAGCTGTCAAGAACCGGGCCTGATACACATAGCTGTATGTGCTAGTCACAAACATGGGCAACTAGTAGCAACACTCGCATTTGTATAAATTCACACACACACACACACAACACACACACACACACACACACACACACACACACACACACACACACACACATGTTGGTTTTTATGGTTTACGGGGACTTTCCATAGGCGTAATGGTTTTTATACTGTACAAACCGTATGTGCTATTGCCCTACACCTACCCTACACCTAAACTTAGCCCTCACAGGAGACGGTGCATTTCTATTTTCCCTCAAAAAACTCACTCTGTATGATTTATAAGCGTTTTAAATTATGGGGACACTGAAAATGTCCTCATAAATCACCTCCTCGTAATACCTATGTCATACCCATGTCATTATACAAATTTGTGTCCTCATAAACCACACATGCCCACAGTTGGTTTTTATGGTTTACGGGGACTTTCCATAGGCGTAATGGTTTTTATACTGTACAAACCGTATGTGCTATTGCCCTGCCCTCACAGGAGACGGTGCATTTCTATTTCCCTCATCACTCTGTATGATTTATAAGTGTTTTAAATTATGGGGACACTGAAAATGTCCTCATAAATCACCTTCTCCTTGTAATACCTATGTCATACCCATGTCATTATACAAATTTGCCTCATAAACCACATAAACATGCACACACACACACACACACACACACACACACACACACACACACACAGAGAGAGATCGTGTTGCTCATGGCAGCTGCCCATTGGATCTCTCACTATTATTTACTGGCTTTCAATGTCAACCGAAACACGTTCCATGCGCTATATGATTACATGCTGCTGAAAGTAACTGAATGTGAATGTAGGTATCACAAGATCCTGTTTATTTAGTACAAATATCCTTCAAAAGTTTGAGTTCTAAAAAGATTCATGGGCCTGTCTATTGCCTACCCTGGTGAAACAACCACAACAACAAGAGATTTTGGAGAAAATTATATTCTGAAGAGGAACTGTTGTGCCGTGGGCATGTGGTTTAAAAAAATGCCTCTCATTTCACATCCTCACCTAATGTGATGTTCAGCGCATAAACAGATGGATGCCTATCGCAGCACATCAGATTCAACATTCAACACTGGGATATAGAATTTCACAGTGCTTAAATTGCATTGAAGCATCGCTGCAATGCTTCCATATGCATTTATTAAATGCACACAAACCTGTACGTTCACAACAGCATTATCAAAGTAATTTGCTTATCTTTAATTTCAACCTCAATTCAACATATTGAAGAACGCAGACCGAATTCGATAAACGCTGAACATGTGTGGAGATAAACAGTGGTTGATGTGTTTGCTTGCCTGTAATTCTTTAACGGTCTCAGTGGTGTTATTTGCGCATAACTCTGACTGATATCTGCACCGGTACAGTCAGCGTATCTTTGTGGTTTTATATTAGCACGTGCTGCAGCTCTTCAGTGTGTGTGCTCAGCATTGTTGGGCTGAAATAAGGTTCCTATTACAGGCCAGGTTCATGAAATTGTATGAGCGGCGGTCCCAATCCAGGAATAGATGAGTATGCGAGGCCAGCATAAAGGATATCCCTAAAGCCCTGAGCTGAGAAAGACAGGAAGAAATGACAGCGATGTGACAAACGGAAAGCACAACTCAACAATATGTGAATAAATTTGATTCTTGCATTTATGACTAACAGCAAAGGAAAATGCTAGTACAAAACTGTATAACTCCATGGTATTCTTGGAATACACTGCATTGTATTTTAAATGTGATGTAACAAAATAATACAACCAAATATAGCAAAATAGTGAAAATATATAAGTAATTAAAAAAAAAAAAATCCCCTGTTCATTTTTCAATAAAAAGTGGCAGCCGTAGTTGCCAAAAAATCATTGAAATAAATAGTGACGATATTTCAGGTATTGAGGAATGGCATTTTGTTGCCTGTGTATTTTACAACTTTATATACTATTAAGCAATATTAATTTTGCACTATTTTACAATGAAAGTACATTTTATTTAACCATGTAACAATATTAAAAGTTAAATACTGGAACATTTTTAAATATTGCTAAAATCTTTCAATTACATTTTTACATTATTTGCTATTATTCGCTATTAGATATTGAATAAGATATTTGGTATTTGGCTTTAAGCACATCTTTAAATTACCCAGCTAACAAAAATATGTTCCAAGAATGTTTTGCTAACAATCCCATTAACGTTATATCTGATTGTACAGTCAAATGTCAGCAAGATATTAATGGAAGCAAATGATTGTTCACATCACACAAGCTCCTTTCTTCCCAGTCATAGAGTCACTTTCTGTCTCTCTACATTTATATATAAATATAATAATGATGTTAATGGTGAAATGGCTTTAGACTTTAGAACTTCAGGAATGGTATGTTGTTTAAGCTCATCACAAAATAATGAAACCTTTTAGCTGCATACAACACATTTTTGGTCTTTGATATTCAAATATTTTGGGCTTGTATGATACACTTCCTCCTACCTCACCAGTCCCAGTTGGGTATCTGTGCAGTCTTAATTAAGTTAATTCTGTACACAGTACTGGGTCTTGTAACATGCAACAATAAAACTACTTTCACAGCCTAATACTGCTGCATTTAAAGCCATGTTTATGAACTAGCAAAGGCTGTATAGTTGGAGAAAATCTTCATTATAGGTGGCAGGTTCTTTTGCTATCTTTGAAATCCCTGGAGCGAAATGAACAGGGACAGCTACACTGCTTAATGCAACGTAGCCTAGCAACAGAAATTGCCACGACTTCAGGAACACACTCTCATATTTATGTTTACATGAGAGAATGATTCGTATGTCAAGCTGATGGGTCCTAATGTCTCCAACTCCCGTAGGAGTGCTCCTTCACTCTCTCTCTTCTCACTCTCTCTTTCTACTTTTCTTCTATCCTCTTTTTTCTTTCTTTTTTGTGCTTCTTTGCTCCCCAACATGTGTGAACTGGCAGTGATCTAAATGATATGTATACGATTCAATCAAAGTTATTAATTCAATTAGTTAATATTTATTATTAAATTAATATTTTTTATCTATTCAGTATTTTTGCAGACAATTAACTTTTAAATGGAAACCTCATCACTGACATTTTAGTATATCTTACAGTTCTTGAAATTATAGTTTGTATCATACATTTTCAGAAATATGATTAGTGGTTTGGGGGTCTGACTCCTTATTTGAAACCTGAAACCCCCAAAGAAAGGGTCTTAAAACTACAAATATTTTTTCACAAATGTCATAACCACAAATATATAGGCTGTGCATTCACCTTTTGCCAAACACTGTCAGGCATTATTTGGATAAAACATGATCAATTGATTTAGTATTTATAACTAGATTATAGATTTACATTATATATTTATTATACATCACACATACACAAGAAATGAAAATTCACTCATCCTAAGGCCATCCAAGATGAGTTTGTTTCTTTATCAAAACAGATTTAGAGAAATTTAGCATCACATCACTTGCTCACCAGTGGATCTTTAATTGTAGCATCCCATTTGTTGACAACTTTATCATCATTCACACTGCAATCTTTACAGTTAGCTTGTTGATGATTCTGGATTTTCAGTTAAATACATGCTGTTTTGCTGTGTATAAAACATACAAAATGCTTGAAATGGTTATTGCACAACTATGTGCATAACTTTAACATTAAAACAAGGCAATCTTGCTTTTGTGGGGAAAAAAGCATACCTGTCTCAGCAGGTAAAACAAACAAAAAAACTCTAGCAAGGGGAACGTAGCATTATCACTAGTAAGTCTTGTTATTTTTTTTTTTTTGGTAAGATTTTGGTTTTATCAACCAGTCAAATATGTTCATTAAACTTTAATCATTACTGCTTGCTTTGGCGATATGACAATATAAATGTCAGCGATGATATAAAGTGTAAATCGATTGAACTTGTTCTATATCGTTTATATATCGTCATGGTCTGCAAATATATCTGTGGAGCTTTTAGTGGGCAGGTGCTATTGACACGTCAGAGCGATAAATAAACAAGGATTGATGAGTAATAAGCAGCTTTCTCTGTGTGTGTGTGTGTGTGTGTGTGTGTGTGTGTGTGTGTGTGTGTGTGTGTGTGTGTGTGTGTGTGTGTGTGTGTGTGTGTGCCCAAGACAAAGATAATTATAATGCTAATAATAATACAAAATTAAATTGTAATTGTTTTAAGGGCATACTCACACTAGGCACAGTTGCCTTGTACTTAAGCACAAGCGCGATTGTCCTTTCGCCAACAGACAGATATCACAGGATTATTACAGAGGCAACTGAGGATAATGGTGGAATTTTCAGCTTTACACGCAAACTACAATACCGGTTCATAAATAAGATAAGAACCAGACCCATTGTAAATCTAAATGTACTCTAATTAAATTATTTGAAAAGTGTGATATCCAAGTAGTTATAAAGGTTTTTGCTGTCATGATAACAATAGCGCATACAAAAATAGTACATTAAAGGTGGATAAGCAATTTCTGGAAGCCAATGTTGATATTTGAAATCACCAACACAAACATGCCCCAACCCTTATAGGGTCTCGCCCCTATTTTGATGGCTCTGCCCCACACATACGTAGCTTTATCATTACGCAGATGTTTTCCGCTTTTGTTTTTTATCCGCCATCTCTTTCTGTCACTCGGCTCGGCTGTTCACTGAACACTCTCTCCTTTATATCATGAGTAGACACGCCCCTTACTGCTGATTGGCTACAAGTTGTTTTGGTACTCGGCCCCGACTCAGTTTTCTAAAGCGTTTTTGAAAAATTACATACCCCACCTTTAACTGTTCCATGCTCCAGCGCAGTTAGCGGTCACACTACATGCGTACCACACCTGAGCCACCTCTTCAAGTGGGCCATGGCATGGTTAAACGAACCGCACTGGACACGGTACAGAGCAGTCACTCTTGTGAAATGAACTGGACTTTGTGGGTCAATCGTGCTCAAGCACGGATCAGATCCCCTAGTATGAGTACATCTTAAATAAAGTGAATAGCAGATAGCACAGCACAACTATAACCATAACAGCACAAAAAAAATTATGAATGATAAAAAACACTGACAGCCAATCTGAATAATTTCTGCTTTAAAGAGCTTGAGCATTTAGTGACAGATGACACAACTGCATTGTATACTTAGAATACACTAATATAGTTACCTTTATAATTATCGTTGTTGGTGTAAACAGGCCTTAATAGTGTTACTTCACTGGATGGCCAATTTCAAATGTATTTTGTGTATTTTCAAAATACAAAATACTGTATTTGGATTTAAATACATTTTCCCACACAGTAATTTGTATTTGTATTTAAAGAATTTTTTCCACACAGTATTTTGTATTTTTATTTTAAATACATTTTGATGAATTTGTGCCCATCTCTGACCATGGGATAGACTTTATGGTCTATATGCTGCCTGGTAGTGGCACATTGAATTTCATTTCTCTTTCCGCTGTTGTTTACAACTTCGAATTGCTTGCAGTATAATAACATTACGAGCTGTGCTTGAATAATAATGCTTTCAAATTGCACATCACTGATGATCCAGCTCGCAATCTTTAGATAGGAGACAGGAAAAGAGGGTTTCAAACTTCATCGGAGGGTTCAGTCATCAGCATTCAGTGTGGGTGAAAAAAAAGTTATGAGCCCATAAAATTTGATAAGTACTTTGTGATCTTATATTGATCTTTGGCTGTGTATCATTTCATTTCTTCTGTTCGCTTTTGTCACACACTCAGTTTTGGGTGTGTAAAAAATATCCTCGATTCCCTTTCACCACATGTGAGACAATAGTGGGCCCTCCAGCCTTGTTGCCATAGTTACCAAGCAGTTTAGGCAGACAAGAATTGTGGGTGCTGACAACAGTGAATCAACTGATACTCTAGTGACCTCCCCATTCCATCAGCGACTGCTGTTAATGGAACGTTTTAATGCGGCAGCTCTCAGAACTGCACAGTGATAAAAAACATAAAAAAACATTCATATGTGCCAAAAAACAGGAATCTGACCATGTATAAATGAGCATTTAAAGTCAACACGAAACCCTTTTCATGCAACCCCTGTTGCTTCTGCTATGTGAATTGTTTCCGAGTGAATCAGGATATTCAACATGATCCTTTTAAATATAAAACATGTGTAGCGCCTTTAGTCCTGGACTAATGACATAAGCACTAACATCTATCTAGGCTAGGACAGGGGTTGCTTAAGAAGAGTGAGTCAGTTGAACAATTAACATATTTATTGCCAGACAAAAGCAATGTAACAGACACAGCCTTGACTGGGTATATAAATAATGAAATAAAACTAAGAGCTCTTCAAAATAATAAATAACAAAAACAAAATCAACAGAACCCCATTTAAATTTAGTTCTTTGTCCTTGAATATATAGATCTGAGTCTAAAGTATAGTTCTTTAAACCAGTGTGTGCATAGATTCCAAAAGCTATCAGTTCCTTGAATGAGTGTATGGATTCCAAACAAAAGGGAAGTTCCGCTCCTCAAATGTAGGTACGTTGAGTGCACTAAGTATTCCTACCAGTGTGGGTGAACAAGGTTGATGCTCTTATCTGGTGTTTCCATGGACAAATCAAGCCAATCAGGCTCTCTCTATGACGAATCTCGCAGCTGGCCACACTACTTTCACGATCGTCACAGTCTCACTGGGCTGGGCTCGCCATTTCCACTTCTTCTGATACCTCAAAAACCAATCGGAGATTAACCAAAGTTAACCAACATTGCTTCATTCGATGTTCAAGTGGAATGAACTCATCTGCATGCACGTTTCTTGAAGAATCATCGACAGAAAAATTTGATTCTTGCTTACTCTACACTCCACTCTACTAGGAGGAGTAGAGCGCCCTCTATAGGAAATTATATACTACTACCTCTGACTCAGTATCCCTAATTTTATAGGGGTTACACATGGTTCTCATACACATAACGTATGGTCAGCATTTACAACCCGAATTCGGGAAATGTTGGGATGTTTTTTAAATTTGAATAAAATGAAAACTAAAAGACTTTCAAATCACATGAGCCAATATTGTATTCACAATAGAACACAGAGAACATAACAAATGTTTATACGGAGACATTTTACATTTTTATCCACTACATTTCAAATTTGATGCCTGCTAAAGGTCTCAAAAAGTTAGCACGGGGGCGACAAAGGGATGACAAAGGAAGACATTTTGAAAAGATTCAGCTGGGAGAACCTCTAGCAACTAATTAAGTTAATTGACATCGGGCCTGTAACATGATTAGCTATAAAAGGGATGTCTTAGAGCAGGGGATCCCAAACTTTTCCATTCCACAACTCACCTAGACAAGTATAATCTATTTCACGACCCACCAAAATATTTGAGATAAAAAACAATTGACATTACTTTAAGCTTAATCTTAATTAAAAGTTTAATATGGCAGAAATTAAGGAGGCCTCCAGGGCGGCGCCCGCTCCGGGACCCTTGGCGGAGCAGGGAGCCTGGGCAGCCATGGCGGATCCGGGGATTCGGGCGGCCATGGCAAGTCCGCCTCCGAGGCCGCAGCCCCAGCCCCGGCCTCTTCGGTTTTATTCACTTTATTAAGTGCCAACTAAAGCTCTATCAAGCAAAAAGGAAGCCATATGTGACCATGGTCCAGAAGCGCCGTCGTGTCCTGTGGGCCAAGGCTCATTTAACATTTTCAAATTGGAAAAGTGTTCTATGGTCAGACGAGTCCAAATTTGAAATTCTTGTTGGAAATCACGGACATGTTATCAGCGCTCAGTTCAAAAGCCAGCATCTCTGATGGTATGGGGGTGCATAAGTGCATACGATATGGGCAGCTTGCATGTTTTGGAAGGCACTATGAATTCTGAAAGGTATACAAAGGTTTTAGAGCAACATATGCTCCCCTCCAGACGATGTCTATTTCAGGGAAGGCCTTGTGTATTTCAGCAAGACAATGCAAAACCACATACTATAGCTATTACAACAGCATGGCTTTGTAGTAAAAGAGTCCGGGTGCTGAATCGCCCTGCCTGCAATCCAGATCTTTCACCTATAGAGAACATTTGGCGCATCATTTTATGAAAAATACGTCAAAGACGACCTCGAACTCATCAGCAGCTGGAAACTTATATAAGGCAAGAATGGGACCAAATTCCAATGCCAATACTCCAGAAACTCATAACCTCGATGCCCAGACATCTTCAAGCTGTTTTGAAAATAAGAGGAGATGCTACACCATGGTAAATATGCCCCTGTCCCAACTATTTTGAGACCTGTAGCAGGCATCAAATTAGAAATTAGCTCATTTTGTGCATAAAATTGTACAAATTTCTCAGTTTAAACATTTATGTTATCTACATTCTCTTGTGATTAAAATATTGGCTCATGTGATTTGAAATTCTTTTAGTTGTCATTTTATTCATATTTAAAAAACGTCCCAACATTTCCGGAATTCGGGTTGTAGAATGTAAGCATTTTGTATAAAGAACTTCAGAAATGTTTACGATGCTTTTTAGATTCATTAAATATTTAATTCATGGTTTCATATATTGATTTTTTTTAAGTTATATTTATGGGCTTTTGCCTTTATTTGATAGGACGGCAGAGAGAAGAAAACATTGGGTAAAGAGAGGGGGTCAGGATCGGCAAAGGCCTTCGAGACGGGATTTGAACTCGGGTCACACTCACACTAACCACGAGGCTATCGGTGCCAACAGATTTATTGCATTTAAGAAATGACAGTAATAAAATATGTTCAACAGTGTCAGGGATAACGCATCACAAGTAATGTGAGTTATGTAATCAGTTAATTAACTAGTAAAGTAACACATTACTTTAAAATTTTACAAGAAAATAGCTGTTACTTTTTTCAAATAATTAATGCTAGCTACTTTGTTTTCCCATTTATTGAGATAAATCAGAGTTGCAGAGGCGCTTCTTTTAGGCTGAGGCTTATTTTACTTTACAGTTGTCAAAAATATTATTATTATTATTATTTTGGTTAATAAGCAAGTCCAGCTTAGGTGACAAAAAGTAGCATAATTACTTTCCAAAATAACTAAGTAACACAACTAGTTACTTTTTTATGGACTAACGTAATATTGTATTGAATTACTTTTAAAAGTAACTTTTCCCAACACTGATGTTGCAATCACATTTATTTAACACACACACACACACATATATATATATATGTATTTATTTATTTAGTCATTTAGCAGACGCTTTTATCCAAGCGACTTACAAATGAGGACATTATAGAAGCAATCAAAACCAACAAAAGAGCAACAACATGCAAGTGCTATTACAAGTCCTGGTTAGCCTAACGCAGTACACGTAGGAAGGATTTTTTTTTTTTTTTTTTTAGAAAACGAGTATGTAAAATATAGAAACATTAAACTTAGTGTTAGTTTTACAAGAAAAGCTAGCAGTTAGAGAATAAATATGCAATTGATAGAGGGTCTTAATAAAAAGAAGACAGATTAGATAAAATAAAATTAGAATAGAGAGTTCTAGAGTTAGAGAGCCAAATAAAGATGGAAGATATGTGTTTTTAGCCGTTTCTTGAAGATGGGTAAGGATTCAGCTGCTCAGATTGAGTTAGGCAGGTCATTCCACCAAATGGGAACAGTTAATGAAAAAGTTAGTGTAAGTGATTTTGTGCCTCTTTGGTATGGCACAATAAAGCGACGTTCACTTGCAGAACGCAAGCTTCTAGAGGGCACACAAATCTATTATCATTCCAGTCATTATTTCAGTCACATGATCATTCAGAAATCATTCTAACATGTTGATTTGGTGCTCAAGAAACATTTTTATGATTATCATTTGTTTTTATATCTATTTTCTGCATATGATTACTAGTTCTATAGAGGTTCATATCTAGGTTGATGGATGAGGAATTGGAAAATTTTAATTGATACTATTGTTAGCATGATAGGGTAGATGAAGCTGGTTGTAGGCGGATAATTAGGCTACTGTCAAAAGCCGCTGCCAATCAAAACAGCTAGTAAAAGAATGTAGTAATGGTGAAATACACCTTTAGCACATTTAACTGCCACTTTAGTACACTTGCCTTCTGAGAACTCATATACAAAACTTGAAATATCATACAAAATGATTAGCATCATTAATATATACAGCCAAATATCTATTTTTGCTCATGCTCAATCCATTGTCTCCTTTGTTCGCACCTATATGCTGTGTGTCAGATGGAATGGAGTACAAACTAGCCCATGATCAGTTTTGACTGTGCACTAATGGTTTTATATGAGAGCTAATCACTGCTGTGCTGTTAGCCACATGCTCGTCTCTGGCTCATTGCTGTGTTTCAGGGGTTAGCAAAATACTGGCTGAACACATGATGGCTCTTTACGAGGTGGAGGCTAGGAAGATGGGATCCACAGACACCGCTAAAGAGACGATAATGACAGCCATTCACTGCAATCCAATTATGCAAAAGGGAGTCTAAACAATTCCATCATCCCCCAAATTAGATTGTCCTAACGAGATAAAGGCACCAATTAATCCTGAATTAATTTCTATAGCTCATTTTCCCAGAAAACACTCTAATATGCTAATGCAAATGAGAGAAAGAAAAGAGAAAGCCCTTCAGCGGGGGTTGCCCAGAGTTCAGGTCGTTTAGTTTCGCAGGGTGTTCGGATAAGTGCTGAGGTGCTACATGACATTTTTAACAAACGGAGACGAGATTGCAAAACTCAGAAGTGCAAAGCTGTCTTTGAGAATTCTCTGTGTAGGAGCTGGTTGTTTTGCAGTTGAAACACCAGTGGGCAACTGAAGCTGAGCGGAAAATATGTGAATATCTCTATATATGTGCATATCCTTCTATTACTGTATTATTAACTATTGTTTGATGATTCACCTAGTTGGTATTGCTTTAGATTTTGGCTAAATATGGTTGTGGGGTCCAAATTAACATTTGCCAAGTAAGTTTCGACTTTAGTTAGTAAATAAAACCTGACAGTTGGCTGGTATGAAAAATTATGACAAACAAAATCATATTACATCTAACTGTTTTTTTGTTACTTGTGCCGACTAAAACTGGTTGGCTTTGTACCACACATGTGTTAGGAAAAACAAATGAATTCCTCTGTAATATGTACAATATTATTAATAAATATATATTTATGTATAAATTACTGTGGATTATGCATAAATCTAATTGTAAAATACAATTTTGTGGCAGATACCAAATATTGGTTACATTTTAATCTAGGGACCATTTCTCACTATTAACTAACTAATAATTACAACTTTTGCCTCAACAAATTCCTAATTTGCTGTTTATTAATTATTAGTAAGGCATAGTCGTAAGGTATGCAGAATACGGCATTAATATGTGCTTAATGCTAGTTATATGCATGATAATTAGAAACTAGTTAATAGTAAGAATTGGTCCACATAAACTAAAGTGTTATCAATATTTGTAATAATATTATTAATAATATATATATATATATATATATATATATATATTACAGGTGCTGGTCATATAATTAGAATATCATCAAAAAGTTTATTTATTTCACTAATTCCATTCAAAAAGTGAAACTTGTATAATGTATACATTCATTTCACACAGACTGATATATTTCAAGTGTTTATTTCTTTTAATTTTGATGATTATAAGTGACAACTAATGAAAAACCCAAATTCAGTATCTCAGAAAATTAGAATATTGTGAAAAGGTTCAATATTGAAGACACCTGGTGCCACACTTTAATCAGCTAATTAACTCAAAACACCTGCAAAGGCCTTTAAATGGTCTCTCAGTCTAGTTCTGTAGGCTACACAATCATGGGGAAGACTGCTGACTTGACAGTTGTCCAAAAGACGACCATTGACACCTTGCACAAGGAGGGCAAGACACAAAAGGTCATTGCAAAAGAGGCTGGCTGTTCACAGAGCTCTGTCTTAATAGTTTTATTTGGAGAGGATAATGTCATGTTACAGTAAATCACATTTTTTTGTGTGTCAGAACAGACAGCGTCAGAAGCGTCTCGCCTGGGCTAAAGACAAAAAGGACTGAACTGCTGCTGAGTGGTCCAAAGTTATGTTCTCTGATGAAAGTAAATTTTGCATTTCCTTTGGAAATCAGGGTCCCAGAGTCTGGAGGAAGAGAGGAGAGGCACAGAATCCACGTTGCTTGAGGTCCAGTGTAAAGTTTCCACAGTCAGTGATGGTTTGGGGTGCCATGTCATCTGCTGGTGTTGGTCCACTGTGTTTTCTGAGGTCCAAGGTCAACACAGCCGTATACCAGGAAGTTTTAGAGCACTTCATGCTTCCTGCTGCTAACCAACTTTATGGAGATGCAGATTTCATTTTCCAACAGGACTTGGCACCTGCACACAGTGCCAAAGCTACCAGTACCTGGTTTAAGGACCATGGTATCCCTGTTCTTAATTGGCCAGCAAACTCGCCTGACCTTAACCCCATAGAAAATCTATGGGTATTGTGAAGAGGAAGATGCGATATGCCAGACCCAACAATGCAGAAGAGCTGAAGGCCACTATCAGAGCAACCTGGGCTCTCATAACACCTGAGCAGTGCCACAGACTGATCGACTCCATGCCACGCCGCATTGCTGCAGTAATTCAGGCAAAAGGAGCCCCAACTAAGTATTGAGTGCTGTACATGCTCATACTTTTCATGTTCATACTTTTCAGTTGGCCAAGATTTCTAAAAATCCTTTCTTTGTATTGGTCTTAAGTAATTCTAATTTTCTGAGATACTGAATTTGGGGTTTTCATTAGTTGTCACTTATAATGATCAAAATTAAAATAAATAAACACTTGAAATATATCAGTCTGTGTGGAATGAATGTATGCATTATACAAGTTTCACTTTTTGAATGGAATTAGTGAAATAAATCAACTTTTTGATGATATTCTAATTATATGATATATATATATATATATATATTATTGTATGAAAATATATCTGTTTGTATGTAAGCACTGTGGATACGTTTATTAATGTACAGTAATTTGTTAAATGTAATGTAAAAAAAAATATATATTATTTTTTTATGGACCCTGTCTGTTTTATTTTAATGTCATGTTACTAAATACATTTTTTTGTGAGAACAGTTTTTCTTTTCCACTATCACCTCAGAAAAAAGGCAAGGGAGTCTTCTGAGAGTGAGCAAATCAGCTACCTTTCAATCATCGATCACAGAAAGACTCACCTTCTTCCTGTTGTCTAAATCAATCTACAGCAAAGGACTCCCAAGGCTCCAAAATGTTCAATAGAAATGCTGCAGTGGCCTCAATACTGAATTCATACCTTCAAAAGACAGCCATAATTAAAACTGCATAATTACCATTGTCTGTAGTCTCAGCATTAACTTCTGTTTGCCCCAACGATCAGACTGTATGATCCAGATCAAGCCCTGTGTTGTAGGCCCACACGCCCAGGGTCATGACAGACATTATTTTGCTTTGTTTTAAAAAATAAAGGCATTATAGATTCAGTTCATCATCATAATCATTATCATCTTCACAGTCCTAATTGTTTTGCCTGCCAGCTGTCGGGTGGTGGGATAATTGAGTAATCTGACATTTTTGCAACAGCTTCCTGAAACAATCTCCCCATCAACACAGAATGTTTGTTTACCTAAATGAGGTGCTTATTTCATATAGAGAAAATAAAAAGGCGTAATTTGGTGAATTGGTAATATATAGCTTGTCCTTGTCGCTCTCGAATGAGCTTTCTGGGAATGGCATCAAATAAATGGGAAAAGTATGTTCTGATATGCTCTTTCACCTCGTTAAAGAATATTTTGAATGGTTTATAAATGCAAATATAAAGTTATCTAAATAATCAGTAAAGAGGCTGAATATTCATTATCTTTGATGTACTAATCTCATAGAGCAAAACTTGTGCCACTGTGTGCTTAATTTAACACGGCAGATTTTTATGATGTTTTTTTTTTACTCTTAAAAGGACATTAGAAAAGAAAAGCAGATTCATTGTACATAAAGTAATTTAGCTTTATTTGATTTGCTAACGACAGCTGCTTGGCTAGATTGGATAATTAACAGAGAAAGAAACAAATCGACAGGTGCCAGCCAGCCTATTGATTGTGAAAGACTTCTAAATTTAGCTGTTCAATAGTAAGTGCATTTATGTTTTGTTGAATAGCATTTTAGTGTATTTTGAATAGGACAAACACAAGTGATATAATGGGAAATATTTTCAGTCACATTTATAACACAGACTAGTATAAGTTAAATCTAAAATGTCCTAATCTATGCCTTTTAATGGCTTATTATTCAGTTTGTTAATATCAGCACTATTTGACGTGGCTTTCAGGTGGACATTTTGTATATCAATGAGAAACACAGTTTAAGGAATTCTTTCAGCATTTACTCATCCTTGTGTTAATCCACACCAGTATGACTTTTATCTGTGGAACACAAAAGGAGAATATTTATAGAATACTCTGGCAAATCTTTTTAATATAATGACTGGAGCTGTCAAGGTCCAAAATGAAAAATAATAACTGTTATTATTAGTGTTAACTGTTGCAACAGGATGTTATTTTAGTATTATGTATACATGTATACATACTATCATATTCATTATTACTTTATTTTAATATTTTATAGTAATTTTATTTGCATGCTTTTGTCTTTTTTACATCATACCCAGGGCTGGAAATGGGGGGTAGCCCGGGGAGTGAATTTGAGGGGGGACGGTGTTTCATTTTCAACTAGTTAGGTTTATTTGGAAATCAAAGTGAATTCATGCAGTCTTATGTGGTTGGCCATAATACCTGCTGACTGCAGCCAATAGAAATGCTTCTCTATCGGTGCTTCTCTAGTGTGCAGCTCCTCACAGCACAGATCATGAAAGCACAAAGCAGGCTGCAGGTTTAGTCGGTTTTGTCATTCATTATAACAAACGAAGTGTAGAAACGATGTAAATAATAGATTCAGTGTGCAGTGTAGAGAGCTACATTAATTAAAACGGAAATTTGTGAGATCACGATGAAGTAAGACGAGTGACAGCTTTTAAAGGGAGTTGTACAACAGTTTTATACATTTTGATTTTATACAAAAGTTAATATTAAGTTATTAATTATTATTGACTCACATTTTAGGAAAACTATTGTCTGATTGTGCTCTATTTCGTCAACGAAAATAGTTCCAAACAAATCACAGATGAGCCGCTTCGCATCTCCAAGCAAACACAGCGCTGTTTTGTTTATGAATGAATCTTTGCTTTTGAACAAATCTAGTGAGTCAATGATTCAATGACCCCTTCATAAAGAGAGTCACTTGCTTCGTTCCTAAATGAATCAGCCGTTTGAACAAATCGATTGAATGAATGATTCATTGACAAAGACAGTGACTTGCTGCAACCTACTGGCGGTTTCAGTTTCATTTTAAAGTATAAATTGAGTCATATAAATCGTTTAATATTTCTATATTCAAAACTTTATATTTACAACATTAATTTCATAACATTGTCATTATGAAATGAATTAATACCACCTCTGAGTCTTGTCAAAAATTCTGTAAATATTTATAAATGCCACATTTGTGCTCTTCTGTGCCGTGCAGAGATTACTTTTTTAATGCAGATTTCATTTGACTAGTAACTTATTCTTATTTTACGGTAATTTCATTTATTGTTTAATAAAAAAAATTGATAAAAGTTTATAAATCTAAATTTAGACAACAAAAAATGACATATATTTAATAAAGTTAGAGGCATTACAAAGATAAAAAGGAGTCAAATATCGCATTTAGGAAGGTTAATTTCTGTCATTGATCAGAAGGTGTTCCTACTTTTTTTTGTAAGTACATTTCTTTTCAAGTGCTCCTGAAAAGAAATGTAAATGGCGTAGAGTCCATAACAATGTAAAGTCACCTAATAAAAACTAAACTATCTTTAATTTGGCCAGAAGTGTAGGTGCCTGTCTTAATATCCAAGAAAGTTTAGAGAAAATATGAAATAAGTTAAAAGTTACTATAAATTATAAAGTGTTTGATAATTAAATACTTCCGAAAGGTCATCTGAAATTACCATTGTTACCCCCCCCCCCATTGAACTTTGGCCATTTCCACCACTGAGTATACCTACTATTATAGTCATTATTATTTTGAATTCGTTTTTTTATAGCTTTAGTTTTCTTTACATTTTAGTATTTTATAATAATGTGTTACATGCTTTTGTCTATTTTTTTTTATATATATAGAGATCTAGTTGTAATTTATAATTTAGTTGTAATTGTAACAACTTTATTGTTTACAAATGTATTCATTTTTAATTTTGGTATACTTCAACTTAAACTTGCGTTATTTGCCAAGGCAGCATTTCAATTTGTTCCCCCATCTAATCTTCATCTATTTCTTTTTATTATCCAATATTGGCATTATTTTATTTAAATTAGCCAAAACAAATTGTAATAGATTTGTTAATTTTACAAGATTTAATTGAAAAAGTAATTTATTTACAAATCTGACATACTGATGGCGCCAAGCAGAATTAATTTGGATGCTGTCAAGATTTTCTGTTAACAATGACTAATAATGTCATATGAACCACGTTTGAGATACTCTTATGGAATTATTTTGGCTTTTTTAATATTTACAATCTCAGTTCTTGTTCACTTTCTCGTCTTCAAAAATTCACTTTTTTTTGTTTCTGTGCATCAAGAGTGTGAGCAAATGATGCTCTTTTTTGGCTGAACTATACCTTTAAAAGTTTAATTTACTCACATTTCAGGGATATGATTGGAAGGGTGAACAGATAATGACCAATCTAGACTCACACATTACTCTACGCGGTCATGTGTGTTTATGTGTGATGACCCACCCTGCACCTGCGATTCTCTCCTCCTAAGCTTTTGTTTGAGTGCTGACAGACATAAAACAAACCCCCTCTTCCCCTCAATCTCCTCATCCTCACTGAGATCCTCTCTTACTTTCTCCATCTCTCTCTCTCTGTCTATAGCTTTCTTCCTCTCCTGGAGTTATTTTTCATTACGGTGAGCCGTTGCAGTAAATACGGCGCTCCTCAGACTGCGGACCTGGGCTGAACCGCTGACCCCTGCATCTCAAACGTCACTCCCAAGGTCCCTCGCCTCCAAGGCCTCCCTCTGTGTGGCTGTGGCCGGAGTGCAGCCTCTGTAATTCACCCGCTTGCTAGATCGCCTGCCAGCGAGTATTGATTTTTGTTTCCCCAATCTCCAGGAGAGAGGGCAAGAAAAGATTAAAAACACTTTGTCAGTTTGGTGGGGAATAAGAATTCCACGCAGGGGATACCTTCGAGTGTGAAGGGTCAGGGCTGAGGTACATCTTTATGGCCTTAACTCCTTCCTGACTAGAGACATTTGACTCGGGCTCCTGCAGCTTCTTTCTTCCTGTGTCCTCCCTTTTTTCTCATTGTATTTCCCCTCTCTTTTATATTACCTTATTTTGTGGAGGAAAAATTTTGCCAACAGGCAACTGCCCTCATCATTATTAGGTTATTAAATGTGGCGGCATATGAGAGATGAAAACTTCCAGCAGAGAAGGCCTGCTTAGAGTTTGCGCTGTTGTATCACCGTAAATCAGGCATATAATTTCGCTGGACAAACATCGACCTCAGGTGTTAATCAAGGGCTGATTGAGACATCTTTCTCAGTAGGGGAAAAATGACCACCCACTTGAACAATGACCACCCACTTTTTCAGCAGCCTCGATGCAGGACTTGATTTCTCATTCATTTTTTTTCCATTCCAAAATAATATTCAATAAAGTTATAGCCATTAATTAAACCAACCAGCTCATAAATCACATGACTACAATATTTAATTTAAAGCAAACAAGTATATCCAAAATCAGACACAAAGTATTATTTTTTGAGAGAATTCTGAGAATTCTGATAAGGATTTGTGAATTATACTGTACAAAAAAACTATAAAATAATAAAATATAAAATAATTATTAAATATAATAAAATGTTCACTTGTCTTGAAAATTGTTGATTTGTAGTCATTAAAAAATATATAATTAAAAAATGTATATATTTTGAAAATATATACAATTCAGCAGTATGATATATAAGTGTACATAATTTATTAAATTCATAAAAGAGTGCAACAGTGTACTATTTCAGCAGACTTGGTTCTGGAATTATTTTTCCTATTCTTTTTTTTTTGAGGTATTTTTAAAAAGTCGTTAAAGATTTATAAGCCTTGAACCAAACCAACCAGCTATGGGATAAATCACAACATCATAAACTTATAAACAGCTATTCCAACAGTAATGTCATGAATCCTGTCCCTGGTCTTCCATCTGCTCACCCTCAGAGGTCGCCTTCCGATTACATAGGCTCTCAATACAAAAACTGTTACACGTCACCCTGGACTACATTTCCCATGCTCCATTGCACTGATTGCAGTCTCACCTACAGGCAATCACGCACACTTTAAACACGAGGCCGTAACACCTATTCAAGGCCGAGTATTGTTTGCGTTTATCGCTCTCCTAGTGGTAGTACTTTACAGAGCCAATTTTCTGTCTGAGTTTTGTCTAGTTCCTTGCTCTAGTCATGTCAAGTTTTGCCTGATTGTCTGTTTCCTGATCGCCTTCCTGTCTTGGATTTCTCTCTCATCTTGTCGTTTGGACTCTCGTTGTACCTTGCCTGGATTATTGTCTGTCTGTGGATTATTCGCTTGCCTCATCCTTTGAATTATGTTCGCCATCAATCGACCTACGCCTGTTTACTAGAGTACTCTTCTGTCTTGCCCTCTAAGTACCTGTTTGTCATTGTCCGACCCTTGCCTGTTTTGACCATGTTTAAGAATAAAGCTCTGCAGATGGATCCGCACGCTGACTCTGTCAGTCCGTAACAGAATACTCGGCCAAACAAGGACCCAGCAGCTTTTCAAATGGAAATGGACAATAGCTAGGTATGGACACTAAAATATTACTATTAAGCCTTTAACAAAGCACACGATCACTGAAAAGCTATACTCAATACTTTTTAGTCACCGCTCATTATTCAGATCTCCATGATTGTGCACAATGCACAATCTACAATCTCCACAATGCATTTGTTTTAAAAGAGAGAAAATATCTTATACAACGGAAGTAGGCTATATCTGTCTTATTAATTGTGTTAATAAAAGTTAGATTTTTAATATAGGCCTATGCGAATTTGCCATTGTACTATTTTATGGCTGATGTGTTTTAATTAATAGGCTAATAATGAACCCCAAACTACGATCGTTTTAAAGAAAGGGGAAATCCAAAGTTTATTTATTTGTGATACAATGCAGGTAAAACATATATCCCTTATTCATATTGTTAATAAAAGTTCAAAGTTTAATAGGCCTAAGTGAATTTGTCATTGTAGGCTATAGCCTTTATTATTATTATTATTATTATTAATTAACAATAATGAGCTAAACTAAGTATTCGTTTGAAGTAAGGGGAAAATCCAAAAACCTTTTATTTATTTGTTCCAAAGTGGGTATGTCTTATTCAGTCAGTTAATAAAAGTTTTATGTTTAATATAAACTACTTTGTCATTGTATTGCTGATGTGTGTGGGATTTGTTTTTCAGTAAGAGTAGCCTAATACTGAATCAACCTTAAGCATTAATTTTGTTCCAAGAATAGGAAAGATCTAACGTTAAAGATGAAAATAAGCGCTGCAGATGCGAGAATGCGAGACTGGTTGCTGCTGTGGTAAATAGACGCTCTCGATCTTTCTCTGCTGTATCTTTGCAATGGCTGTAGAAATGGACGTTAATTCTTGATTTGGGCAAGGTGCAGGTAATAATATGATCAAAAAGTCATGGCAACAAACAACTTCTTAAGTCAGTTTAAGTTGAAACGTCTTTCACAATCAATTTTATTAAACTTAATTCATGTCTTATTGTTGCTTATTGTCATTGTAGGCTTAGGCTTCTTTTTTTCTATTAAAGTCAATGAATATACAAATTTCTGTTACAAAATTTGCATTTATTTATTTTTTAACACCGCACCCCCAGCCCCCCTATTTTTTTCTGGGGCTACACGCCAGGGGGTGCTGTAGCACCCTCAGCACCCCTACTTCCCGCGGTAATGCTCACTGGCCACTTTATTAGGTACACCTTGCTTGTACCGGAATGGACCCCCTTTTGCCTTCAGCACTGCCTTAATTCTTCTTGTCATAGATTCAACAAGGTGTTGGAAACATTCCTCAGAGATTTTGGTCCATATTGACATGATAGCATCACGCAGTTACTGCAGATTTGTCGGCTGCACATCCATGATGCGAATCTCCCATTCTACCGCTATTGGATTGAGATCTGGTGACTGTGGAGGCCATTTGAGTAAAGTGAACTCATTGTCATGTTCAAGAAACTAGTCTGAGATGATTTGAGCTTTGTGACATGGTGCATTATCTTGCTGGAACTAGCCATCAGAAGATGGGTACACTGTAGTCATAAAAGGATGGACATGGTCAGCAACAATACTCAGGTAGGCATGTGGCATTTAAAACAATGCTGCAGTTGGTACTAAGGGCCAAAGTGTACCAAGAAAATATCCCCCACATCACCGCACCCAGCACCAGCAGCCTAAACGTTGAGACAAGGCAGGATGGATCCATACTTTCACGTTACTGAATTCGCCAAATTTGACAGACCAGGCAACGTATCTGAATCTCTAACAAGTCTACCCATTTCTCCTCCGACTTCTGACATTAACAAGGCATTTTCATCCACACAACTGCCGCTCACTGGATATTTTCTCTTTTTCGGACCATTCTCTGTAAACCCTAGAGATGGTTGTGCATGAAAATTCCAGTAGATTAGCAGTTTTTGAAATACTCAGACCAGCCCGTCTGAACCAAACCTGGAAGAACTTGAAGAACTCCAACACCACCAAACCTTCAAACCATCAGAACTTTCATCCGAGACTGCATCTGGACACTCGTTCAACGACCAAAGCAAGTATCGTACATTTACCCAAACGAAACAGAGGTTTAGTATAAATTATAGACCCCGTTATAAACGGCGCTGATGGTTTTATTCAGGTGGTTCACTGACTCTTTTCATTACTTCATTCTCTGGTTTCCTGATGGTTTCATCCATCAACTTTCATTTGCCCTTTCCCCATGTATGAATGATTGTATGTTTGTTTGTTAGACTAGTTTGTGTTATTGTTTAGTCAATAAAACTCTTGCGCACAAATTACATGAGTTTCTGATTCTACCTTGCAAATGAATGTCCTTTTACGATTTTTTGATCCTTACTACATGCTCTAATGTATTAATAATTAGGAAAGTATTTTCTGTGGCCAAGAAAATATCCTTTCTTAGAGTTGATATGAACTTACACTGAATTTTCGCTGGACGAACAGATTAGTTAATGGCAATTTATTTCTGCTACAGTTATTACTGTCAGCCGATAAAAAAATAATTGTAGTTAATCATAATTTATTGTAATTATTTATATACAATTATCTTTTGAGCTTAAATTTGCTACAACGTGGTCATGCTAAAGAATCAGACATTCCCATTTGCCTGAGGCTATGGATTACAATGGTGTAAATAATGTTCAGTTTTTGCACAGACAAATTGTTTTGCTTCATATGACCTCAATATGTCATCATGAACCATGAGTATTAATTTTGTGGACCACATATTGACGGTTTAAAAATCTTCTTTACTGATTTACTGAAGAAATAAAGTCACATCTTGGATGGCCTGGTGGTGAGTGAATTAACAGCAAAATGTTCTGTTTTGGGTGAATTATTGAGTAATTTAGTGGGAGGAATTGTCGTTGCATAAAAAAAGAGTTGATAAAGAGATCCTTTAGCCGTGATCTGCTTGTTTTGATTCTATGAATGTAATGTAGTTTTTCACCAAGAATTTCACAGGTATAACATGATTATTTAATAATTAAGCTGAAAAAAACTAAAAACAATACATTTCCTTACAGAGAAAATGAAAGTGGTTTTACTTCCGCAATATGACTCTTATATTCTATAGACTAGGAAAATAGAGAAATTATATGAATTTTTATTCCTCTCATTTTATGCTGCCCACACACTACATTCTACATTTAAATTAATTTTAAATACATTTTTATATAATTTCCTTGTTTTTATCGTAGTGATTATTACTAATATTTTTTTATTCCTTGTTTGTATTGTTGTGAATGACTATTTCACTTCCTTTTATGTAAAGCACTTTAAATTACCACTGTGTATGAAATGTGCTATATAAATAAATTTGCCTTGCCTTGCCTTGCATGATGTTAGACAGGGTTTTTTGCACGGCCACAGATAATGGAGAACGCCAACAAAAGCCCAAAATAGTTTTCAGTGTGTTCAAACTTAATGTTGATTTCGATGTATATTTATTGCCTTTTTCAAATGATGCTTCTTGTCTTCATCTGATATTTCTTCAGTATTTGATGGCCCATTCATCACTAACTTCCCCTCCCCCACCATGTCTGTTTTTCCCAGCACCTAGATGTTCTTCAGCTCTCACCGGAGGGTAAGACATTTCGTGGTCTACCTTGCATCACATAGTCCATTATAGCATGGGCCCTGTCCTCGTAAGCCTCTTCCCCCAATCTAAACCAAAAAGGGTTGTGGATGATGTCCACAGCTGCCAGACCCATCTGGATCAAAACTCTCTTCATTCCTTGTACCTGGGAACAAACAGCGAAGGTCTTGTGGCTCCTATATGACAGTTCCTTACCAAAAATGAAAATTCATGTACTCATTCCACTCATATATCATTCCAAACATGCATGACTAAAATGATTGGAGTACAAGAAAATACTATTTCAGTCTTTATACACTCAAAGTATTTCAATGTATGAATTGCTGTCTTTTTGTGATTATTTGTGAAATATCTGAGTGAAAATATTTTCTTAGTAAATCCTACACTGATATATATAATATATATATATATATATATTACAGTGTACACCATTTTTCAGCATATTTCAAAGCATATATCAGTGTTTTACAATACAATAAAAGCCAATGGGGTGACTTACAGTGTAGACACAGACATTCTTCATAATATCTTCTATGAGTAAACGTTGACAGAAATTATTTTTTTTATAAAAAAAATCCCTTTAATAGCTTATACTTGTACATATTTAAAAGGCCGATACATTAAATTACATTAAATTGGTACATTACAATATTTAAGGGTTAATGAATAATCAACCAGTCATAATCCTAAACTCTGACAGGGTGATCAGTTAATAAATAAGTGCGCATATTAAATATTTAAATTTTATTATGTGAGAAGAGAGAGACTGAAAATAGCATACATTGAATGTTATGATTGGCCAACCAGAATCAAGTAATACAAAGAATTGTGTAATAATTTTTTTTTATATGTTTTCATTGTTGTATCTATGGCAGATGTTGGTAAAACAGTACTTGAATTTTATGGATCGCAATTGCAAATATCTAATCTTTTTCTGCATTGCCTGAACCCTCTAAGACTCCAGTCAGGATGACATTGAATAGTGTCATGACATTTATACTTGGCCGAGGGCTTTTTTTATATGGCCGTTTTTGCTATTTGATTCTGCAGTATATTGTCTTCATATTCAGCTGTACCTTTGAAAATCCCCCGAGGGTGAACACAGAATAAGTGCCCTGCTTAAAGGCATATCATTTTATTCTCTCATGCATATTCATTTGCTAAGCCTTTGAGCATAAAGATTTGTCTCATTTAGATGCAGATTCCCTTTCCATCACCAGCTATATACTCTTTGCCCTGTAGGCATGGATGTATTTTCTTTCTTCTTTCTCTCTTTCTCTCTTTCTCTTTTCTCTTATACATTCTGCTTCCTTCCTTTCCTCATTTCTCTCAGGTTTTTCCTCTTTTATCCTCTGCTCTTTTCAGCCCCAGCCAGTTCTATTACAGGAGCCATTGTTCCTCTGAGTCTTTATTCCTCATTTCCGAGGCTGGCCAGGTGAGGTGTCCATGTGTGTGTCGCCGGGGACCGTGTGTGTGCATCCATGCCTGGACACATGGCTTTGTCTTGTCCTGGCAGCCCTCTGCATACACCAGATGTTCACATACATTATCCTGCTCCTTGTAGGCCACAGATTCCAGGGGATGCTTTCCCTATTGTTCCAGCACCATTTACACCTATTTAACATTATACTGCTTGGTTTTCCTCATTTTAAAGGGATTTTGTTTTCCTGTCTAAAAGGTCATTAGTTACAGCGATTAAAGCAGCTGCTCTCTGCAATAAATCAATTCGGTTTCTGGAAAATCATTGAGACAGATATAAAGCCTTCTGTTTGTTTTTGTGTGATATTATCATGCTATATTAAGAAACCCTTTTGGACACTCATTAAAAATCTGTGAAATTCCCCTCCCTATCTCCCCCCCCCACACACACATCTGTATGTATTCCTAATTAATGTATCCTAATTAATGTGAAGATGATGATAAGAAATTGTAAATTTTTTATGTAATTTTGACTATTTTCAATGGTTATTCATTTCTCATTACAATTACACAGTATTTTTATACTGTAAAACTTATTTTTGTCATAACAAAACTGAAAATATATAATCATATATATAATACAAAATGTACCTGATTGCTAAGTATTATATTATATTTGTATTATATTATATTATTATACATGAAGAGCCACAGCCAGAGGGACCTTATTGTTTTTATGAAATGGCCACATTGTATTAAGGACATTAAATGTCATAGAATCTTTAAGTAAATTGATTAAGTTCCATTCTTATTCTAGAAGATATATCTGACACCACAGAACACTGCTGTGCAATAATAGCAGATAATAGCATTCCTGCACGACCAATTCTTTAACAATATTTGTTTTATCTTGGTGTTTTTCTTACTTTTTTGAGTATTAGAAAATGCAGAATCACAATGCTGCTGCTCCAGGTCTTGACACTTGACTCTCACTGCTGGATAATGTGGAAAACCAGAGCAGAGCTTCCTCTTTCCTTAAATTTTTTTATTTATTTATTTTTTCAGAGAAAAACAAACAGACGGACTGGCATCTGATGGTAAAATTGAATTACGGTTAGCTGTCTTTACTGTCCACCTTGGTCACTCGAAGGACATACTCACTGGGAATGGAAACATACGGTAGAGCTCTTTGTGATGAGAAGGGAAATATTTTATTCAGATTTATTAATTCAAAACTGAAGTATGCCTGTCGACAGGAGGGACAGTTCTTCTCAATCTGTCATCGTTGAAGTCACGCGTGCCTGACACCACGATTCATTTGTCTTGTCGTCACTGACAGTCGGATTTTCCCACAAGCACTCCCGCGAGGAGTCGCACAGGGATTTTAGAGACGGCATAAAGAAAGGGAGGGGGAATAAAAGACAACATACTGTGACAAGGAACAGCCATTTCATTAATGCAAATAAGCCTGAAATGCTATGAACAGCACTGAAAATCCTGCATTAGTTATGTATTTTCCATTCCTAACACTTTTTAAAGAGGAAAGAAGAAAAAGAAGTCTTGACTATCGTTGTATAAAAAAACATGTTCACCAAATATATTTAAGGATAGAAATTGTAAACAATGGAACAATTTTGGTTTTGACTCCTATGGATGATTCTGGTTCCTTGAGACAGTTCTGATACAGATTAAACTACATAATTTCAAAATCAATAAATGTTAAACAATTTTTGAAAAATGTGTGTTTACACAAGCTCTAAGATGTGAATCAGACTGATTCACTACAAGAGCTGTCCCGCAAAGCAGACTTTTAATTTTCTCAGACTAATGAAAAATGACAGAATGCAAGTAATTAATTTCCAATATAGACAAGTTTAGGGAGTGTGTGGAATTATATGCATCATTTTTAACTCCTATGTGAGCTTCGGGTGTCAGCATCCTACCTCCTGTAGTTTGTCTCCATGCCTCTAGAGGTTCCCTGTGTTATCCTCTGCCTTAGTTATCCTTTGTGTGGCCGTGTTAGTGTTATCTAGCTCACCTGTGCCTTGTTTTCCCCTGTGTATTTAAGTGGTGTATTTTTCCCTTTGTTCCTCACTCGGTTTTTGAGTCTTTGCCCTGTGTTTACTGCCTGGTTTTGTTCTCTGGCTCTATTTTCTCCCCTCGTGGAGTTTTATTTTCTCTTTTGTTTTTTGATGTTGTTAATACCTCGGCCCAAGAAGAACTTTTGTGTAATTATTCTTGCAAAGACCTTTTTTATTTCTTATTAAATCTTCATTTCCTGGAATACTGCATTAAGTGTTTCGTTTGGGTCCAACATAACCACTCCTGTGGCTCAGTGGTAGATCTCTTAACCACACCAGAGTCCCGTTTTTGTGTTTGTGTGAGTTCCACTAGGGGGGCGATCAATGCACAATTGTACATGTCAGTCACATATGAGTGTCACATTTTTGATAAAATGCCATAATACAATTAATAATTTAAATTAGTGAATTGATGCATTTGATAAATCCAATACATCTTAAAAAAAATACACAATCAACATAAATTCTAGTCATAACCACTATTTTACACAAATAGTGTTTAACATTTTAGTAAAGAAAATATACGGTAATTCTCAACTTTTTAATTAAGATACGTTACATCCAGTCAGGCAATCGCTTATGGTCTAGCTGCGTAAGTTCAAACATTTCCGTGCATCAGAAGCTCAAATTGGATCTGAAATTTATATATTCGCATATTGTCTGAACTCCACACAGTTTCTGTACAAGTCTACATTGAATATGAAAGACCTCTTTCCTGTTATTTGTTGTAGATAGTGGAAACGGGACTTAATTAGTTTGTTTGCGTGCTGGACAACATTTGTTTTCTGTTTAGATCCACTCAAATGTACCGCTTCACGACAGTTGTTCGTTCAGAAATCGTTTGTTCAAACTTCACTGATCGCAACGTAAATTTAGCAGCAGTGTAGCACACCACTAAATATGTAGTGAAGAAAAGATTACTTACAATGACCATAAATATAAACAAAGTTCTTTAATTTATGCCGGTTTGTTTAACTTTTTAATGAAAAAATTGTTTTTTATTCAGATACACGTTTCCCAATCCTACATTTACGGTGGCTGATGTATTGGCAGTGCTAAACATGTAGGTCGCAGTTGGTCCTGTTTATTTCTCTTTTTTTCTAAGTTTTTCTCTCTCCTTCAATGTCTTTCTCATTCTCCAACCTCCCCCAGCCCAGCCCTCCCAGCCCCTGCTATTTGTAAGTTTGATTTGGAGCGCTGGGTCAGCACATAAACTCAGCCTGCTATCTGCCCACTGCTCTAAGTGGCCTTTTCGCATGGGAGGCTGGGAGGTGCTGAGTGGCCTTCCAGTAGCATCTCTTGACATTTACAGTAGTGTTTTTTCTCTCTCTCTCTCTCTCTCTCTCTCTCTCTCTCTCCTCTCTCTCTCTCTCTCTGTTCCTCCAGGCATCCACCCTGCAGCCGTAAATGAGAATGCTTTATGACAGGTCCCGCTCCCTTTTTCCTGTGGTCAGGAGCTGCTTCGTGGTGTGTGTCCTCACAATGGCCTAGGAAACTGACAGGTTTGTAGAGGGATGCTCGGGAGAAACACTCATAAAGAGACATTTAGATGAGTTAAACTTACCAGCAACCAACGTTTCAGCATTTTACTATGGAAAACAGCCTTTTGCTGGGTGAAATTGTTCCCGCTTTTGATTTGGTTGTTTGCTGTATTTATAACATGACTACTAAAGGTAAGGACAGAAAAAAATCACTTGTTCCTCAGAGATGCAATGTTAAGTGAACAGGTATATTTCTTCTTATCCCCAAAGCTTTAGAAAAGTACAAAATGCTGAATCAACCGCTGACCTGTAACCCATTTAAAGCTCACTAAAAGTTTAATTCCTCTAGCCCTGTCTTAAGTCTGAGAGATGGAGAAGATTTCGACTTTGCACTTGATGCAGACTCAAGCTGTGTCCAGTTCTCTCTATTTCACACTGCTTTATATACATGCTTGGGGGATACGACGCTCCAAACAACTGAATATTTCATCACAGCCTCCCCCTGAGAAATGTACTTGAAGCTTGCAGCACTGCAATGTCTTCTCAACCTGGTCCGCACTCACCGTGCAACAGTGATCAATAGACGTGTCATGAAGTGCTTTACTCAGCCTCTGTTACACTGTGGCATGACAGAGGTGATGAGAATCTAATGTCTTACTTAAGAATAATAAATGATTGATGCAGATTGAATCCCAAAGGGGTTTTAACATGAAACACAAAGCTTCTGGAAATCCTTCACAATGTTGCACGCAATATAAACACTTTCGTATTTTGTAACATGCTAATTGTGCAACATGAAATTAAAAATGAAAAGGCAAACAAAATGACTAATATTCAATTATATGAGAGCTTCTGGGTCAATGTGCAAAGTTTTTTTCACCTTAGTAAACCTCAGTGGAAAAAAAAACTAATTAATTATTTTAATTATAATTTGAGATTTTAGGTAAGTAAATTAATTAATTAATTCGCCATAAATTCAAGGGAAATTTAGTTTTGGGCACCTTAGCAACCGCATAGCAACACCCTAGCAACCACCATGGGCACCATAGCAACCGCATAGACACACCTTAGCAACCAAAGTTTGTATATATTTATTATTCATGATATTTGTTAAAACTAAAAAAGGTTTATTTTGAAAAAATGAATAAAAAAATATGAGTAAGATACTTACACTCGCATGTACTCAAGGTGTACAGGAAAATGTATTACCACTTTTTTATTTAATGATAACAACAAGACATTTTTAGAGTCATTAAATGTAATTTGTTTTTTTATTTTGTACTGCTCTCTGAGGTCCACTTATAATGTTATTAAGAGTTTTACATGAAAAATATATCAGAATTTAGAAGTAATGGGCTATTTTCTGTCATGTTTTGACCCCCCCTCGTCCGAACGCTCTGTTTGAATAGGTGTGGCGGATTGAAGACTTGGAAGTAAACACCCACTGCTATGATTGGCTAACACTTGTGTATGTTTGACAGCGTACATCCTTCACAGATGGATGCTGCTGTGACTAAAAACGCATAAATACTCATATGCAATAGTGACCATGTAATAAAAAAAATTACTTACACTTGTGTGGTACAACAGTACTGTCAGATCCAATATAGTTGGGACAGCATTGTCTTTTTAGTTTCAGTCTTCCTGAAAATCCTGCCTCAAATTTTGCCTTGTTTGTAAACAAATCTGTGGTAAAATGAAGTGAACAAAGGACAGAGTTCTTACTGCCGTGGTCTGGATCTTCATTAAAAATAAAGTTAATCCACTTCCCTAATGTTGGGATCAGAAGGAATGCAATGCAAATACTGTTTTTCCACAACTTGGCACTTCACAGCATCTTGTTGTCTTATTGTTTCTGCGTAGACCTGCGTTTGCCATTTCTCATTATTTGCACTACATGCGTGAATCAGTGGGCATGGCTAAATAGGCAGTGATGTAGAAGCAGGTGTTGATCTTCTTCTGTGGAGGTGTTGTTTTTATCCTCAATATTACATCATAAAGTGGCTCATTACACAAACAGTGGTTTTGGTACATTGACTTCAATGTAAGCTATTTTAGACTAACAAGAAAGTTTTGAGCTCTGAAACTTACAGGGTGTTTTTATAGTACAATGACCATGTCACGGATCAGCCAGGCTCGCTCCCAATCACAACGCACTCAACACCTGAGTATTAATGATGCACACCTGCACGTCATCAGCACCCTCATCAGCCAGCATATAAAAGCACACACCTCACACCAATTCAATGTCTGATCTCGTTTCTTCGAAGTGGACTAATACTGCTAAAGCTAGTTACCTGTTTACTTACCTTTATGTCCTACTTCATTCCTGTGTCAGTGTGATCTTCCCAGCTCTACTCCATTGTCCGTGTCTCCCAGGATTTCCATGAGTCTGTCTCCATCGTCCAGGAATGTGAGGTGTGTGCTCCGGTCCCCTTGTCCACGAGTTCCTGTGAGGGCAAGGGAACTTCCATTATCACCCTCATCTTACTGTGCTTATTCATTGAACTTGTTACTCACCTCCATCAGCTACCCGCTGACTCCACCGATTGCAATAAAACTCACCTATTGTATTCTAACCATCTGTCTGAGTCTGCTTCCCTAACAGACCGCTTATATGTCAAAAGATCAAGACAATTTTGGTTTCTCAGTTCATGACCCTTTAAAATTCTACAAAATACGTTCAAAACCATATGAAGCCAATATAAATCCAAAGAGTACATATCTACGAACTATATAGTGTGTTTTACACTATAGAGTTTTATTTTATTTTGTAAAAAAAATTTGTGGATGCTCTTATTTTGCATTGACCCGACTAGTCAGCCTCATGCCACACAACCATTTCAAACTATTTAAATGTTTCCAAAGCTTTGAAAAATATATGAATGCGCTTGATATAAGTGAGAGTATGCAGATCACACATTATTAGAGAGGACAATTTAGATGAGCTGGCATAAATATGAATGAAACGAGTGAGCTTGAAAAGTGTTCGGCAGCAGCACATTGTGCTCCTCTCGCCGCTGGGAATACAGAACTGCTGATCGGTAGGGAAAACCGAACTACTCTAAATTCAAACCACAAGAGTTCAAGCGTCTACAAGAGAATGTCAAATATCTGTAAGTGTGTTATTTGCTGCGTGAAGCTCATTGTAAATTCAGAATGGGCATCAGTTTTTTAATGTGCGGGCAATTTCTGACACTGCTAGAATGACCGGAAAATGTTCAAATATGGCAAACTATATTAAAAGGCTAATATTCAAGCCTGATGTTGCAGTTTTCTTCATTAATAAGAGATGTTCATACTGTTTATGCAGCAGTTTCATTTTTGCAATGTTTCTACTAAAATTTCTGGACAAGTAAACAAGCAGCCAACTGTTTGTTAGTCAATACTTAGTGCAAAAACACTATTATTTATCGTTTAGTTCAGAAGATGTTTGACATTGAGCTGTGTGGCTATAGTACACGATGCTGTAGAGTCTTTTCTGGCAGTAGGCTATAGCTGTGAAGAGGTCAGACAATCATTGAGGTCTGGTTCCACAGAGGAAGGTCACTTAGCCTATACATCTGTTCCAGCCCAGCAGTCTTCAGACACTATCACAGCAGCAGGGCCAATTCCTTTTTATCATTAACTAGTTCCTCTTCTTCTTCAACTAATGCGAAATCTGATTGATCGATTTAACTTCTACTGTGGTGTAAAAAAATGTATTTTACCAAGAGTAGAGATCACATTTTGCCATCATTCACAAAGGAACATGAATTTCCAGTATGATCTCATCATGGCAATTTGTAACAATTGTACATTTTGGCAAATTTTTGCCTAAATTTAGCCTACATTTTTGGCTAAATATTTGGCAAATTTTGGGCTAATTTGTAGGAATTTGTAGGTTTTCATCTGATCTGCTTATGCACCAATAATTAAGTTTAAATGAGCCTTCGTGATATTTAAAAATCTTACTTGTTTTGCACATTAATTTGTAGGATCCAATTTGTACGAATTGATGCTAAAATGACACCTCATAAAATAACTGTTTTCTCATAATATTAGGTTGGTTGCTACTAATGGTAATAAGGATAAAACTAATACATTAAATTAATTTAGAAATTTTTTTTTATAACTGAGCACTTTTTATCTATCTTTGTTGGTAAGATAAAAAAAAAGCTTAATAAACCATATATTGTCCCATTGTAACTATTTTACTTTTGGTGAAATGTTGGCTAATTCGTATACATTTATACAATCTTATTTATTCGTGTTTGTAAAATCTGCTTACACTTCACTGATGGTTAGGTTTAGGTTTATTTTTTCTAAAAATCATAAGTGTTATGTATGAATTTGTATGACGTGATTTGTAAAATATTTGTTTTCTCATGATTCTGGGCTGGTTGTAGCTGATGTCAAATAGGACACACTAGGCTAGTAAATTGAAGGTAACACTTTAGTTTAGGGACCAATCCCCACTATTAGCTAGTTGCTTATTAGCATGTATAATACTAGTATATCGGCTGTTTATTAGTTCTTAAATTATAAAGCACATATTAATGTATTATTCAGCATGACCATATTTCAGATCCCTTAATCCTACCCATACCTAAACTTAAACACAAACTATTACTAAGCAGCAAGGAGTTTATTAAGGCAAAAATCATAGTTAATAATTAGTTAATAGGAGAATTTGTCCCCAAACTAAAACATGACTAAATATTATATTTAGCGTTTTCATTCATTTATTTATTTGCATTTTGCAATTGTTATCTGTCTTTGTTGGTAAAAAGTTTTTGTTTAATAAACCATTTATCATTTCAATAAAAAAGTGTAATACATGAATGTAATGCATGAGCTCGGAATATAGTCATAATGCATTGAGTGATTTCTACATTATCCTTCACATATATTTTTTTTGCTCTCTGAAATTGATGATATTGTGTGCAATAAAAAGTTGCGATATTACCTATACGACAGTATATGTCAGCAGTCACCTCCTAAGTAGGGCAGGTTAAAGTGGTGTCGTTTCTCATAAGGAACATTATGGAAGGTGACACACCTCATATGTTGAGCACGGGGATGAGAATCACATGAATAGTTGGAGTGGTGCTTCTGGAATATTTGCACCAGTGATGGGTACTCAAGCATCAGAAACGGCCTCTTTAACACTCTCTTTATTGGTCCTTTTCCCAGCACCTGCAGCCAGAGCGTGACATTTCTGCCACATTCTGAGCTCCATGTCAATAGCCAGTGAATTTAATAACATTAAATAGACCACATGGCTGAGTAAACTGCCTGTCTGATCATTTTTCTAAGGCACATTGAGTGGTCATGGTGGAGGAGTATATATATATATATATATATATATATATATATATATCCCTAATCTTTACACTACATATTTACATGTAATGATTATGATTTTTTGATAGAGCAATCTGCATGATACTTTAATAGACCCTATAAATATTACATGTAGCCTATCAAATATGGCAGCCCTATCTGCGTTATGACATATTTTATGTGGTTTTGACACAGACATAATCTTTCAGATGGGTAAAATAGAATTAAACAGCTCTCCTCATGTTTACACCAGCCACGTATCTATGTTCACATTTGACATTTGCCTTTCATTTTTTATTGACAGCTATGTGTAAATTACATTAACAACTCAGTTCAGACACTTTAAACTAAATAAATAAATACATTTGGTCATATATTTACATTAGTGGAATCATATGAAAGATATCATTAATGCTCACATTCATTTACAGAATTAATGAGATGACATGGATCTCCAGTCCTGGTTGACGGAGGGAAAGAGCGGACACAGAGGCTTTAAGGCCAGGCACCATTATTTATTTTCATGTTCAACCACTATCCATCACCGTGTTACCACCCTGTCCAGTCCCGGCGCTAACGCCACATCTTAAAGCTTATTACGGCGACCCACCTTCCTCGGGAATATGATTGACGTATCGTGGAAGAAGCGAGGCGGTGCCAACAGCGCGCTCTCGTCCAATCACGGCCGATGGGTGGCACCCCATCGCTATGTGCAAATGTTAGTGGGCGGGGCCTCTCGTTATGTGTCAGTGTTGCCAGCAGACCTGTGCGAAACAAAAGCACTTCTCTCCCCACGTTTAACGCCTTCAAAGCACGTCTTAAAGCTGTTTCAGTCGTAAAGCTGTCAAAGGAAACAAGGAGTTACTCGACAGCGTCGCAGGTTACACAGGATTACAGCAGCCCTTAGACAAAGTTGGGCTCTGTTGTATTGGCTTTGGTGGCAAGAGCAGGAGTGGCTTGATCCTAAAGCAGCTCTCCAGATCAGATTTCACCCAAACCAGCTGTGAGAAGGAGCTTTGCCTTTTCTCCCCTCTCTCCATGTTGTAAGCGCGCTCCTGATATCCAGAAAGAAAAGGGGGGAGTGACGGACAGAGTTCCTGAAGGAATTTTCCTTCTCCTAGGCAAGAATTAAAAAAGTCACCAGAGTCTAGATAACAGCGGCGAGGATGGATGATCAGCCCCGGTTGATGCACTCTTCTCACGGGGTAGGCATGGCCGGACACCTCGGCCTGGCGCAGCATATGCAGGATGGCACGGGTGGAGCGGACGGCGAGGGAAGAAAACAGGACATTGGAGACATATTACAACAAATAATGACCATAACCGACCAAAGTCTGGACGAGGCACAAGCCAGGTATATATCCAAGAATGTATGCATGCTGTCTCTGTGTTATTAACTTCATAGTAGCTACTGAAACACGTCGACAGTGTTGAACAAGTCAGCTGCTTTATATTTTTACGCGCCACACGAAGCGCACCGACTTTCTTATCGCGTCTTCTTTCAAACTTTTATCCTGGCGTAAATTTTTATCTTGCATTACAAACATGTAACAGTCACATCCGAGTGCTTCTGTGCACAATCTCAGCTTTCCACTTCTTCTTCCCAGATGCATCGTTTCGATTTCCAATTGCTCTGGATCTCGAAGGTTACAAATGAGAAAGCGCATTGATTCAGTGCCATATAGACTTACTACATGTTGCGGGTGGATTCAGTCATAGTTTATTTATTTATTGAACTGCAAACACCTAAGAACTGAGCAAATAAATAAATTTTACCAAGTATGCATATTTTAAACAATTTTTAATCGTACGTGTTAATAAGAAAGTCCATAGCTGTACAATGACATAGTGGCTACAGTCTTTTTGTCGTCTACTTGTTGTGTATTGATGGAACGTTTTTAAATCTGTTACTTTCCATATAAATATTCAATGGAATAAAACACATTAACTTAGTAGTAATTCAATAGTAATTAAAATCAATAAGGTAGCTAGTTGAAGACTAATTTATATGACTGAAGTGTTGACAAAAATTAATTCACTTCACCCTATTAGCCTTAGCAGCTGTCAACACAGTTGTTTTATAAAATACTTTGAAAAAATGCATACATTTTACTTTTAGAATGATACTTGAAATGGGATTTGTAGTAATTACCACACAAAGTACTCTTATGCTGATATGTTCTTTATATTTGTGGTTTAGTATAAATACAATTTGTGTTATTTTCTGGAAGGGAATGTAGCTAGTCCCCTTATATGATAATTTGATAGTAATTTCACTTTGCAATCCAATATATGCTGCCATCTATGGTGCACGTGGAATATTCAGAACGTTTTTTGCTCATTTAACACATGCATCACTCCGCACAATTAAGAGCCATTTGTAAGCTGCCTTCTATCAAATACCATTTGTAAAATCCTCAAAAACACATTTCCATTAGACATAGCAGACATTCCTTCTAAGCGTAATGTCTGTGTTTTGACAGTTTTGACAGGTCATGCATAGTGACGGCTTGATATTTATTTTCTGTTTGTGTTTTTAGGAAACATGCACTGAATTGTCATAGAATGAAGCCGGCTCTATTCAACGTCCTGTGTGATATAAAAGAAAAAACAGGTGGGTTTTCCAATCTTACAGTGCATAGAGAATAGAAAGCAAAAAGTTGCAAGTGCCTTTGTTTAAATCCAGTTATCACATTATGCTGAATATTGAAATATTGATATATTTTTTTTTTGCTACAGAGCTATTTAATATAGTGATTTATTGCTTGTCTTG
The DNA here is from genome assembly GCA_027422405.1 of Ptychobarbus kaznakovi. NCBI lineage: Eukaryota > Metazoa > Chordata > Actinopteri > Cypriniformes > Cyprinidae > Ptychobarbus > Ptychobarbus kaznakovi. Next base: position 17,967,820 of record CM049805.1, read on the forward strand.
TGAGAATGTGCATTATTAGATATTTAGATAGAGGAGGATTTGCAGTTAGAGTCAAAACTGCACCATGTCAAAGCTCTGATATTACAATAATAACACAAAAATTCATGTTATTCAAATAATGTGTGATTCATACCGCATTCAGATTCCTCAAGTAGATAGCTATTATTATTTTGTGTGCTAGGATTATATTTTTTGCAGCTGAGATGAAGTGTATTACTTAATACAGCATTTTACATTGTATTGTATCATTGGTTATGTTATGCTGCATTGAGCGGCATGTTATTTTACTGTTATAGCCTACAGTATATGAGAATATCAATGGCTTTAGTTTGAAAATAGGATTTTAGGATGTTATTTTACTCATTAAATTGCAATTTAGACTGTTAGCTTTAAGTTACTCTGCCTCATGGTTTTGATAATGCCCATTTGAGTTTTATAAACTCGGCTTATTGCGACATACCTTTTTTTTTGCTGCGCTGTCTGGATAGATGCACATTCTAAATTGTTAATGGATACATTTTGAAGTTTTTGTGTGCATAAAATGTAGCTGGTTGAGTAAGGCACTTTAAGAGCAGTTTAAAAAGTCCACCAGAAGTTCTATTCATTAGAGTGAAATGAACATGCTGTTTTGATTATGCGATCGTCCCTGAGTGAAGGTTTTCTGAGGCAGATTGCCACAATGAGAAACAACAACAAATGTAAAAAAAAAAAAACACTGCCGTATCTTCCTTCCAATTAGCCCCAAAGTGTAATTTACAAAGATTTCATTATATTTGGCTCTCTGCCACACTGTCTAAAAGGCGCTGCTGCGTTGGAGAGGTTCCCCCCTCCGCAATGAGATTCTGGCCGACTGAAGAGGGCTTCGGAGGGCCACTGTGTCAGCGATCACAGGGGCCTCATGGCACTAGGTTCACTTTTTTCCTCCTCTTGTTTAGAAAGGTACTCCAAGGAGGGAAAGAGTTATGCCTGGCTCTTTTGAACTGCCTGGCGTCACCCGGGGTTCACTCAAAGTTCGTTTCCAAGATGAAGAACAAAGTGACTTGGACTTCTTCCTGGCTTTTTTCTCCTGCTTCTCTTCCCACTGTTCCTGGCAACCAGGAACCTGCAGGGCTTTTGATTGTAGAAATGAACCCGTTTAGACTCCAAACACGCTATAAAAAATGTTTGATTATGAAGATGGGGATTTTTTGGTCGAATTATAGTTGGGATGTTTCTCCCAACACAAGGAGTGTGTGAATTAGTAGTTTGTTTCATCTATATTGTATTCTTTTTATGTCAGTGTACAATGTGAGATGCCCACCCCCCACATACCTCATGTTGAGCTTTTGTTTGTTTTTGAACGCAGCCCTGGTGTTGTTTTTGTCAAGGGGGGTTCATCTCAGCTTCCTCGGTTGTGGCACGCTTGCTTATCTCTCTCAGGACTTCATTAGGTGCAACGGATCATCAGAATCAATCCTACTTGCATTTGATCAGTGTTTGTATAAAAAAATATTAACATTAGCTGATTACCATTTTTTTGTTTGTTTCATTTTGAAAACACTAAACAAAATAAAAGTTTGGGAGGAAGGATATTTTTAAGTGGATCAGGAGGGCTAATTATATATGTTTTACTTTTTTGTCATTTAGCAGACGCTTTTATCCACACAAATAAGAAAAAGTAACTAAAACTATAAGTTAAAATTATATAAATACTATATACACACATTTAAGAAAATGAAGAAATTAAATAAAACGACAAATGCATACAACATTTCAAAACTAAACATTTAAATGAAAACAAAATATAAAGCTAAAAACAATTCAAAATATTAAAACAACAAAAGGTATGGGTATAAAAATGATTCTTACATGACATTAAGCCAAACACCCATATATATATATATATATATATATATATATGTTATTTCATTTCCATGTAGTATGTTGAAGTAACGTTACTAAAATAACTCAAATTTATTAAAACTACAACTAAAGAAAATACCTATAAAGACATAATAAATTCATACATAATTGATCTAAAATTTAAATAGATAACAAATCAAACGGCAGTAGTTTATCAGTAATTCTAAAAAAAGAACACTGCCAAACACACGTTAACATACAACAAATTACTTACACATAGTAAGAATTGGTTATAAAAACTAAATCAGAAGGGAAACAAGCAGTAAGAAAGAAGATAAATAAAAAGTGATACTTATGAACTTTGGCAGTGTCCCTGCCCGGTGGAGTCGCACGGTAGAGTCAATGTTCTTTACACTCTTCGGTTTTCTCAATGAGGAGATCTTCACGTGAAGGCTGCCGCGGTAAACTACGCTTTTTGTACCCATCTAACAAAACACTACTCCAATTCAGCTGAACACACTTTCCTGTTAATCACAATAAATGGCCAAGCAAGCGCCTGGCACTGACAAGGGACGCGATACAGTACGAGACCAAACGAGATTTCAGCACGTCTCCACACAGTAAACAAAACAAGCGTTTCCTAGCAACAACAACAACTGCGCTAAACACTAATGAGACAAGTAAATACACTTACTAATTGATTTTAACTTCCGCTGATAGACTGCTTCTCTCAAAGAGTATTACTTTACACTTCTGTCTTTTGCTGGTGCTTAAACACAATTTCCTGTTAATCACAATAAATGGCCAAGCAACAAGGGACACTGACAAGAGACGCGATAGAATACGTGACCAAACGCGATTTCAGCACGTCTCCACACAGTAAACAAAACAAGCAATATATATAAATGTACAATAGAAATATGTTTGTTTTATTTAAACCATCAAACATTCCGCCACAAACATTTGCAAACTATTTCTGTAGTTTTTTAGCCCTGGCCTGGGAATTGGTAGAGAAAAGGGATTTTTGATGCTTTTAAAGTAGATTCTATTAATAGTAGTCTGGTTGTGACTTTTGAAGAAATAAATGGTACTTTAAAATATTGAAGCTCTGAGGTGTCAAAAATACGGTCTTATAGAATCACAACTTTTTATAATCTTGACAAAATACATATCATTGGAAAAGTCTCAAGATTCATATTTGGTTGTTTTTAATAAGGTAATAGTCAGTTTCAATGGGTTTGAATACTGGCTGTTTGTGGTATTGAAAATGCGGTCGGGAATATGGTTTAGCAAACATTGAAAATAAATGAACTCAAGCCCCGTGCATGGTTGGGGTTATTTCTATTAATAGAAAGAAAACACTTCAAAGAAAAAAAGATTCTTGTAGGTGTCATTTCTAAACCCCCCTGAAAATGCTCTCTCCTGTGCTCTCTCCTACTGAATTAGCCGTGAGCTGTACCTCGGTTCACTTATGTCTCTTTTTAATGTGAGGGTGTAATTTCACACTGCACAGACAGACAGACACCACTAAAAATCCAGCGCCGCCACAGAGAAAATGGCTCAAACATCCACCATGACATTTACTGCAAATGTGCTGAGTGCAGAGCGCCCAAACGAGAGCAGTCACCATTTTTGTCGGGGCCTTTTACAATTTTTTTTTTTTAATAAAGAGTCAGCTCGTTCATGGTTTTACATTGTTGCAGCCATAGAGTCCCAGGTGGATTCCAGAAAAGTGAGGTTATTAAATCCATAGCAGGTCTGTTTTGTTGAAATGGTGTAGCGTACTGTGGAACAGTGGTGTCTTAGCTTTCATAACAGACTGTGGAGGTCATGGAGCCTTGCCTCAATGAAACAGTGGCTCTGTGTTTTAAAAAATGAACTTTTTGTGCTCACAATAACCTTGATTTACAAGAACTTTGAATGTTTGGATCAACTGCGTCGTCACCTCAGGCACCTCAGCCTGCTGCTTTAAGCACAACTCGTAATTCCTATTCAGACACGACACAGTTTCTTCGACAGGAACAATACATTTTCGCTCCGCTAATATATTTCATCTGCAGACGTGTTGAGAGAGCACGAAATGACATGGCTCCTGTAATTCTTCGTAACCTACGGCCGTCTTGCCGAGATTGACATGGCTGAGAGTTGCCCGGCGCACACCACGTGTTGCGTGGCGGGTGTTAGTGGCGTCATGGTGTTGACAGCCTTGCGGGGGGACGCCGTGGTGATGAGCCCTCCTCTGGCAAGCAGCTGACAAGCAGGGCAGTACGGTGTGCCAGCAGCAGACAGAGCCTGCCTGAACTCCTGACCTTGCCGTGTATTTTTACACAGGGCCTGACCGAGCTAACACGGCAAAGACCGGCGTGCGAGTATAAACAAGTATTGCAGCTCACGGAACAGGATGTGATGCAGGGTGGGGGGCTTTTAAACAAGGCTGCTTTGTGTATTTGTGTGTACTGCATGCTCTTGGAAATGCAAGGCCGCTGTGTGTGTGTTTGAATTGGGTGATTGGCACATATAGATGGTCGCATATGGAATCATTGACATTAACTTGGATGTTGGTTGGTATCGGGTTTCAGCTCCTTTTACCCCTGGGGCTTTCATCAGGCATGTTTCACATGGACATACATTTGCCCGATCATGAACAGAGATTTGAAAAATAAACTTAAACTTAGCTTGAACTCGTTGAACCTTATGGGTCGATGACAGATAAAAATGGCCATCAAAAAGAAAAGGAAAAATCTTTTTAAAATCATGTTAGGGTTAGGTTAGTTCAAGCTAGTTTCATGCAATTTCAAAAAACATTTAGGAAAATTTCAATTTAGTTTTCCTCTAAAAATGTCATGTGTTGAAACTATCAAGTAAAAAATATTCCTTAAAAATTCAATACATGTAAGTACACACATTTTCAAAAAGTAGATTTTTCACGGTAAATGGTTTTTCCAGATATTGTGATGTGTCATTAATAAATAACATTACGTTTTTGAGGATTCAATTGGACCACATTATATTTTACTGCTAGAACTAACATTGCCTTGTCATAAAAATAATCTGAATATTTGAAGTATTGGCCTAGACACACAGTCGTGTGGGTCTGCTGGGGTTTTATGCCCTAAAATGGGAAATTAAAAACATTATCCTCATAGTATAAAACATGTATTCAAGTCATTATAGCTATGAATTGTATTTTTTATGTATTTTAATAATAGACAGACAAAAATTAGTGTCATGATTCTAATTCATTGGCGAGTGTTAAATGTGGCAACTTTATAGTCTCAGTTATAGTGAATTAAGTCGAACTGCAACAGAAGTAGCGAGAGATATTTTCTTACATATTGTGACAAACATCTGAGTGAAACAGATTATTGAAAAAACATAGGGTGGGGACTTTTTGGGTTCTATTCATTGGTTGTTGATTGGCTGGTGGTAGATCTGAATGCAAGCTTACTGTCAATTGTGAGAAAGAGGTGGGGTTTAAGCAAACTAAGTGATTGGAGAGGTTTGGCATCCATCACCAGAGAGTTGTTTCACGGGAAGATTTATGACAAAAAAAAAATAATTACATATGCATGGATGAACTGTTTACAATGAGATCAAAAACTTTTCCAAATCAAAATACTGCTTTTCATGCAGACTTCAAGAGTTAATTTAAGGTGGCATTCAACAAATGATGCTTTCTGGTTATTTGATACACTGTTATCATCTAAACCTGTTACGTGCACACACTAACAAGCTTGTCCTTACTTGCATCTCATGTCAAATGAGGGATAGGACATCATACGTATCTCAAACTTGTCTCAGAGAAGTGATTCATTTACCTTTAACACAAGATTCAGCTGCGAAATTCTTACCAAATATCTTACAACTTCAAATAAAAGTCTTTCTTTTATATATTAATATAGACATAATGAGATGAGATGAGAAAACACAAGTAAACAGAGTACATTTTGTAAAGGTTGTATTTTGATGTATTACTCTTGTAATATTCACATATTTATTCAGTGTTCTTTTACCTTTATTGTAGCTGTAGTAGTGCTTGCAACACCATGCTTAATAAAGTTTGGGCTTCATTCCTTAACCCATTTGTTCTTCGTGCGACACGTAATTTTAGAGCTGGCGAGATATCTAACGACCGTCGTGGTGAATTGTGGAGAAATATTGTGTTTTCTACAGCTACATGAGGGGAGTCTCTCCTCCTCCTGTTTTATTTGGAACGTGATTGCTAATCATACTTAGGGCCATTGGAACGGACATGCCTCAGTAGCAGCATAATGTTTCCTGTGTGTTTCTGTTATTACCCAGCTTCAAGTCTAAACTCACTCGCAATTAGAGCTCCTTATAAATTATGCAAATGATGACTGGCGTAATTGAGACATGTTAATCATGTTTTAAGAGCCTAATTACAGAAATGTATAACGGAGGTGGGAGTCTCTAATTAGCTCTGATAACAGGTTGCCCGTGTGAATAGTGAAGAAGCGCTTTTTGTGTGGGAGGTGTTTTCCTCCTGCGGATGGTCAATAAAGGAACCCAAACCCTCATTTTATAGAATAATTATTGACATGGCTTAAGGTTACGCTGAGCCTGTTTGAAACTGTTGCATTTCGTACCTGCATTCGGTACAGAGTCTTTGCTGATGACATCTTTTTAATATTATTTCACATTGCTTTAGGATCAAAACCTTTATTTAAACCCACCCCTCCTCCTTTTCTGTATGAAAGGCATCACAACACATGAAATTAATCATCGGCACTCTAATTTGTGGCAAACTGAGCCCTATTCAAGCCTTATTGTTGGATTCTGCACTGAAGTAGGGCTGCACGATTTGGAGAAAAAGTCTAATCGTGTCTTATGTGATAAAAATTGTGATTGCGATTTAAATAAAAAAAAATTAAAAGCTCCATATTTGCTGTACTTTATGAAGGGCTGCACAAGTTTGTGTGTTTATATAGCATTAATATTATTATTAATTATTGTTACTAAATAAACTACAAACCACAACAATAAATATTACTATTTTTAAGATGTCTCTAAAATAAAAAATAGAGCATTTAAAAAAATAATAAGTACAAATGTCAAATTTAGTGCTGTCAAATGATTAATTGCATACAAAAGAAAAGTTTTTGTTTGAATATTATGTGTGTGTTCTGTGTATATTTATTATGTATATATATAAATACACACATACAGTATATATTTTGAAAATATTATATACGTGTTTCACAAAATTCATGGTAGTAGTGTCATGTAGGGCTGTGCGATATGACGATATATATCGGATGGACGAAATAAAAAGTCTATCGTTTCATATTATGTTCTATCGTTTATATCGTGGTGTCGCAAAATACATTGTTTCCGGTAATACCTTTTCATCATTTGAGTGACTGCGATCTTTAAACGCCGCCCACCACGCAGCGTGAAGGGGAGAGAGAAGCAGGTGGAGATGAGAACGACCAGCTAGGACACAACGAGGAGTTCGTTCCTAAACGAGGGACTACATCTGTAGCATGGTCATGCGTTTTTAAGCACTACAGTTTTAAAACAACCGATTTTAAGCCGTTGAAAATCAAACAACAGAGCTATATGCGTGGGCCGTCTCTTTCTGTGTGAGAGGAGCGCGCCTTTTCTTTTTTGTCGACTTTGAACAATTACATAAACGCACTTATATGTGTCAGAATCCCCGTCTTTGCAAGTATCCTTAAACACAGCGATTTAGGTCTTAAGAAAGAGTAAACGGCTGAAAGAGAAAACGCATATGTAACAGTAACTTAGCTATATTGGATCCGGACTTCGGTCTTGAAGGGGAAGCTGTCCAATATTCGTTCTGTCTGCCATTCATGTTAATCATAGCACACTGCTAGAACATCTCTCACTGCTCTTGACTAAATCACTCTTTGTAACTTTAATGAGAAAACATAAAAAATTAATAATAATGATATATTTATAAAATGTATAGAATCTATACATAATACACGTGTTAATTATATCTATCATAGATAGATAGATATAATTAACACAGTGAAGACTAATTAATTTACACAATGTATGTAGTGTTTCTTATTTATTGTATTTTTTGTCCTATTGCAATTAGTTTCTTATCCTTATTTCATCACTGACTGTTTATTTATCTTCAGTGAGGTTGAGTTTTTTCTCTCTCTCTCTTTAGGCTTGTATTAGTTTGATATTGACATTGGTGACAAGGATTATGAAAATTATATGGTATTAAAGATTTTAATATAATAAAAACCTTTTTAAAAGAAAAAAATCACTATATCGTGATATATATTGTTATCGTGATATAAACTTGTCATATCGTGATATAAGATTTTGGTCATATCGCCCACCCCTAGTGTCATGGTTCGGTACACTTTAAAAAACACTGGGTTAAAAACAAACCAATTTGGGTTGTTTTTAACCCAAGGGCTGGGTAAATATAGGACAGAACACATTCCAGGTTAATTTTACCCTGTAAATTGGGTTATTTATTTAACCCATTATAAAGGGTTGATTTAACTCAGCTAATGGGTTGATTGATTTGTATTATAACACTAGCTCTTTTTTTATTTTATGCATAAAATAATGTTTACAGATTAACTTAAATCCTCTAAACGTTTGTAAAATACTCTACAACCACTGGTTTACGTGATGATAACTTCCTTTATTTCTCATTTACAGAATTGTTTATCTCGTTTTTATGTAAGCTATATACACATTGCCCATTTAATCTCGTTTAACAAACATTAGAAGTAAAGATTAAACATTAAACAGACGTAATACACGAGTAAATCGACCACTCTGTAATTCTGTTTCCACCGTAACGGCGCAGGCTCTCGCGCCCGAGCTGGAGTCGTGTTCGACGGGAACTGCTCATGGATAAGATCGCCGCCCTGCGTTTCATTCATAGACGAAATGTACTTCGACTGCCTAAAAACAAACAGTAAACAGCTCTGAGGGCATATTTTAACATCCAAAGTATTTGTATTCTGTATCTTTATAAATATAATCGTTTGTCTGATGCTTTGCATAAAATAAACGATTATCTTTATAAATATAATCGTTTATTTTATGCAAAGCATCAGACTCTTCATTACGCAATAAGACCGACGCGACGCGAGCGACGTTTGTTTAGTGATTCACACCGCACGCCTGTATGTTGCTCTGCATAAAATTGAACGATATACAGCACAGAAACGATTTTATCAATAAAATAAAATGTATACAAACTAGGGGTTGCACAGACTAGTCGACTAGTCGACTTCAGTGCTCTGCCATGACGCTTTAAGCTTGAAGTCGACTAGTCGCTGCTCCTATAGAGGGCGCAATAGGATAATAAATCCACATTTACGCTCCGTTTCCAAACAGTTAAAATGACAGACTAATTCATACTCTGAATGCACTCCACAAGACATGTGTGATTATATTACTGGATGCTCAAAATTGAACGGCAGAATGCACGTTTTAAACAGCTTATTGTACAGGTAAGTTAATCACGTTCTAATCTAATGCGCTGCTGCACTGTAACGCACACACATAGGCTACAGACAGTAGCGTGTACAATACATCACATGCAGATCGCGCGCACAGAATCATTCAGCGCGAAAATTTATTGTCAACACTGTTCTGTGATTTCTCTGTAAAATAGCTTAGAAACTGAAAAGTTCAAGCATATATTTCTTAATAACTAACCCCCACAGCTTCACTACTAGTAGAGAGACGCTCCCAGGTAGAATTAATTCACACACGCAATTGCTCTCACTAATGCATTCATTCATATGAATGTAATCTTTACTGTACTACTTATCTATATCTGATTTAGAACGAGCAGGAATCTGTGAGAAAAATAACGACCCAGATACTAAAGAACTGATAAAAAAAGCTGTTATAGGTGCAATAGTCATGTGGGCAGCTCTGTGTCATATTTCATAGCTGTGCACAAGGTGTTTGTCACAGCTCCAGACATATTTGTTCATAAATGACGTCATCACCGACTAGTCGACTTTGACTTGACTTTCATCACATAAAAGTCGACTTTAAAAAATCAGAAGTCGTTCAACCCCTAATACAAACCTGTATTTACCAAAGAAATGCTTCAATTCGATGGCGCTTAGAACTGCTCTCTCCAGAAGACGACGCAAAATCCTGCGATAAATAACCCTTCCACTGGGTTACTCTAATGCAGGATATGAGTAACACTAAAAAACTACCCAAACATTGGGTTGTTACATTTGACCCAGGGGCTGGGTAACGTCTCGGTTACATAGGTAACCCTCGTTCCCTGAAGGAGGGAACGGAGACGTACGTCGGACTGACCGACGAATAGGAATCTCGCTAGAGAGGCCAAACTACTTCGAGTGTAACTAAACGAGCCAATGCACATTGGCATGCAATCATATGCAGCAGCTGCTCACCTCGCAGCGCGGGTATAAATGAGCAGCAGGTGCGTTGCATCTTCAGGTTTTCGCTGAGGAGCCGAACAATAGACGGCAGCAACAGCGGGGTCCAGCGGCTGTGGCGACGGGACGTACGTCTCCGTTCCCTCCTTCAGGGAACGAGGGTTACCTATGTAACCGAGACGTTCCCATTCAGTCGGTCACGTTCGACGTACGTCGGACTGACCGACGAATAGGAATCCCTACCAAAGCGCCACAGGAGCTGCCCCCTTCCAGCGCTCTGTAGCAAGCCTCCTGACCCCCTTGCTTAAAGACGGTGGGACAGGGCAAACACAGAGAGTGTCGATCACTGCTGTTCCCCAACCCATTCAGTGAGACTATTGGATAACACTGGGAAAGCGTACCCTTTCACTGGAAAGGAACGCTGCGGAAGCCACATCCTTCCCCGCAGGAGTTATGTGGAGAAGTACATATGGACTAGCCCTGTAGGGCTGTACTACATATGGAAACACTGGGGTGACTCCAACCTAACAAAAGGTGGGTTCTCCCAGAGGGAAAGACACGGGTTTGATTAGGAGCAACCCGTGGAATAACACATATGGGATCCCCGTAGGGTCACACATATGGGACCCAGCCTAAATCCGGTTCTCAAGGATACAACGGAGTAAAGGCCTGGCGCCGGGCGCTCCGCCACGTCTGGCTGCCGAAGGGAGATTGGAGGACTCAACAGGGTCTGCCTATAGGGACTCTCTGGAGCAATAAGCGTATGTAACGCAGCAAGCCGACCCTAAGCCGGTCCCTCTCCGTGCCTCTGACCTGAGGTGAGAACACGGGAGGAGACCGGCTCGACACGAAGGCTATAGAATCTAGCGAACGTGTTAGGTGTCGCCCAGCCTGCAGCTCTACAAATATCTGTCAGCGAGGCGCCACGAGCCAGCGCCCAGGAGGATGCCACGCCTCTCGTAGAGTGGGCACGCAACCTGAGCGGGCAGGGCACACCTTGTGCTTGGTAAGCCAAGGCAATGGCATCCACTATCCAGTGGGCCATCCTCTGCTTGGAGACAGCCTTTCCCTTCTGCTGGCCTCCGTAACAGACAAAGAGCTGGTCTGAGGTCCTGAGGCCTTGAGTTCTGTCTATGTACAGTCGCAAGGCGCGAACTGGACAGAGCAAGGCCAGGGCTGGGTCTGCCTCCTCCAGGGGCAGCGCTTGCAGGCTCACTACCTGGTCCCTAAAGGGAGTGGTAGGAACCTTGGGCACATAGCCAGGCCGGGGTCTCAGTACCACGTGGCCGTCACCCGGCCCGAACTCTAGGCACGATTCGTCAACCGAAAATGCCTGCAGGTCCCCTACCCTTTTGATGGAGGCCAATGCAACCAGCAACAAGGTCTTCATAGACAGAATCCTTAAGTCTGCTGACTGCAAAGGCTCAAAGGGAGCAATCTGGAGTGCTCGAAGCACCAGAGCAAGGTCCCAAGAGGGTATGGAGGGGGGTCGAGGAGGATTTAACCGTCTCGCCCCCCTAAGGAACCTGACGACCAGTTCGTGCTTACCAACCGACTTACCATCGATGTGGTCGTGGCATGCGGATATAGCGGCAGCATGAACCTTGAGGGTGGAGGGAGACAGCCTACGCTCCAACCCCTGCTGCAAAAAGGCAAGCACGACACCTATCGAACATCTTCGGGGGTCTTCTCGGCGAGAAGAACACCACTTGACGAACAGGTTCCACTTCAAGGCGTAAGCACGTCTCGTAGACGGTGCACGTGCCGAAGCAATGGTGTTAAGTACCTCAGGGGGTAAGTCACCTAGTACCTCCGCGTCCCGTCCAGGGACCAGACATGGAGTCTCCAGAGGTCTGGACGCGGGTGCCAAAGGGTGCCCCGTCTCTGAGAAAGAAGGTCCTTTCTCAGAGGAACTTGCCAGGGAGGGGCTGTCGCGAGGAGCATGAGTTCCGGGAACCAGGTCCGGTTGGGCCAATAGGGCGCAACTAGCAAGACCTGCTCCTCGTCCTCCCTGACTTTGCACAAGGTCTGTGCAAGTAGGCTCACTGGGGGAAACGCATACTTGCGAAGGCCCCGGGGCCAGCTGTGCGCCAGTGCATCTGTACCGAGTGTTCCCTCGGACAGGGAGTAGAATAACTGGCAGTGGGAGGTTTCTGGCGAAGCAAACAGGTCTACCTGAGCTTCGCCGAACTCTCCCCAAATCAGCTGGACCACCTGGGGGTGGAGTCGCCACTCTCCTGGCAGCGCAGCTCGTGAGAGCTCGTCGGCCACACGGTTGAGCACACCAGGGACATGAATGGCGCGAAGCGACCTCAGATGCTTCTGACTCCAAAGGAGGAGATGGCGGGCGAGTTGCGACATGCGACGGGAGCGCAGACCTCCTTGATGGTTGATGTACGCAACGGTCGCAGTATTGTCCGTACGGACCAGCACATGCTTGCCCCGTAACGGCCCCTTCAGGCGGCCCAGGGCAAGGTATACTGCTAGCAACTCGAGGCAGTTGATGTGCCAATGCCGTTGGGGGCCCGTCCACACCCCTGACACTGCATGCCCGTTGTACGTGGCCCCCCAGCCGGTGGCAGAGGCATCTGTAAAAACCACAGCATGCCGGGACACCTGCTCTAGGGCTACTCCTGCCCGAAGAAACAAGGGGTCCGACCACGGGCTGAAGGTTTGGCGGCATTCCGGAGTGATTGCCACTCGGTACGTGCCGCGTTGCCACGCCCATCTCGGGACTCGGCCGTGAAGCCAGTGCTGAAGCGGTCTCATATGAAGCAGTCCGAGCGGGGTTACTGCCGCTGCGGCCGCCATATGCCCCAGGAGCCTCTGAAAAAGTTTCAGTGGGACCGCTGTCCTGCCCCTGAATGTATTCAGGCAGTTCAACACCGACTGAGCACGTTCCTCTGTGAGGCGTGCTGACTGTTCGACCGAATCCAACTCCATACCGAGAAAAGAGATCCTCTGCACTGGGGCGAGTTTGCTCTTTTCCCAGTTGACCTGAAGGCCCAACTGGCTGAGGTGACTGAGCACCAAATCCCTGTGTTCGCATAACTGTTCCCGAGACTGAGCGAGAATGAGCCAGTCGTCGAGATAGTTGAGGATGCGGATGCCCTGTTCTCTCATGGGAACAAGGGCTCCCTCCATGACTTTCGTGAAGACGCGGGGAGACAGGGCCAGCCCGAAGGGTAGGACCTTGTACTGATATGCTCGACCCTCGAACGCAAAGCGCAGAAACGGCCTGTGTCGAGGAAGAATCGAGACATGAAAGTACGCGTCCTTCAGGTCGATCGCTGCAAACCAATCCCGGGGACGGACGCACTCGAAAATGCGTTTCTGCGTGAGCATCTTGAACGGTAGCCTGTGAAGGCTCCGATTCAAAACTCGCAGATCCAAGATCGGTCGTAACCCACCACTTTTCTTGGGTACAATGAAGTAAGGGCTGTAAAACCCTGACCTCATATCGGCAGGAGGGACCAGCTCTATCGCGTCCTTCGCCAGTAGGACTGCGATCTCCGCACGCAAGACATGGGTATCGACAGCTTTCACTGAAGTGAAGTGGACACCCCTGAACCTGGGGGGACGCCGGGCGAACTGAATCGCATAGCCGAGCCTGATGGTCCGAATGAGCCAACGAGACGGACTGGGGAGCGCTAACCAGGCTCGCAGAGACCGCACAAGTGGGACCAAGGGGACCACCGGCGTACCCGCAGTGGGGCAGCGAGGTGGAACGCAGGGATGCAGCTCGGGGGGCTCTCTTTGGGAGGCGGCCCGTAGCGGGGTCTGAGTGTGCTGTGCAACACTTACCTGGTTCCACGGCCGGACAGGGGGTGCAGGAGAGGCTTGGGCGCCCATCTCGAACTGCGCGCTGCTGTCCGCTGGCGACAGAAGAGGTGGATGAGAGTGGAGAGGTTTTGCTCCTCCCACTACTCTCCGAGCCCTCTTCGGACCCGGAGATGACAGAAACTGCTCTTTTATTGAAAATTTGGGTACCGCTGGCTGCTGGGCCAGCGGCGGAACAGAAGGAAAAAACAAAGGATTTACCCCCCGGCCCTCCTCCGGGGGAAGGAGCGGTGCAGTCACCATCTCCTGAAGGGCAGTAGCAATCATCTCCGGGTCGCCCGTCCTAGGGCCTCTTGCTCTTGGCTTTGCCGCCCTTCTTGGCGGGGGCCTGGACAGGCTGGGGACCCCGCCTACGACTGGCTCCACGGCGCCGCCTGGTGGAGGCTGTTGCTGCGGCGCGGGAGCGGGGGAAGTCGCAGGGGGTCGCCCTCGGCGACGAGCAGGCTGAGGTGCTGCCGGCGGCAGAGTGGATACAACAGCGGACCGCCGGAGCAGGATGTGGCTAATCGCCTCAGACTGCTTCTGTACAGCCGAGAACTGCTGGGCGAAGTTCTCGACCGCGTCGCCAAAGAGGCCGGTCTGGGACACGGGGGAATTAAGAAACCTGACCTTGTCGGTATCCCTCATGTCGGCCAGACACAGCCAGAGATGGCGTTCCTGGACCACCAGAGTGGACATCGCACGGCCCACTGCCCGCGCCGTAACCTTCGTCGCCCGAAGCGCGAGGTCCGTCGCAGCACGAAGTTCATGATGAACCTGTGGGTCATGACCACCCTCGTGCAGGTCTCTCAGTGCCTTGGCCTGATGGACCTGCAACAACGCCATAGCGTGTAAGGCGGAAGCGGCTTCCCCACAGGCCTGGTAAGCCCTGCCGGTAAGGTCCGACGAGTGCTCACAGGCCCGGGAAGGGAGAGACGGCTCCCCACGCCAGGTGGAGTTAGGGCACAGCTGCATAGCCACGGCCCGCTCCACCGGGGGGATGCGTGTATAGCCCTTAGCCGTACCGCCATCAAGGGTGGTGAGGGAGGAGGGCCCACTGGCACGGTTTCGGGCAGTAAAAGGTGCCTTCCATGTACCAGTGAGCTCTTCATGCACCTCCGGGAAGAAAGGAACCGGGGTGGGTGGCTGAGAACCAGCTCGTGCCACCCCGAGAAACCAATCGTCCAGCCTAGAGGGTTCAGGACACGGTGGAGGGTTCCACACGAGCCCGACCCTGTTGGCGGCCCGGGAAAGCATAGCCGTCATCTCCGGATCCGTATCGGGCACAGCCACCGTACCCGAAGGAGGCAACTGCTCCGACGCGTCATCTCCGGAAAAATCTGACTCACCCTCCGATGCAGCTATCGACATCCGGTCATCGAGAGGAGCGCCGAAGGACACAGATGGTGCACACCTTTGAGATGGCCCACCGCGCCCCTCCGGCAGCTCTGCTGGCTGCGGAGTGCAGGAGGAGTGAGGGTTCCTAGGGGGTTGGTTCCCCGAAGGAAACGAACTCACTGTGATCCTCAGATCACCAGTGCCACCGCTCGCCGCAACCCTCTGAGGGGGGTTGGAATGAGGCAGCGGCACTGGGACTCCGCCCCTTTGCAGGAGTTGGAGTCTCGACCGCAACTCCGAGATGGTCATCTTCCCACAATGGGTACATGACTCATCCCCAAACGCTGCCTCAGCGTGCGCTAAGCCCAGACACGTGATGCAGCGTTCGTGACCATCCCTCGGCGCCAGGTAACGACCGCATCCAGAAACACACAAGTAGAATGTCATCTTTAAAAAGACGCAAGCTCTACTTGTGTATGCTCTTTTAGGGACTTGCTCTTAAACAGTGCTGAAGCACGCAGGGGAATGGCCGCGGCAACACAAACAGGGATTGATATTGCCGCCTGTAGTGCGCTCTCTCTCTCTCACCGCACTCCTACCAGCTGTAAAAACAGCTTTTGTGAGGGAAAAAGGCAAGGAGATTCGACCCCGCTGCTCTGCTATACGCCCGCACTTCTTAAAAAGAGACCGTCCTGCAGAGACTCTTTTTAGAACACTTCGTAGAACGATCTGTTCGGCTCCGAAGCGAAAAGCTGAAGATGCAACGCACCTGCTGCTCATTTATACCCGCGCTGCGAGGTGAGCAGCTGCTGCATATGATTGCATGCCAATGTGCATTGGCTCGTTTAGTTACACTCGAAGTAGTTTGGCCTCTCTAGCGAGATTCCTATTCGTCGGTCAGTCCGACGTACGTCGAACGTGACCGACTGAATGGGAACACAACAATTACCCAAACAATAATAAAAAAAAAATAACCCCAAAAATAATCCCAAAAAATTACCCAAAAGGCTCAACCAGCATTTGGGTTAAAAAAATAACCCAGGATTTTTTAGAGTGTACGTTTTCGATACGGCAATTGGTTACGTCGCAATGTTGGAAATATTTATGTTTTTGAAAGTCAGTGCTTGAAATAAAAGCTTTTTATTTCATTGTTTTTTATTGATGACTGCAGTGTTAATATTTTAATTATAAGACGATCATTAATTGTAGGTAGCCTATAGCATAATAGACCTGTTTTAAAAACATTTTAATTGAGGAGTAAGTATAGCCTAATCTTATCCTTGCAACGCATCAGTTATGTGGTAATTATTGCGGTGCAAATTAATTGTACTTTTAATTTAATAATAAAAGTAACTTCATAATAATAATAGGCCTAATAAAAATAAGAATATAACAACCTTACATTGCTTGGGAATGCCAAATCAGGGCTCTAGACTCATTCTTCCCACTGGTCACTCTTTTGCTAAAAATAATAATTTTATTTTTATTTATTTTTTTGCTACAACATGGAATAAATAAATGCATGCTGATGAACTTTTATCATAGTTTATAGCTATATGGTAATAATAATCACAATGGTCATTTAATATTTATTTTCAAAAGATTTGAATGCAGCTAAAGTGCATAAAAACATGGCAGTGCTGGCCGGTTTGAATATCTACAGCATCAAATGCCAGCCATTCTGCAAACTGAGCTTTGTTCATAGTTGTCTGACATATATCATATTCAGAGCCATTACAGCGAAAACATCTACTCACTTATTGGATTAAAAATTGCTTTAGAGAGGAAATTTGCTTGCAGATGCGACGGAGCTCTTTTTTTCTGTCTGATATTAGTCTGTGGTGCAGTTTGTAGCTCAATGTAAAAAAGCGAATTACAGTAAAAGGCTCTGTAGATGCTATTATTGTCTCTGTGGAGTCAGACTCAGCCCCTCAGCGGTGCAGTCAATGGCCGTGATCCATATAACAGCATTAGGGCTCTCTCTGCCACCAAATCCTCATTGTTACAAACACATTTCAATTCATTCATCTCCTTACATGCCTTAAGTGTAAAAGGTGGTGCCGTTTCCAACTATGGTTGCCATACCAACACCACAGGAGTTCATTTAGTTTAATTCAAAGGCTGGCGATTGCCGCTCTCCCCGCATCCCGCTGTTTGATTTTGACGACAGCAGCGGCGCAATACATAAAAGACCCTCCTAAATTCCCCCCAGCCA
Organism: Ptychobarbus kaznakovi; assembly: GCA_027422405.1. NCBI lineage: Eukaryota > Metazoa > Chordata > Actinopteri > Cypriniformes > Cyprinidae > Ptychobarbus > Ptychobarbus kaznakovi. The sequence continues at coordinate 17,985,424 of CM049805.1, forward strand.
TCAGTCCCCCCCCCCCTTCTCCTGCTGCTGTGAGCAGTCAAACATGGACTGTCGAGCGCCCCTTCAATGTCTCAACTTAGTAAAAATGACACAAATTAATATATGCTACTTAAACCAGACCAAGATTAATGGCCGCCTTTCGCCGCAGGTTAGGAACACTGTCAGTCGTCGCACGATGGAATCAACACTGATCAACATTTATTCGCTGTCAAACGTGGAGAGATTGAAGACCTGCATACACACACACTCACACACACTCGCACTGAGTAGCTGTGTGACCTAAAGCAACCTGTAGACTCTATTCACATCCCAGAAATGACTTTTACACGTTTTCATTTCATATATAGTGTGTATTAGAGTAATGAAATGACACTGATATCGTCTACCTTTGTTAGATTTCACCATACAATCATAGTGTTGCCTCAGCCACGTCTTAGTATTTTACTTGAGGGAATGTCTCAACAGGGAAGTGTATTTTCATATTTATTCCATATACTTTAAGCTAATGATATGATTTACAGAGTGTGCTGGGGAAGAGGCATGTTGCCTGAGTGGTTTAGCATGTAATGAATGTGTCTAATGTAGATTAATTTAATGCTATTTGCATGGTGTGGCTGTGCTAAAGATCCCCTCCACTCTCTTTAATCAGCAGGGGGGTTAGATGTTATAGCGGGCAAGGAGATAGAGTCGAGGGGTGCGGGAGGACGTGTGTCATTATGTGAAGGTAACACATAGCTATGAGTTGCTCTCTTGCCATGAAATATTCTAATTTATGCTAATGAAGCTGGCGCTGCCTTGAGAAACAAAAGGCCTGGCTATGAGCCTGCGTAACCCCCTCCGTGAACACATACATGAGTGTACATATTTTCTCTCTGTGAGAGGGAAGGTGAGAAATGATGAATTAAGCCACCATTAAGTGGTGTTCCTATCTGATTGGCAACACTTTAAAGCAGAAAAAACATAGTTTTATGTCTGGTTATATATATATAATTTTGTGGGTGAATGATGTACTGTGAATAGTGTTGTAAAGGTATGAGATTTTGATGGTATGATAATCGTCTCAGAAAATATCACGGTTTCACGGTATCATGGTATACGGTAATAAACAATCAAAACAGGGTTTTTTGGTTGAAAAAGCATGTGTTTATTCAAATTTCATTCATCAAAAACTATTTATATTCATCATTAATAATTTACAACAATTCCTAAATTCTGGTTTGACTAAATTTTCCTGGTTTCTGTACTTTTATGACAATACAAATATACTATCAAAAATGGTGGTAATGAAATTAATGTATAAAGCTTTAACAATTTAATTAATGCTTTAAAATGTAAACAAATGAAAATAGCTTTTATCCTTTTATGCTTTTGTAAAGGCCTGTACAACAGAGATTTACTCAATTAAAATTATATTCCTTAAATGTTTCTATTTGTTATTATTATTATTTTAGAAGTAGGCTACATTATAGTAAAATCATAATCTCTGTCAATTTCTTCGAGTTAAAAAGCAGACTTTTATTTTTACGGGTAGTAGTGAAGAGCTTTGCGTGTCAGTGTATTTCACAATGGTTTTCTCAAATAAAATGATGAAAGGATTATTAATTGTTCTCTCAGTGTCAGTGAGGCTCTCTGTGTTTGTCCTCAGATAGTGAGACAGCAGGCGCTGTTAAACACTATGAGTGAGCGGCGCCAGCCCGCATATTTGAGTATGTAGTACATGACACAACGCCGCTCACTCACAGAGAGAAACGCAAAGCAAACAGATTATATTTTTATATAGCAATGTTGGAAATGTTTTAAACCATGAAGGCGAGCCAATGGCCTAATAGACCTTTTAAAAAAAAACATTTTAATTGAGGAGTAAATAGACTAATTTTATCATTTGCTGTCAATCATTTGTCAGTTATGCGGTAATTATTCTGAATCAGAATTCTGAATCAGAATTATTGCAGGGCAAATTAATCGTACCTTTAATTTAATAATAAAAGTAACTTCATAATAATAATAATAGACCTAATAAAAATAAGAATGTAACAGGTCTACATTTATTTGAACTACACTAGACTCATTCTTCCCACTGGTCGCTTTTTTGCGACTAACTTTCTCAGTTGGTCGCACGAGCATATCGTTTTATTATTATAATTTTTTTGTTGCTACAGCATGGGATAAATCAATACATGCTGATTAACTTTTATCATAGTTAATAGTTATATGGTAATAAAAGTTATTTTTCGTCATTATTATTATGCGTGATTTGAATTTTGTGAAGGGAATTCCTCTTTTGCTAATATTATAAACCGGACTTCAGATGCTTTCACTTTCGCTTTTGAATTTGTGATCTTGTAGTCACGTTTTACAAGAAAATATAATTGTCTGTTTTGCTTACATCTATTCACCTTTCACTTTTTAAGACTAAAACAAAATCTTTGTTATTATTGAAAGTCTTTGTTATTCTTAGTTAAAAAGTACAACAACAATAAAACAGCAGGCTACAATGACATAGCTTACATCATTTATGAACAAAAACTAATAAGACGAGGCATGGCATACACCACATGCAGTATTATATACGGACTATTACATTTAAAAAAAATTAGCAAAGACTGAGGATTAATAATGAATAAATAAATAAAAGAAAGCCTTAACGTGAGATAAACAATTACATTTTTTTTAAATGAAAACAAAAAGAAAAGCAAAACTAAACTGGCTGTCAGTGACCGTGCTTGCATTTTTTCCACAATAATACTGACATGTTCACCTTCTCTGGTTTCAAGAAACTGACTTTTACTTTACTTTAGCATGAAAATCAAATCCTCCGCCTGCTATCATTTCCTCAATATTCGCATCGTTTTTGCTGCGCGCTCGCGCTGACACGGCGAGTATAAACCAGGCTCCTCACCCGAACCGCTCGCACTGAAAGCGTCTCTCTTTACGTGATTAGTGCAGTGACTCCTGCTACAATGTGCCGCAGCTCTGCAACGCTGTATGGAGCAGACTGCGTTGTTGAGCGTAGTGGCACTGATATTTCACACACTTTAAGCTCTTTTAGTTTCCAATCATAATAGAATTAGTCCAACGAACCGTTCGCTTTGTAATGCATACCAAACTGAAAGCCTCGTACTGAACGGTTCAATATGAATAATACGCGTATCGTTACACCCATATACCAGATGAGGTGTCGTTGCATTTTAATGTTTTTTTTAGCCTGTCCAGTTGAACCCACTCGATGCGGTGCAGCACATTCAAAATATTGTGGAAAAAGAGAATATCAATGTGGAGAAGATGATGTTTACCTCAAAACTGAAACCAAGCCATTCACACAGAACGCATATTTGTTGCATTTTCTAGAGGGACATCTATCATCGTTGCACTCGTGTCTCACACAAGAGAGCCCAAAGCCATGTAAAATTCATGTAAGTTCAATTTAAAAAAACATGCAATTACTAGATTAAGAAACTAGCTTGCTAGCTAAAGTGCATATTAACAGCGTAAACATGAACCTAGCGATCATATGATTACATGATTATAAATTACGTGTATCAGCAATGATGAATATTTGAGTTTAAAGCGGCTCTGACAGAAAGGCTGCGTGTGCCCTGACAGAGATGTGCTGTTTGAGCTATGTGCTCTTTTCCTAAATGCATTACTTATATTTCACAGGTATATTCTCCATCTGTAAATGTTAGAAAGCCTTGGAAATATTTCCATTTTGCTGTCAGAAGTGAACAAGCCTCTGCTTTGAGATTCTCCGCTAAACTCCGCAGACTTGGTTCTGAACGCGCGCCACCGCGCGCATGTGTGCCAAACAGACAGAGCGCAATGAAATAGGAGCGCAATAACTCTGACTAAAATATACATTTTGCTGAAATGTTTGTTGTTGGACATTTTAAACCTACAAGTGTATTTTTATTATATCACTAACTGTAAAGTGACTGTAATGGGGTAATCAAAATAGCCTTTTTACTCAATTAGCCTAGTCTGTGCTTTTTAATTTTTTTAATTTTTTAGTTTAGTAAATTTTACTTAGCTTTGAAAGCATTATTTTAGTTTTTAGATCGCATTGTTACAATGTTAGAATGTAATGTGATTTCAACCCTTTTTGCACATTATATATGCCTACATGGTTACATTCACTTTATTTATTTGTTTAATCCAAATACAAAACACAGATATATGTACCGTATACCGTAAATCAGCCAAAAATAAAGAGATATGAATTTTTTCTCATATTGCCCAGTCCTACTTTGAAGAAACGTGCATTTTGTAATATTTAGCTCGATGCGCCCTCTTGTGGCCTCAGGAGAGAAGCCAAAAGCTTTTTTTTCCCTAACTGAATTTATGCCATTTAAATTCGAATATAATTTGAATTTTGATAATATTTTAGCCAATTTGACAGCCCTACTAGCTTGTAAGTACAAATTGTCAGGAATATTTCTGTTCCTCTGGCGTCAGCAAATAAAATTGCAAAAACAATGGCTGTTTTCAAACAGATTTCCCAAACATTCCCCCATCTGTCATTTGTCAGTCAAACAGATAGCCCCGCCTCATACTCACAACATTGGTTGAACCAGTGTTGGCTTGGCAGGCAGGTCGAGAAATGTTGGGATAGCGCCAGAATGTTAATTTTTTTGTAGAAAACGATCAATGACTGGCTTACATAAACTTTAAGTTGTGATAGGAGAAAGTGTTTTAACACACAGCAGATGTGACCGAATGCAGGCCCGGCTGCGGAGGAGCAGAGCGGGCAAGGAGAGCACGAGGAGGTGGATTTGGATCACTTCCCAACATGGTGGCCAGTGAGCACGTAGGTAGCTTTTAGCACCGCGGGGTGAGGAGCAGGAGCTTTAGCAGGGGTCAGCGCTTACCACGAACGCCTGGTAACACCACACACACTGAGGAACCGTGACACACTCTGCCCTGAACACTCAGGCAAGCTTAATCGAGGGGAAACAAAGAGCTCCTCATGTGGCAAGGAATTCAAGGTCTTGCAATAGCTCAGTGGGCTTCCTCTCAAAAATGCACTAGATAAAGAATGAAATGATTTGAAGGCAATATGGTGCGTTTCGGAATTGCAACACAGTCACCTTCTGTAATTATGTGGGTGGTAATTACTTCCTGTACGCTAAACACAAAAAAATCAATAGCGTCTGACCTTGAGGACGCAGGTCTTGCATCTTTCGGTTAATTGCATGTTTGCTAATATAGTTCGTCTCTAAACTGAGAACTGTTTGTACAGTGTATGCTCACTGTCCCTGAATACACACACACACACACACACACACACACACACACACACACACACACACACACACACTCCTGATTGTCTCTGTTTGCCAGCTCGCCTTTGGCAGTGTTAGTTATGGACAGTTAACTCCTGGAATCCTATTAATGACTGTCATTTTCTTTTTTTTGCCTTTTGCATAGTCAGCATTGTGCTTTGCTGTCCTACATAACCGCTTTTAGCAGCCCTTGTCTAGGTCTTCCGTTGCTGAGAGCACAGACGGAAACATGGGTGGCAGGTGTGTGTGTGGGTGTGTATGTGTGTGTGTGTGCATTTGGGAGTAGGGGAGGAAGAAGGCGGTTCTAATGATATATTGCATTTCAAGCCTCCTGCCAGAAAAAGGAACAGTGAGATGTCCAGGCATGTGCAGTAGAGTTTACTCGACCTGAAGCCAAACCTCCGTCATCGATACCTTAGCGACTGGAGAACTCTCATCGGAGGCTTGTGTCATCAGGCCAGCTGGTGACATTGTGTTCTCTACCCCACTACTCTGTAGATATCACTCTGTGTTTGTTTAGAGAATGAGGCTCGGAGTGCCATTATGAAAGACTTGATGGCCTTTCTTTATTTATATCTCCTTTAAACAGGAACTCACTCTGACGTGATTGTCTTTTCCCAGAATGTACATCCAATTCAAAGTAGGGCTGCTTGATTTGGACAAAAATATCATATTATGATAAACATATAACATCTCACACTGATTATTATATGATATGATATTATATTTGTCAGACTTGTGTCCTGTGTCTTTTGTTTCCACAAGCTCCCAGTGTTTCCATGCCCTTATTTTGTCCTTCCTGCTCCTGTCTTCATTATTAGTCCATTATAAGTTTATTTGTTCCCAGCCGTGTTTCCCTAAATATCTAGTTTTCCCCAGTGTTTATAAGTCCTGTGATTCCCTGCCTTTGTGTCCGATCTTAAATGTCATGTTTGTCTTACTCCCGTGCTCCATGTTTTTCTGTGTTCGATACAATAACGGATATTGTGTTTGATGAACTCCTCGCCTCCTTGTTCTCTACTCCTATGGATTGTGACAATATTATATTATATTATAGTAATACAAAAGTAATGCATTTTTGTCCTAATTTCTTAACATTGTAAAACGAATCATTTTAAATATGCGTAAGAGTATGCTGCGTGTACATTCACAGTTAAGAAGACTATATATTATATTATATTATATTATATTATATTATATTATATGTGACCCCCTCTGTGAAACTCCGGCTAAAGTAGCATAATCTAATTCATAACCATAAAAAAATACGAAAATAGGTCATTTCTGTTTATTGCTGTAAATGACAGATTATATACCAAGGTGTAACTCTATTTACATTTATAACATGATAAATACTGAAATTAATGATTTTATCAACACTACGTTTTATTATTTTGAGCAAAGAAAATAGCGTAGGTTTGCTACCTAAACATTGATTTCAGTCGTCTCTGGGTTTACTTTCAGCGCGGAAACACCTGCTGATTCTCATATCATTCTGTTAATAATTTATTTTCTACCATTAGAAACTGCAAACTGACCTTAATATCTGTCTATACGCGCAAAAATATTTGTTTCCGATTTCTGTGTATATTTTCTCGCGTCACCACAGAAATTTCAAGAACGACTTCTTTTGTTTTATAGTTCAACATTCTGTCAAAATAACCCGCTTATTTTAAGGACATGTTATGCCTGCTATGTGATAAAATTATTCGGTTATTAGATACTGATGCTACGGGTTGATGAATTCCCTCAGACATGGCTGCAGTTATGAAGCGCGAGGAACAGATAGCTGGTTATTTAAACAGCTGGTATGATATCAATCTTGGTGGAATGTCCCCAAATTATGACATAAAAGGTCCAATAGCGGATTACTTTCTGGAGGATGATGAGCAGGACTTATTTTTGGACGAAGCTAGGGAGGAATTTGAAGGTAAGCTTTTCTCATTAACTTTTCTCATTAATGCTAATTGTAGTTAACTCTCAGTGTAGGCTACAGCCAAAGTAATGCTAACACAGAATTAATCTGCGAAGATGCTAAATTTGTGGATTTTAGTGTTTATTATAGATTTGTTGATTAGGATTAAGGCAGTCCAAATTGATTACGTTTGTGACATTGTTTTATTAAACCCCAAACTATTAGTCTGGCCAATCTGAAGAGGGAGCAGGAACTGGAAGAACTTGCTTCTAATGCTGGAAATCCAGATGTGAAACTGAATACAGGTTTTTCTTGCAACTGCAAATATTTCAATGGGGAAAAGTGTTCTTCATTTTTCAAAGAGGAGTTGCTGTCACTCAGGATGAGGCATTTTGAGCTGGACAATACTGTACTTGACTTGGTAATTTTAGCTCAAATACAAAGTCACTTGCGCTCTGGGGAAGAAACGTCTCGGGTTACTCGTGTAACCCTTGTTCTCTGAATAGGGAACGAGACGCTGCGTAAAGCTTACACACTTTGGGAATGCCCCTGGGCATGCCTATTGTCTGAAACCCATATAGAATCACGCCAATTCATTGGCTGATGGCGCGGATCCCACCCTCAACGTTCTCACGTCGTCTCCTTATACTGGCGAACGCGCCATCTTCTCCTCAGACTTTTCTGCTGAAAAGGTCCCTGTCGACAGCGTGATGAGCTTGGCAGCAAATGCAGCGTCTCGTTTCTTATTATAGAGAACAAGGGTTACGCAAGTAATCCGAGACGTTCTCTTTCATAGGTTCACTCAACGTTACGTAAAGCTTACACGCTTTGGGAACGATATACCAAATATGCCAAGCTAAAAATGTTGCCCTATCTGGCCCATTTACGAACCAGACAGCATACACGGCCGGTTCAAACAGACAGAACCTGAGAACTGCAAGGTTCAAAACTCCCGGAACATGAACTGCTCTGAGGGAGAGGAACTTGTCCTGAGACCAAAGGAGAAGACTGCGCGCAAGCCTGTCCAGGATGCGCGACCGTGAACCCCCTTGGCGATTTATGTAGGATACCACTGCCATGTTGTCCATCCTGACTGTCACATGACACCTCATGAGAAAGGGGTGAAAGTGAATCAGTGTCAGGAAGACGGCTCTGAGCTCCAGGCAGTTTATGTGCCAGGAGAGGAACTGCGCCGACACCCTGATTAGGCGAGTGGCTGGTCCTGTGGAGCAGATCCTCAACGGTCTCATCCACCAAAAGAAAGGCCTCATGTGGAGCAACCCTAGAGGCAACACAGGGGAGGCTGCGGCCATGAGGCCTAGGAGTCTGCGACAAGTGCTCACAGAGACATGATGGCCTAGCTTGAAGTGGGCCAAGCATGTGTTGAAACTGGAAATCCGGGCAGGAGCCAGACGGGCCTGCATTTGAACGAAATCCAAATGAACCCCCAAAAACACAGTTTGTCGAGAAGGGGAGAGAACACTCTTTTTGGTGTTTGTTCTGAGGCCAAGAACACGAATGTGGCGGAGGACGATATCTCTGTGACAACTCACTAACTCCCTGAAGTGGGCCAGAATGAGCCAATCGTCCAGGTAGTTAAGTACACGAATGCCCTGGAGCCTCAAAGGGGCCAGAGTAGCATCCATGCATTTTTAGAACGTCCTCGGCGCCAAGGCTAGGCCAAAAAGAAGAACCTAGTAATGGTAAGCCTTCCCTCCAAAAGCAAACTGAAAGAACTTCCTGTGCCGCCGGACAACCTGAATGTGAAAATAGGCATCCTTCAGGTCGACAGTGACGAATCAGTCTCCCACTTGAATCTGGGACACATAATAGTCTTCAACGTCAACATGTTGAACTTCCCTTTGTAAAGGGAGAGGTTCAGACGACGCAGGTCCTGAATGGGTCATAGACTGCCGTCCCTCTTTGGTACAGAAAAGTAGCGGCTGAAAAAGCCTCGCTCCAGGTCCTACTGAGTTACTTCCTCTATTGCACCCTTTAGTATGAGGGAGGAAATTAGCATTAATGAGAAGCCTGAAGTTAATGCTTTGGAGAAAATAAATGTAATGTAAATGTAGTAGCAGGGAGGAAATTAGCATTAATGAGAAAAGTTAATGAGAAAAGCTTACCTTCAAATTCCTCCCTAGCTTCGTCCAAGAATAAGTAGCACAGAAGCCTTCGAGGCGCTGCTTACTACTATCAGGTGAACCCTGTCGAAGCGAGGGGGGTTTCGGCCAAACTGAAGTGTGTAGCCAGACCGAACTGTGCGGAAAACCCAAAGCGATACCCCTGGTAGATGCTCCCATTCATACAATAGAAATGCGATAGAGGAAGCGGAGTGTTGTGATGCCGAAGACATACCTGTGTTGGGGTGTCGAGAAGGTCTGGGGGAAGCGACGTCCTCCACCACGAAGGAAAGCTGTTGGCGTCCTTGTTCAGGATGCTGGAGAGTGAAGCAAGGTCGTTGGTGGGGAAAAAGCCGGTCGCGGGGGGGTAAGCCGGGGCGCAGCTCCTGCTGGTGGGCTCCTTCCTAGGTAAGGAGCACTCTCTGGACTAGGAGGGGGAGGGAGCGTGTCCCTCATTCTCCTGGGCATGAACTGCTTGAGAGCGGCCGACTGCGATTTAGCAGAGCAAAATTTCTCAACCACCGAGCTGACCGCCTCCCCAAATAGCCCAGTTTGTGAAATGGGGGCGTCCAGGAGAAAAACCTTCTCCTTCTCACGAATCTCTGTGAGGTTCAGCCACAGATGGCGCTCTGCGGCTACCCAGCCAGCCATCGAGCGCACCACCGCACGTGCGATGTGCTTTGTGGCTCTTAGAGCTAAGACAGTGGCTTTACGCAACTCCTTGACTGCCTAAGGAATCAGACCGGCCCCCTCATCCATTTCCTTCAGGACATCCACCTGGTAGGCTTGGAGGATGGCCATAGTGTGGGGGACCATGCTTGCCTAGCCAGCTGCGATGTAGGACTTCCCGATAAGAGCGGAAGTGGTCCTACACGGTTTAGTCGGAAGTAGGGGACGAGACTTCCATGAGGGCGCCGGAGAAGGTGAGAGGTGAGAGGCTAGTGTGTCCTCGACCACCGGAACGGCGGTATAGCGGGAGAGCATCAGTTAAAGCAGGCCCGAAATCCTCAGAGTCGGAGGCTGCTGTAAATAACACATCCTCTAGCCCGAAGGAAACCGTGTCGAGCTAGGATATAAATAATTGTGTGTGAATTCAACCAGCGAACTCGAGCACACGTGCAGAGGCCTCCGGGGCACGACGTGGAAAAATGGATGACTCCCTTTCAAAAACCTCCAGACTAGAGCGGAGGTTTTTGAGACAGAGGTTCTCACAAAATTTACACTTTGACGCCCCATAAACCGCCTTGCGTGCATGCATATACTTAACACACTTACTGTGCGGGTCGTCGCTCGCGATAAAGCGAGCACACGGTGGTTGGCAGCGACAATACTCCATGGCACTTCACCGTGAGGAGAAGTACTGCAGTCGCCGAAGTGCAAATGAAGAGGGATCCAAGAAAATCGATTGAAATCGGGCCAGAAGATTCGCAACAAGAAGGGCTAATATGGCCGCTTCGTGAAGGCAGAGAAATCTGAGGAGTAGATGACGTTTTCGCCAGTATAAAGAGACAACGTGAGAACGTCGAGGGCGGCATCCGCGCCATCAGCCAATGAATTGGTGTGATTCTATACAGGTTTCAGACAATCGCACGCCCAGGGACGTTCCCAAAGCATGTAAGCTTTACGCAGCGTCGAGTGAACCTATGAAAGAGAACACAAAGTACAAAAGTTTGAAGAATACAAAGTTTGAGATCAACCTGTTAACGGTAGGGCATTTTTTTTACATCATCACCAGATTTATTCCAAATGTCACATAAAACAGAAAGAGATTGAGATTGAGATTTTATATTTATATTTTATATATTTATCAATTTATTTATTAATGTTTTATATTGATATTTGATTTAAAAAATAAATCTGTTGTGGTACCACCACCAATTGTTTCATTTTTTTTAGGAATATTTTATATTTTATTTTTTATAGGATATTTACATCATAAAAAGTAGACCTGTTTTACAATAAATTATGAATTTCCCCATAAATGTATCATATATCACTGAATATGGGATAATCTCAGCTTTAATTGGGTATATGGCACATAATCAGGATAAGTATGGTTCAAATGTGTTGCAGTTTTAAATAAAAGCTTTACTTTACATTGGAATTTCTCAAAAACATGATTTTCTGAGTCCGAAATTAAGCAAAACTTTGACATGACATAACTCATTAAATATTTAAGATATCACAGTATTATTTTCAAATAATGTTATTTACATTTATGTAGGATCATTTTATGTAGAAAACAGTGAATCACACAAAAATTACTTTATCTGGGCTTTCACAGAGTGGGTCACGTATATTATATTATAATATTCATATTTTTTTAAATAGGAGTTTTACAAAAGTAATATATTTCTGCCTCAATATTGCACATCTAATTCATAAAACTGTGATTTGGACAAAAATCGTAATTTGAAATATTTTAATCAAGATATACATGGTAAAGATCTCACACTGAAACATCATTATTATATTATATTATATTGTTTTATATTAGAATAGCAGTTGTACAAAATTAATATAGGTCTGTTTTAATTTTATAATAATATAATATAATTTTTACATTTATTTATTTGTAATATATTCATTTATTTGGTGCATCCTTATTTTCAATATTTTCCATATGAAACAACATATTATCAAAATAAACACATTATTAAAGGTGTAATTGAATTAACAGAACAACTCTTTTTGGATCGACTAGGTAAGGAAATACTATCCCTTTTGCAAATGCTCTGACACTTTTAGCTATGTTGTTCAGGCAGGTAAACGTGTTCGAATTTGGCTTGCAACATGACCTGATCATGTTCCTCCTCTCTTTCATAGTAATTTCTTGTCCTTTTTTTGCTTTACTCTCTGACCAAAAAACAAAAAAAAACCCACCTTTTTAGCTTTAAACCCAGAGCTGAAGCAGCTGTCTGGCGTCTCCTGTTGCTGCTGTCCACTGTTTTTCTAAGTAATATCCCCTGACAGCATCATAAGCAGATGCCTCCTTATGTCTGCATTAGGGCTGCACGATATTGGAAAAAACTCACATTGCGATATTTTGTTTTTCTGCAATATATATTGCGATATGAAGAAAAAAAACAAAAAGAAAACATGATTTTAATATCTCTGTTTGGAAAAAAAATCAATGATTGGGGTGATTTTATAGGTGAGTAAATCAGCATAGAAAATAAACAAATTACAACCATAGCATCTGCGTGGCTCTTACCTTGTCTACACCTGACACGCGAGACGCCACAAAATACTGTAGAACCCATAATCAGTGATGCTGTCTGTCTACACTGGATGCATGCGCAACGCGACAAATTCCCGCTCTAACTGACACAAAAGTTCAAATGATTAGTAACAGTAGCTTTGTCGCGTCCAGTGTAGACAGACTTTAGGGCCATAGGCCGTTCACATGTCATGGCTAAAATGCATGGAAAACGCCAGCATGGAAAGCAGCGCGTGCTTTCTCCTTCTTTGCAAAGCGCTCTGGAGCTTGCGCTTTCGTGGCTTCTGCCGTTGCTAAGCAACCGTGATCAGCGCTCTCCTCGACAACGCGGAAGTTTCAGCAAAGGATAAATGGATTTCCAGCACTGAAATCTTGCAGTAGCTCTGCTATTAAATTTATTTAAAAATTTATATATCTGTACAGCTGTCGCGTCTGGTGTAGCGTCTGGTGTATGCAGTGTCTGTGTGTGAGCAAAGAAAACAATCAGTATATATATAACGAAAAGTATAGGCCTACTAAACATCGCACATCCTGCGATGTGAATATTGCGGATGCGCACATCGCGATATCGATGCTGAAACGATATATCGTGCAGCCCTAGTCTGCATACACTTCGCCTTCATGTGATTTCCTATTACCACACCTCATAGTGCGCGTCTTTCGGAAATCCTCCCAGATAAGGCGCTATTGATGAATTGATATCGGTGGAGGCAGCAGGGAGATAAAGCTGCACAGGTTAAGAGCTTTGTGGATAGTTTAACCTTGATTTAACAGTTGTTTCAGTGAGGTTGATTTTCTCTCATCCATCTTCATCCATCAGGGCCTCACTGAAGTATGCAAATGAGCACAGCGGATATGCGCATGCTGCCGTTAAATGGGCCGTTTCAAATGTGCGGTGTACCGCGCTGACAGGGTGATACTCCTTACTGTCCAAATTTAGTGTGTCTTCACAGATATCCCCCCTTCACACACACGCACACACACACACACACACAGACACACAGACATAAGCAGACTAGCCCCCCATTACTCTCAGCAGAATGCTAGAAGCATGTTGACTTATAGAATATTAATAACGTCATTTTTCTCGTGCCTGCCACATTGTTCATATGTAAATGTGTCAGCATAAAGTGTGAGAGGAGACACACACGTTTTCATGTGTGTCCAGTGTGCATAAAATGCGAGCGGATGTTTTGACAACAATAACAAGAACATTTCCAAGAAATACTATTATTCCCATGCCAAATTAAGTCATTTATTTATGTTAGTGAGTTGTAACGAATGTGAGTATTATTAGCTGTTTGAGAAATATGGATGTTTAAGTTAATTAGGGAGTGAGGGGATGTTATAATTATAATGCTTAATGTCCCGGAATACCATGGTCACAAGAAAGACAATAATGCAGAAAATAAAGTGTGAAAACAATGTGTTTTTATTGCATGTCTGACATTAATCTGACACCTCTTGCATCGTTGTTTACTTGCAGGTCGCTAAAGGGAGTAATGAAAAACAAATTAAATCAGTTATCTGTGAAACAATCTGCACATAGCGAATAGTTTTACTAGAAGTAAACGCCGAGATCTTTTCATGTCAGGGTTCATGGTTTGTTTTTTCTGAGCTAGTTTTTCTGTTTTGCTCATATCTGTTACTGCAAGTTTTTATGGGGCACTTTTATATTATGCTAATTGAGTGTAGCATCTCAATAATTTCTCACGATTCTTATGATACTCATGATGATCCTGAGGCTGGTATGTTGACATTTTCACTGTAGTGGCTCTTGAATTTGATCCTAAAAAAGCATCTGCGTTGTTCCTTTGTAATTGACATTTCTACTCTTTGTAATTTTGGCTTCCTCTGGGATGTCACCGAAAATTATTTTAATAGGAGCTTATAGTTTATAGCAGCTATTACGGTCCATTGTGTGAATTCAATAAGCAAGCGTTCAAAACAATGAATCTTGAGAGCTGTTAGCTTCTCCGCTTCATGAGCTGTCAACCGTTCACTCACTGTATTGCCCAAGGAGGACTGAAGTAAACCAATGGGGCAGATCTTAGTCATGACTGATGGGTCTCTGTGCCAATCAGGGTTGGGTGTGGAGGGAATCAATGTAACAAGTCTGGGAAACCTGCCATGTAGACCTAACCACAACTGGCCTCTACTAAAAAAGCCCATTAACATTAATGAAGGATGGTTTTTAAAGCTTCTTCAGCAATCAAGCCCAACAGGATTTATGAAATGAATAGCCTGCCATTAAGAATCATGATTATCATTAGCCAGGTCCACACGATAGATTGGTGAGGGATCATTCAAAGACTATGAATGCCAGTCTCTCTCTACCAATACTCAGATAGATGAGTCTCATAAATGGGAATATTTTAAGTTGTTTTCTGCAGTAGTTTTGTATGCTGTGTTAAAGACCTTCTGGAAAGATCCAACTTATGGATTTGAAAGTTTTAATTGTTGCATGATGTATGTTGAAGATATTTATTCTTTTTATTGATACTAAACTTAATGTTAAACTTGGGGCTTAAACTAAATTCTGAGTTTCCCCAATGGTAATTACGGCTTTACTTTTACCGTAAGCGTTTAATCACTGTTTAAATAATACATGAACGTGGAATGATAAGTTAAGAGCACAATACCCTTTGATTGAGACAGGAAGGATGCATGATTTCACATGCTGAACAGGACAGGACGTTCACAAGCATCATAATATGTCATGGACAGCACCGACAGCACTCTATAAATCAGTCTTGCAAGTGTCACAATCATTTATCCTATGCTTTATGCTAGCGCTTCCTCTGCATGTTATGTCTGTTTTAGCAGTTAACCTGCTGGTATCAGATGACTGTTTGGTGAGCGGAGGTTATGCTTGTGAACTGAAGTGCTTTTTTATGTTTCTGTTGGTCAACCAACTTTCTGCTGCTAATGAGTTCAGTTACCAGGAAGCTGTATGCTATCACAGTTAGCATTAGCAAAGCTTTTTCGATGTCATGACTTTTGGTTCAAAAGAAAAACCCGCCAACCATCCCTTCTCTCTCCCTCATTTTCTCTTTTTTAGTGAAACCTTTCATTTTCCTTTTCTACATGTTAATCTTATTGCCATGTTTCTCATTCCCCCTATCCTCAGAAGTCATTACAGTGCTGTGGAGTTGTGAAATGGAGCCCGCGGTTATCAACTTAATGAATTCTGCCCAGTCGCCTCCATTTATTGTGCCCCCTCTCAAATGCAAGTTACATTGTGTGTATGTTGAATTTGGCTGCACATTTACACAATATAAACCAAGGAACCACCCCGACCATGTCTGTGTTTTAAGGGAAATGTCATCTGTGGGTTTTCGGAATAGTTTTCTTTGTAGCAGTTTTTAACATCAGGTGATATTCCATATGGATTTTTATAGGATTTATCTAACACTATGATATATGTATAGCAGGGCTGGGTGATATATAATGAATATTCATGTTAGATTCACAATTTACCAAAAATAAATACATAAAATAATTAAACATTGTGAGTATTGCAACTATTTTAAGGTAGGCTACTTTTAATGTGGTTGGTAAGTTTCCTAAAGACTGTGTCATTAGGTTAATTTTTCTGTTCTTCCTTGTGTGAAAGCTTTAAGACGGAGGTGTTTTGTAACTTTATAAAGTGTCTGTGGCTTTAACTAAATAAACAAAAGCATTAGATTTGATATGTTCTAATAATTTACATAAATCAGTTCAAACTGTCAGTTTCAGTGAGAAATAAAAACATATTTGTTTGCTGTTCTCAGAATTGTCAGTGTAGTATATTAAAATGTTGGTAACACTTTATAGGGACCAATTCTCACTATTAACTAGTTGCTTATTAGCGTGCCTATTATTAACATATTGGCTGTTTATTAGTATTTATAAAGCACATATTCTGCATGACCATATTCTACATCCCTAATTCTGCCCAATACCTAAACTTAACAACTACCTTACTAACTATTAATAAGCAGTAATTAGCAGTTTATTGAGGCAAAAGTCATAGTTAATGGTTTGTTCATAGCGAGAATTGTACCTTAAAATAAAGTGTGAGCAAAATGTTTTAGTAAATGTGTTATTGATGCATATTAATGGAATTTGTGTGTTGATTTAGTAAAACATACTTATTGTTGTTTATTGATTATGATTTATATTAAGTATATAAAACACTTATTTTATTATTATTGTTGTTGTTGTTGTTGTTGTTTTAATCTAACTGGCTACAATGGCTGTTTGGCTACTTGTAAATACCACCCCTTTAGATTCTACCATATTTATCACACATTGTCAAAAGTTTAAAGAGTCTGTTAGCTATAATGTCAAGCTCTAATATTTAGCTATATTTTGTTAGTGAGGTGGCAGTCATATTGCCAGTCTCCTGCTTCAGTTGGCGTCCAGTATGCTGTTGCTCTCTCTCTCTCTCTCTCTCTCTCTCTCTCTCTCTTCTCTGCTGTGTAGGTTGGGGTTTTCTTTGGCAGACTTGGACCACAGCTCGTTAGACTAAAAGAATGCACTACTTTAATTAATGATATGTAAATATCTTTCAGTGGGCTGCATTTGCATATTAAGAGAGATTTGCGGAATCTGTGGAGTAATATATTTTAATTAGGGATTAATTAAAAATAATGGGAATTTCATTTTGCCTGGCTCTAGTATGCATCTGGCACATTCGCCTGACTGAATACCGGCCTCCCACCTCCAATTGGCTTCCTTTCTCTCTCTTTTGCTCTTAAAGGTATTTTTCTCTGCTTTCTGTCTTTCTTTTTTTACACTTATCTGTTTAGTCTACTCTCAAATCTTTTTCGATCTTTCTGTTTCTTCATATCTCATCCAGACACTCATCCAGATCTTCTGTAAGCTGAATGAGACAATAGACAATTACTGTATGATAATGGTTTAACTGGTTAGCAGTATGACTCACCTTCCATCCCTGCATCCATTTATTCCCCTCTTTCTGTACTCTCCCTCTCTCTGTCTCTCTCTCTTGCACCGTATTTTTCTCCTGAAGGATAGGGAATGACTCTCAGACACGGAACACTAGTTGTGTTGGCAATTATGTTAATGGGCTGCCATTAGACTGTGGTGCTGTATGAGCGATCGGGGAGCCGAGCTGGCATGGTGGGAGAAAATGATCACAGCCTCCGGGCCTCCTTGATACAGCTCCAGCACCTTCATTTGCATAGTGTAACCCCTCCCACTGGCAAAAGCATCACCCCGTTTCCACGACGCGAGGAGGAATTTGCACGGGCCAGGGGATGCTCCGCTACATGGCTTCGACGCGCACGTTACAGGCGTCGGACATGATGTCTGCTCCCGTTGCCAGATGGGAGCGTAACCCGAAGCAGAGGCCTACTGAGGGAGTTTTATAGGAGTAGCGGAGTGGTTCATAACATTTCTGAAACATCATCATAACGTTGGCTTGGCGGCATAATGAGGACATAATGAGGTCTGTTATTACCAGAGGCCTGCTGAAAATCCCTTCACGCTCATTGTTCCCATTCGTGACAGAACCGTGGGCTGGAGATGGTGATAGTGAGATGCATACGTGACACAAATGGGTGTGCTCATATCGATATGTATATGCATATATATATATATACACTTGTGTATTGAGTACAAAATATTACATTTACTTGACAAATTTTATTTTGTAAAATATGTTGTTGTCGCATATTTTTAGGAAATATTTTCTTAACCTATTGACTGGTAATTAATCAATTTATTCTCAATTAATTGCATCAATATTTGTTGAGAAGAGCTGTGAAATTATATAATTCAAAGACAGTAGCTTGATGTGGCAGAAGAAAGCATTGAATAGGCATGACAAAAAGTGGCGTAAGAAATCAATATATGGTTTGTGTAATTTCCATATAATTGAACATAGGTCTGTCAATGAACTACTGTCCACAGAAATCCATTCAGCCTTTAAGAAGGAGACTTAAAGGGATAGTTCTGCCTTTTCATCATTTACTTACCTTCATGTCATTACAAACCTGTATGAGTTTCTTATGTTGAACATAAAAGAAGATATTTTGAAGAATGCTGGTAATCAAACACAATTGACAATTCCTTACTGCCGAAGTCAATGGGGACCTACAACTTTGTAGTTCTTCAAAATATATCATTTTTTGTTCAACATAAGCAAGACACTTAAACAGGTTTGAAATGGCATGGGGTGAGTAAATATATAAAAAAAATCGGTGAACTATTTATTTAATGCTGCATCACATTGTCCAATCAAACGACAGCACTTTCTGAAGTTCACTGTACAATAATTGGTTGTTACTTGGTTAGAAAAAAATTCAAAACTACCACAACAAAAGGGTGAATACACTGACCCCCAAAAAATCCAACAACTATTACAATTCTGTATTTATAGGTGTTTGTTGCTGTTTTTTTGGGGCAGAGTGAACTATAGCCTCATTGTTAATTAGTTAAATATTAGTTTATGTTCATATTCAGATGAGTGACTTTGGCCATTGCAAACTTCACTCATTTGGATACAAGGAAAATAAATAAATAAATAAAAATAATTCCTTTTCAGTGGAGTTTCTGTGTGGATCAGGGAAATTTATATCAATTTACTCACCCTTCAGGCCTGTATAACTTGTCTTCTCGGGAAGAGAAACATGTTTGTCCATATAATGAAAGTCAATGCATCCAAAACAATATTGGACCCCATTGACTTCCATCGGCCACTTCCATTGTATGGCCATTTTTCAGTATTTGTTTCAGTAAACAGTATTTTTCCATTGTTCCACAGAAAAAAAATATGGCATACAGGTTTGGAATGACACAAGGTTAAATAACTGATTACATTTTACTATCCCAAACAGAATAGGTCCAATTTCTACTAATAATTAGAATTTTGTTTTTGTTGTGATATCAGAATTGACATCAAGAATCATGTAGTTTTTCTAGTACTGGTTTTCGTGACAACCCTAGCTCTGTCTGCCTTTCTCTACAGTAGAGACCATCAGTGCTGACTGCTCATTTGGTCTTTCTCTGTCTGATCTCACCACTGCAGATAAGAGCACCCCACCCCCACACCGGTTCACTTCATCAGCAGCGTGTGTGTATGTGTGTGTGTGTGTGTGTGTGTCACTGTCGCAGGCTGCCTGAATCTTTCTCCATCTCCTCAATACTCAACATTAAGCAGTATTGTCTGTTCCTGCTGTGAGAAAGTCACTGTAGCAAATCACACACCTTCTTTTATTTTCACCACAATTTTTTTTTAATTGAAAAGTCAGTGGGTTGTCTGCATAACTGGTTGGTAATGCAGAAGCCCTCTATGGTTGTACAGGTTTACATTCAGAATAAACCATCAGATGTGTTTGTTAAAGGGTGTTCTACAAATATATATTTTTTCAAATATAATTAATATTTTTCAAATGTAATTAATAAGAACTCAAACAAGCCTAATGTCTTATTTAATACAATTAATAAAGTGATTTTTCCGGCACCTACTAATTGTCTAGAGCCTATTCAAAAGATGTGTGAGGACTTTTTGCAATTCTTTGTAAACAAAGTGGATAATCTTCGGTTACAGATTATCTCAGTAACGACCTTTCATGCTGAGTTAAACTATCAGAGTTAATTTTGTAGTTTTGAATCCATTTCTTTACCTCAGTTGGAGCATATATTAAGGCACACTCGACCGGGTGCACATCCGTTTGATCCTCTTCCTCCTCGGCTGTTGTTAAATTTGTTTTATCTTTTAGGTAAAATTATTCAATCTCTTCTTAATAGTAGTTTAATTAATGGAAATGTCCCAGTTTGTTTTAAACATGCAGCAGTGCAGCCACTTCTTAAGAAACCAAATTTAGACTGTACGGTTTTAAGTAATTACCGACCTATATCGAAACTACCTTTCTTGTCGAAAATTTTAGAGAAGGTTGTTCTATCTCAGCTTGCATCATATTTAGATATGAATGCTGTTATAGATATGTTCCAGTCAGGTTTTAGGTCTCTTCATAGTACAGAATCTGCCCTTCTTAAGGTTTTTAATTATATTTTTTTGGCAGTTGATTCTGGAAAGGTAGTTATTCTTATTTTACTTGATCTCACAGCTGCTTTTGATACTGTTGATCATAGTATTTTATTGCAGCGTTGGTGTTAAGGGTACTGCCTTAGGGTGAAGTGTTGGTGTTAAGGGTACTGCCTTAGAGTGGTTTAAATCTTACTTAAAAGATAGATCTTTCTTGGTTTGCATTGGAGATTTGTGTTCGATATCAGCTAAATTATGTAGTAATGTAGCCACAGGGGTCTGTTCTTGGGCCTGTTTTATTTTCATTATATATGGCCCCTTTGGGCCCGATTTTTCGTAAATATAATATTATGTATCATTTATATGCTGATGATACTCAGTTATATATCCAAATAGATCCAAATGGATCTCAATCTTTTGATGGACTTGCTCAGTGTTTAGGTGAGATAAGAGCCTGGTTGGCAAGCAATTTTCTTCATCTTAATACTAATAAGACTGAGTGTGTTGTTTTTGGACCTTCCTCTGCTTCCAAGGAAATTATAAGTAGGTTGGCCTCTATGAATATAAGTGTTTCAGATCATGTTACGAATTTGGGTGTTATAATGGATTCATCTTTAGTTTTAGATAAACAGGTTTCTAGTGGGGTTTCTCTTTCTTTTAGGGATCTGGAGACTGTTATTCATGCCTTTGTGTCATCACGCATCGATTACTGTAATTCTGTATATATATAGGTATTACACAGGGTCAGTTATCTCGTCTTCAATTAGTACAAAATGCTGCTGCAAGATTTTTGACTCATACAAAGAAGAGAGAGAATAATTACTCCAGTCCTGGTTTCTTTACACTGGTTGCCTGTAGAATTTAGAATTTAATTAAGGTTTTATTTTATGGTTTTTAAAGCATTGCATGGCTTTTCCCCAAAATATATTGCTGAACTATTAATTCCTTATCAAAATTCAAGAAACTTTCGAGATCAGTTCGAATTCTTCATGTTCCCATTCTTCATGTTCGAGATTAAAATCTAAGGGTGATAGGGCCTTTTCAGTGGCTGCTCCCCGTTTATGGAACCCTCTCCCTATGCATATTAAATCTTCCCCATCTGTGGATGCTTTTAAGTCTAGATTGAAATCTTACCTTTTTAGTAGAGCTTTTGGAGTTGAATAGAGGGATCAGGCTTTACAATTTAATGTTGAATTTTGTTGAATTGTTGTTGAATTTTGTTTGTGTGACTGTATGTAATGATGCTGGAAAGCACTTTGGTCAAGGCAGTTGTTTTAAATGTGCTATAGAAATTAAATTTGTATTGTATTGTATTGTAACAATGAATGAATCAAACTCATCCAGAATGAGTGCAGTTTTTGACATGCATGCATTATAGACAAATCATGTATAGCAGTGAAATCATTCACAGTAACTTTGCATAGACTTGAATATAGTATCAGTATGTATTGGCCATATTGGTTTAGGCCGATATGTGTTATATGTGTGTATATGAATAAGTGAAGTCAGTAATTTTTTTTTTTGAGGGGGGGGTAGTTTTATTCAGCAAGGATGCATTAATTTGATCAAAAGTGATAGTAAAGACACTTAGAATGTTAACAAAATATTTATATTTCAAATAAATGTTATTTTGAACTTTCTATTGAATCTCGAAAAAAGTTTCCACAAAAATATTATGTACTGGCAAATATTGCCAAATAATGGCACACCTGTTTTCTACAATGGCAATAGTAAGTAATGTGTCTTTAATACTTCAGTACTTGAGTATTGAGTGATTCAGCTTTTCCATCATACAAATAAATAGCATTTTAAAATGTATTAAAATAGAAAACAGTATTTTTCAGTAGTAATACAATATTACTGTTTTTACAGTATTTTTAATAAATGAATCCTGGGTGAGCATTCATTTTGTTTTTAATTCAAATAGTGTATAACAAATGTATACAATAAAATAAATATTTTATATCTGGCATTCTATACATAACAATGTTGTGATGGCTATATTTACTGGAAGTATGCATACTTATAGTTTATTTTTTATTTTTTACTAGTACACACTTATCCATTTAATCAACTGTATAGAAGTAATAATCAGCTTATCTGCAATAAGAAGTTCAGTATTGGGATCAGATTGCATTCAACTTGCTATACAAATCCTGTACGAATCCACATCTTGGAGCCTTGTTGCTGATAGAAATCAAATGTTTAATTGAAATAAAATCACTTCCAGTGATTTTGGTTGTTTGCTAGTCGACAATTCTGATCATCCCCTTCTTTTCAGAAGGGATTTCAAATTTTCTCTTTCGTAGCATTTCTTTCAGTGAACAGTCATCCAGTGGAGTCTTATCTCTTTGACTGTATTTGAGCAGGCCTACTCTCGCTCTATCTCTTCTTTGTGTATGTATAAGGTAGAGTCAGAGTGCTGATATTATTGATCCCGGCCTTCAGAATTTATTACACCACTGCGCCACATCTTTATTTATGCCCCTGCTCAGTACTCTCCTCTCCTCTTTCTCTCCTTTCACATTATTCTTTTATTATTTCTTTACCGCCGTATTATCTGCTGTATTTGGGCCTGGATGAGACCTGCCATCTTTAGGCTCTGCCGGCACATTTGATGAGGAGATATCGCAGACCTGTGGGGGGTGGGTGGATATTAAACACCCCACCCCCACCAGATCACAAGACTTCTCCTTCCGACCCCCCTAATTATTCCCGAGATCAGAGACTGCGGCTGCGGAATGGCCCGGCACGGCCTGGTTAGGTTGTGATACCGGGGACGTGACCGTTATGCTGATGGAGGCAGCGGATCAATAATTTAGGCCTTGGCCTTAATGGTAGCGTTAAAAGCTCATGCGTCTGGAAGCCCGCAGGCTAGGCTGCTTAAAGGTGCAGCACATAACGAATGGACTTTGACGTAAAACCCTTCATAAGGACGAACACGAGACGTTTTCCTTTCAAATGTGTTTTTGAATGGATTGTTTGAGCCGCGCTCCCTCAGAAGTGTGCCACGCTATTGGTATATTCAAATTCAGCCACACATTATCGTATATGTCAGCATTGTGCTCCTCAACACGCTCCTACCGAGGAGTCTTTAACGTGTTTATGCAAGCTTTGTTTTGCCGCTAATCCTTTTTAAGACCCGATCCACCTCTTGGTCTTATTGAGTAGCACAAAGCCATCCTCGTATCCACACATCCCGGAAGAACAAAGAGACCTGGTGACGAATCCGCTTAATCTGTCTTGCTCTCTTGATTCTTTCTCTCTCTCTGTCCGTCTTGTCTGTCTCTCTGCCCTGTCTTTCTCTCCTTCTCAGCCTTAAGGCGATACACACCACACACTCAGGATTTGGACATCCATTGATTTGATTCAGGGACATTAACGTCAAGGCCCTGTGCATCTTGCCAAATCCAAGAGCCAAGCCAAGCTTTCTATTCCCCAATGGCTGGATTCAAGCACCTCATCTACTCATCCAGTCCTCCCTCCTTGCCTCCACAGTTCGTTCTCATCCTCATCCTCTCCTCTCTCTCTCTCTCTCTCTCTCTCTCTCTCTCTCTCTCTCTCTCTCTCTCTCTCCTTTCTCTCGCTCAATCCCCCCCTTCCCTTCGGGGGTGGATATATTAGATATAACCAATTCAATTTTATGCAGCCAGGACAGACTCCCCGAGGACATAAATACACACATTTTTTAATACACTCCACACCAGGAAAGGCCCATCCGCCACAGCCGCGGGCTGCACTGGGTCCCCTTGCACTCAATTATTAATGTAACGACTCTGCGACTTAATTAAATAATAAAGACAGTGTGGCCCAGCAAAGGAATGAAACAAGGATGGCTCATGTATAATGGAGCGCCAGCACCCGCAGATACGGCCCTGTGCAAGAATAAAGAGAAGGGGGTAAACAAATAAAAGCTTGCGGGATGACCTGAAGTCTGGTACTGGCGGGTTGTTAGCCTCCGAAGAGCTGAATGATTTATTAAATAAATACACGCTGAAGGTATAAATGGATATTAGCTTCGGTTTAAACAAACTTGGGTCTGGCTGATATGCTGAGTGCTGCCAGGGCCGTATTAGATCGGGCGAGAGATATGAATGTGTTATGGTGGTGAAATTGTTTTATGCATTACTATGTAGCGGGAGTGCTGGAATGCGATTACAGAATGGCTCCAAACAGATTTGTGTTTAATAATAGGGATGTGCACAGCTAGTCAGTGGGTTGGCTCAACTAGTTGTTGACTAATCTGTTTCAAGGAAGCATCATGTAATTAGGCTGCTTCAAGTTTACCTGACTTCAATCGGACACGTTTCTTAGAATGCATTTACATAAAATCCATTGTATTTAGCATTTTTATATATGTGTTTTTATTTTATACTTTTATTCAGCAAGGACACCTTCAGTTAATCAATAGTGAAAATAAAGACCTTTACAATGTTACAAATTATTTATATTTCAAATTAATGCTGTCCTGAGCTTTCTTCATTAAAACACATTAAAACAATATGTATGACAATATCCAGAAAAACACTGACAAAATCTAAAGGAATGTTTCTTGAGCACAAAATCAACATATTGTAATCATTTTAAAGCATCATGTGATGCAGAAGTTTGGAGTAATGACTGCTGAAGATTCAGCTTTGCATCACAGGAATAAAATTGCATAGAATAGAATATGAATCACATCCTCATTTGAGTGTAGCCCTCATAACTGTGAGTTGACCGGTCTTTGATTTGACAGCTGGAGTGCAGGTTATGACCTCGGGTCAGGAGTCAGCAAATAACCCCCTGGACTGAAGCGGAGAACCAGCACTCCAGGCAAATTCATATCTTTACGGTGAAATCACACATTTCTGCCCATTATGGATGAGTGCCACCTCAAAAGCACAGCGCAGGAAGTGCACGAGAGTTGATGTGATCGAATGTGATGTTATCTTTTACTTCTGTTTCATTAAATTCGGCTGAGATTGCTATCCTTGAAGATTAGCTCTCAAATGAGAAATCCCTTTGGCCTTGGGGCTGGGAAAAAGAGTTCAAACTCACCGCCTGAGCCCTGAAACTCCATTACTGTTGCTCGTGCCTGGTTTATCATGTAATTAATGATTCAAATTCGTTCTTAAACAGAAGTCACATTTGGAGAGGTTTATTCAAAAGCAGACGCCTTTTTAGCTAATGGCAGGCAAGCCCTACCATTAGCTTGAAAAATAGGGCCATTGTTTCTGTTGACTTGGTGGTGTGCTAGGGATGAATAATGGTGACAAACTGAAGTGTTTCAAATGGGCAAATTTAAATGAATGGCTCCTAAGAGCAGGAGCAGTTGACAATATGTCTATGTTAATACTCATGTGGAGCAAAACAAATCTTTGGGTTTAGATGTGAAACACAGGGAGCTTGTGACAGCTAGAACGATTGAATCTAGCCGAAGTAAATCTTCCAAGGTTTTCAACATTAAAATGCGCCGAGAAAAACAAAAACACACAACGGCATGTCGCCTGGTCTACGCAAATCTACGACTTAGTTAAAAGGTTAGCGGTTAAACAGTCTTTAACATCAACAATCCAATTGTTGATGTTTTGAAAGGATATCAAAGTCCTCATGAGCTTGTGGGGATTTTTTATGAATGGAAACCTTTGTGTAAACATAACAATAGCTAAAGCAACAGTCCGTTTTCACCTCCTCAGCGAGCGTTTATTGATTTATTAAATCTTTCAACGTGTATTTAGCCAGTTACTTGCTTTGCACTTTTCGAATCCTTCCTGCATTGCTCGCTCAAGAACCTGCTTGACTTTAGGTGCCAAATCTTGCCGAAACAAACTGAGTGACAAATTAATTACCCCATTTCATTTTACCAGCATGCTGTAATCATTCATACAGGAAATGGAAAAGTCCATGAGGGCTAAAATTGACCTCCCTTTCTTTTCTTTCTTTCTTCTCTCTCTGAAATGGACTGTGGCTGGCCGAGGGGGTTATTTATTTTCCTCACTCTGTGCTCAGCTATCCTGGAGTTGGCAGAGTGATTTTTGTAGAATTGAAACATTATAGACTGTTACTGTCAGGGTGTTAAATGTGATATATAGACCTGGGGGGTGCTGGAAGAGGTGTGTGTGTGCGTGCGTTGGGTGGTTGTTGGGTTGTGTAACGGTCTGGAGCAGGGTGGCAAGGCAATGTGGTGAGAGGTAATGGCTTAAAGCAGCCTGCTGGAACAGAACGTTTGAGCACGCGCGTGGAGAAGAGCCGTCATAAACCCCTCAATACTGTTCCCTTTTCACGTGTGGCTGAAGATGCACAGACACCAGGAGTGTTTGTACCATCCAGCCAGAGCAGAAGCACATCAGCAGGCGGGCGGGCGGGCGTCCTGACAGCAGCCACTGATTTAATGAGAGCCTAGGATGCTTCGAGATGTCTGCCCAGACTAGCACTCCGACTCAGCTGCGCAAACGCTTGATACACTGACATTTACGCAAACAGAGGGACGCATGTTGTTGCGGTTCATTACCTGCTTAAGAAGTGATGTTTAAAAAAAGTTAATTGACATTTACTAGATTATACTCTAGACTGGATGTCTGCATGTTATAAGAGGTGAGCAGATGGTGGATTTTAGTCCCTCATTTTTAGTGGTAGTAATTGTCAAAAGTGTGGACATACCTACTAATCCTTTATTATAACTAGAGGTGGGTGATATGATCAAAATCTTATATCACGGTATGAGTAAAATATCACGATATAGTAATTTTTTTCTGTAATTTTTTTCTAATGATATTAAAACTTTTGATACCATATAATTTTCATAATCCTTGTCACCAATGCCAATATCAATCTAATACAAGCTTAAAAAGAGACAAAAAAAAAACAAAAAAAAAACTCAAGCTCACTGAAGATAGGCATTGATCAAAAGTCAGTGATGAAATAAGGATAAGAAGCTAATTGCAAGCAATAGGACAAAAAACTACAACAGATAAGAAACTCAACATACATTGTGTAAATTAGTCTTCATTGTGTTAATTATATATATATATATATATATATATATATTATATATATATATATATATATATATTATATATATATATTTTGTATAGATTATATATATATATATATATATATATACATACACAGTCATGGCCAAAAATATTGGCACCCTTGGTAAATATGATCAGAGAAGGCTGTGGAAATTAATCTGCATTGTTAATCCTTTTGATCTTTTATTAAAAAAGATCACAAAAATGTAACCTTTCATTGGATAATAAGAATGTAAAAGGGGGGGAAATATCATTATTAAATAAATGTTTTTATCAAATACACGTTGGACACAATTATTGGCACCCCTATAAATTATTATAAGTAAAATATCTCTGTAGTATATTCTCATTCATATTCACAATTTTGAGCACTCCAGGGTGATTTTGAACATGAAATTATCCAGCCATGGCTTCCTGTTTCACAGAAATATAAATATAAGGGTAAACAAAGCCCAAATTCCCTTAATCATCCATCACAATGAGAAAAAACAAATAATATTCGCTTGTTTTGTTTACTGTGTTGAGACTTGCTGAAATCGCTTTTGGTCTCGTACTGTATCGCGTCTCTTGTCAGTGTCTGCACTTGCTTGGCCATTTGTTGTGATAATCAGGAAAGTGTAAACAGCTGAATTCAAATAGTGATTTGTTAGACGGGTTTAAAAAATGTTAATATACCGCAGCAGCGGTCGTGTAAAGCCCTCCTTGTGTAAAGACCATCGACTCTACCGTGCGACTCCACCGGGCAGGGACACCGGCAAGGGATATAAGTATCGCATTTATTGATCATCTTTCCTACTACATTTCACTTCTTTTTTTGTTTTTATAACCAATTTTTACTATGTAAAAAATAAGTATACTTAGGCCTTTAGTGTTATGTTAGAATCATTATTATACTCATACCTTTTCTTGATTTAATATTTTAACTTGCTTTTAGCTTTATTTTTTGTTTTCATTTAAATGTTTAGTTTTGAAATGTTGTTGTATGCATTTGTCATTTTTATTTAATTTCTTTATCTTCTTAAATGTGTATATATAATATTTATAGTTTTACTTTTAATTTTAGTTACTTTTTCTTATTTGTAAGTCGCTTTGGATAAAAGCGTCTGCTAAATGACTAAAAGTAAAGTAAAGTAAAAGTCATATATTTCTGATGTGCAGCAAAAGATAATTGAGCTTCACAAATTAGTGAACTGGCTTTAATAAAAGAGCTAGAGCAGTGAAAATTCCCATTTCCACCATCAGGGCAATAATTAAGAATTTCTAATCAACATAAAATGTTATGAAACTGCCTGGAAGAGGACGTGTGTCTATATCAACCTAATGCACGGTGAGAAGGAGAGTTTGAGTGGCTAAAGACTCTCCAAGGACCACAGCTGGAGAATAGCAGAAAATAGTCGAGTCTCGGGGTCAGCAAAAGTCTGGAGGTCCTGGAAATCTTGTTTATACACATGGCATCATGGATTCTATCAAATACCAACAGATAAAAAATCAATAAGTGACTGACTCTGTTAGAAATCTTATAATGGGCCATGTTTTGATCTTCCAACCGTACAATAATTCAAACACAAACCTCAAAAATAACACAAAAATGGGTCACTGAGCACAAAACCAAGCTTCTGCTATGGCCATTCCAGTCCTCTGACCTGAACCCTATAGAAAATGAGTGGGGTGAACTGAAGAGAAGAAGCACCAACTTGGAGCTGGGAATCTGAAGGGTCTGGAGTGATTCTGAATGAAGGAATGGTCTCTGATCTCTTGTCAGGTGTCATCTAACCTCATCAGGCATTATAGGAGAAAATTTAGAGCTGTTAATCTGGTTTCAAAAAGTATTGAATAAAAGGGTGCCGTTAATTGTGGCCAATGTGTATTAGAGAAAAAAAAAACATTTATTTCATAATGATATTTCCCCCCATTTTAAATTCTTATTATTCAATGAAAGGTTAGATATATATATATATTTTTTAATAAAAGATCAAAAGGATTAACAATGCAGATTAATTTTCACAGCCTTCTTTTATCCTATTTACAGGTGCAGATATTTTTGGCCATGACTGGCATATAAATATAAATTGTCATTAACATTAATATTATTATTTTATTTTATTTCTTATTAAAATTACAAAAGTAATGTTTGATTAATATGAATGGCAGACAGGACAAATATTGCACAGCTTCCCCACTAAGACCCCATTATGACTCATATAAGTGTGTTTTTGTAATCGTTAAAAGCCAATAAAGTGGCAAACAATGTGCGCTCCTCTCACACAGAAACAGAGACAGCGCACGCATATAGCTCTGTTGTTTGTATTTCAACAGCTTAAAATCAGTTGTTTTAAAACCGCAGTGCTTAAGAAACATCCATGCTGCAGATGTAGTCCCTCATTTAGGAACGAGCTCTTCGTTTTGTCCTGGTTGGTCGTTCTCCTGCTCGGAGTCACCTGCTTCTGTCTCCCCTTCACGCCCTGTGGTCACGTTTTTATTTCATCCATCCAATATATATCGTCATATCGCACAACCCTAATTATTACTAATTTCCACGTTAAAATAGTACAAAGTCATCAAGACTATAAAAAACTAAAATAGTAGTATGATAATAATTTTGTCTCCACAAACATATATTCAATAAATTAGAGCTATATATCTTCATCTTTTAGCACCAAGTACTTTCAAGAAATGTTTTTTTTTTGTAAGTGAATATTCTCTTGATATAGTAAAAAGTGCTTTACAAATAATTGACATATCAATGTAAAATGCATGCTTTTTAAAACAGTTGAAGGAGTTCCTATATATGTATTGGTACTGTTTTCTGTTTTTCTGGAAGAAAAAATAATTTGTAAATAAATTTATACACTACCCTTCAAACGTTTTGAAGTCAGTAAGATTTTGTTTTTAATATTTAAAAAGACATTTCTTATGCTCACCAAGGCTTCATTGTTTTGATCAAAAATACAGTAAAACATAATATTTTGAAAAATTATTACTTTCTTTTATATTTTATTTGTATTAAAATTGAATTTATTTAAGTGATGGCAAATCTGCTTTCAACAGCCATTAGTCCAGTCTTCAGTGTTACATGATCCTCCAGAAGTCCTTCTAATATGCTAATTTGATGCTCAGGCAACATTTATTATTATCATTAATCAAAATTGTTGTTTCTTATTTTTTTTTCAGTATTATTGATGAATAGATAGTTCAAAAGAACAGCATTTATTTGAAATAGCAATCTTTAATAACATAACAAATGTCAATTTTGATAAATTTAATGCAATCTTACTGAATATAATAAACTTTCAAATCACAATGTACCTCTATGTGGGCACAATTTATATTTCTCTGCAAAAATTAACCAAACGTTACCTAAACCTAAGGTTTTAAGGTCATAAGAAGCATACATTTATATGTCCAAATTTTAGACTGTAAGTGTTTGTCTAAATATAACTGGTGTTTCCCCTGTCATGCTTTATGCTAATCTTTTATAATATCCTGACATGATTTTTTTTACATTGTCCCTGTGCGTATCATCATTTAAATATGTTATTTTTCTGAGTACTATTAGTTCACAGAACTGTAATATAAATGGTTCTCCTTTCAATTTTGAGTGAATACTGTTTTGTGAGTCCTTTCACATACAGACTGAAGATTGACATGGCAAAAAAAAAGCCTGTTGGATGATGTGCTAATATTAATAAAACGTACCAATTATTCCCCCGTTGACAACCTGCAAAACCATTTTTTTATGGACGATTGAAACATAAAAGTTTATTGCATTTGAGGAAAAGGACTGCCATTTTTGCATAGCTTTCAGAGCCTCGAGCTTTTATGTGATCTGGGTTATTGCCCCTCTGTGACATTTTAAACTTTATTGAACAAGACTTTTAAATCTGTGGGCAGTATATAAAAATTTAGGAATTTATTGCTTTCTCCCGTGGATGAGTTTCCCAGGCACGGGGCATACCGGGGGCGTTAGCACTGCAATTCTGTCAAGCGAGAGTCTCGCTAAACCGGACAGTCAGATAATTCATTCATAAATTTGCGTTCTAAACACTGGGATTTCATGGTGGATCAGACATAATGCTGTTTATTTTCATCGATTCGCCGTGCTCTTGAAGCCATGTAGCATTTTACTACCCTGATAATGTTTCCATGGCTACCAAGGCCATTACCGCTCAATCTGGCTGTCCTCCGTAATAGCTTAGAAAGCCATTATAACCCGTAGACCAAACTCACTCGAAATAATCTGCACTGTTTCATAAAGGCTTAAGATCACCTCCGTTTCCGAATTTCTGAAAACGTGGTTTCCTCTTTTCAATTAACGCTGTATTATTTAAAAAGGTGTTATATCTCACATGAAGTGTCCTGTCACGTGTACGCGTTTGTGTAGTCCTCCTTTATGTTTCTGAACTGAATTAACTGCTGTCCAATTAATATTAATCACATCGTTGCTTAAAATGAAGTAAGAAGTGTCTCAGATAACATAGCTATTGAATATTGGAGCTGCGCTCACAGATGAAAGCCTTGGGACCAGATTGAGCACTGAACAAAGATCAATTAAGCTGAATAAATGTGATAGAAGTTAAACAAGGAAAATGAATAATGACCTTCAGAGACGACACAAAAAGCCTCATCTTTAAACACGGTGTATGTACATCTCAGACACAAGGAGGCAGGGACACTGGGAAATATATACTCCCTAGTCTCCTGAAAGATGTTCAAACGCTGTTTTCATTGCAATTAAAATGAGGTGTCCATCAGGGCCTATCTGTCTTTGTGTGGCCCCATGTGTTTGGGTGCTGATACAGTGCGGATTATTCTGTTTGGGAGGCCGATAACAGGCTGTTTATAACCTTGGCACATAGCAGAGGCTAATCTGGCTTGAGCACATTTCCCCCAACCCCTCTGATAAAGGCTAGCTGGCTCTGACACCGGAGATGGAGAGAGAAAGAAGCACACACCTGCAGGAAAAAAAAGCTATATCTGTTTTGACGTATTCCTTGATTTATTCTTTTGTTAGTTTTTTTACTCATTCAAATACCAATTCAAAATGTGTACATTTAGAGTACACTGAAACTGAATATAAAGTGACTTTTATATTTTAGAATGGCATCTCTTTTTCCATTTTCCCTGTCATTATTCTGCACCTGTTTGTCATCATCTGCCTTAGATATCGACTGAAACTCAACATGAATTGGTTTTGTTTTTAACAGATATTAAATGTCATTTTAAGATGGTGCAGCAAAACAGAACATAAAAATGATTGTATTACAAACTGCTACCTTTATAATGTATTATCAGTTACAAAAGTCCATACTGAGTTGATTGAAAGCATAATTTAAACCTTATTGAATAATATTATTCCATATTCAATATTATTAAATAATATAATAATAATAACATCAACAGTAATAATAATATGTTATATAATAAGTATTATTTTTAAATAAGGAGAGTTCCAGTCCTTGATTATGATTGGCTGAGCCATATTCAAAGCCGTTGTACAATTCTTCATAAACTGTACCTATGACCTCATTACACCAGTATTCCTGTGCCGCTACATCTGTGTTTTTGAATCTATGTTGCTTGGAAGCTATTCTGCTAAATATTTAATGAAGAACCGCATTGCTTTGCAGAAAAGTTATTATTTGTTAAATTGTTATCAATAATTTATTATTCGTATTTTTTATTTTACTTTTCCAGGAATAGAAATGTTCTAAAATTACTGTAAACTATGGCTTATGGCTTTACTATTACATTTTGAGGTAAAATACCAAAAAAACTTTTGTCATACTCTATGTCATAATCACAGTAATGAATTAAAACAAAATAAGTCGAAATAATCAAAGTAAATTATTAATGTTGTAATATAAGTAATATAATGTTATTAAAATCCAAAAATACTAAATAAGCTACAGATGGACTTCAGATGAAAATTAGTCACCTTAGCTAAATGTGGCACGTTTTACATTTATTTTTATTATTAAAGTGTTATTTCCATGAATTAATGAATAAATTAATTTATAAATGAATACAAATAACACTTGTGATTATTTATTTAATTTGTCAACTAAATATTTTTTTTGTACTTTTATATAAATAAATAATTGTGCTGATACTAAAATATGGAACAATTCTGTTTTAATTTAAATGCAAAGCATTAATGAAAATGTTTAATTTGCTGTCAGACCTTTATTTTTTATTCTTTTGTAGCTACAATATGTGGTCACATAAGCAGCTCCAAAACACTTCAAATAGCCCTCTCCTGTGCTTATTTTTACTACACCTCCACTGTTTAGAGAAGGTTAAAGCCCAACCTTGGCAGAAGCCCATGTGAGTTTAACATAGACAGACTCAAATTAAGAAGCGCAGGTTCACAGATTCGAGTGTGTGAGAGAGATGGAGCTCATAAAGCCCCTGAGCCAAAGCACAGTCATGCTTTGTAACCACCGCCCCCACACAGTAATGTCCCGGAGAGCCCCAGAGTCAACACTGAGACTCTGAGCCAAGGCCTGTCTGCCCATCTCTCTCTTTCTCTCTCTTCTTCACCAGCAGGGAGAAATTACAGCCAGTACCAGCCACTGAGGCAAGTATCTGAGTCTCTGGAGGCAACTCCCAACTAGGTCAGACTCATAATGTAATCCCACCATTTCTATCCTTAACCAGCTGTACGTGAGGATGGAGAAGATGAAGCGAAAACCTCCCACTCCCCCAGCATATTTCAGCTTATCGCCTGCAGCGCTCTTACAAAAAACATATTTCTATATTTCCAAGTGTCAAAATCGGCATTCATTATCATGCTAATGTCGGCGCTGGCCCAGATCATACCAAGTGCCACTGTGGCACGCTTAAATCATTTTGTCAAGTTCGCTGTTTGCCGTGTGCCAGAGATGGCTCAGGTTTCGCATACATTAAAGGTGCTCTCAGTCTCTTTTTTCTTCATTAAAAAAGTTTTACCACTACAAAATGATAATTCAAATGTGTCAAATTGAGTACGTTTAAATGAGACATTTACATTGTAATACCAGTTTTTGATAAAAGGATTTTTTTTTTGATAAAAAAAGATGATAAAAGTAGAAAGAAGTTAAAATAAAATGCAGAAATAAAAGTGTGTTTTTAAGCATTTGTTGTTTATCTTTAAAACTTGAAAATGAAAAAGTCTTTGAAAATAAGGCTAAATTGTTTACATATCTTTAACATTTTCTTCAGTTCTTTGAGATGGTTTGTCATTCTTGTGCTTTTTTTTGCTAAAAAATTTAAATAATAATAATACAATAAATACAATAAAATTATTTACAAATATAATAAATAATAATATAAGAATAATCATACTACAAAAAAAATCTAATGATAATGAGAACACTCCAGTGATTAGTAGCCTGGTAAAAGCTGATTTCTTTTACGTGTGCCGCTTCATTGTGGCGCCCTATTTTTCTATCACATGACTAACTGGAGACTGAAGTAATCTGCTTTTTAATGCACATTTTCGCTGTTGAATAAATTAATCATAGTTAAGAGCTATTGGATTGACAGCAAAAAAAATCTAATCATAATAATAAATCTCCAGTCATATCAGTAGCCTTATAGAAGCTGATTTATTTTACACAGAGCGGGTCGCC
Organism: Ptychobarbus kaznakovi; assembly: GCA_027422405.1. Classification (NCBI taxonomy): domain Eukaryota; kingdom Metazoa; phylum Chordata; class Actinopteri; order Cypriniformes; family Cyprinidae; genus Ptychobarbus; species Ptychobarbus kaznakovi. Next base: position 18,020,583 of record CM049805.1, read on the forward strand.
TCATGCGGGCCACCATTTTGTTATCACATGACCAACTGAAGACCTGCATATTACTGCACACTTTCGCTCTTGGAATAAATAGATCATAGCTTACTACCATAGGATTGATATTGAAAACTATTGCTTTTGCATGGTCCTACATCCACACATCTAGGAGTCAGTGTAAGTCCTGTCAGTACAACATAAACAAAAGATGACCATGTACCTAGCTTTCACAACAAGCCAATATGCAGGTGCGATCTCTTCAGGGCTACATGTTCAAAGGACGGATCATCACATAGCGCTTCGAAACTAGGCCCTCGCCAGATACAGGCCTGTTTTTCACGCAAAAAGCCTGATGAAAGTTGATGAGTAAACAACATGTGTTTCCATTTACTGTACCTGCCTGCAGCCAGAGGGGGAAAGCCCAAAGTCGACTGTGAAAACAATCCCCGCAGGTGTGAAAATAAAAGCTGAGACTAAAAATACAGTCAGCAGCTGGGAGTTATTTGGAATGGGCTGTGTGCGGAGGAGAGCGTGGCAGTCCAGCTGGGGAGACAGGTGTGGATGGGCTGACCGACAGAAAGCTGCCTATTTAGTCACACTGCAATCCCTCAAAGCAGATGCCGCGCAAACACGCCTAGCGTTTGCTCAATTTCCTTTTGTGTTGACTCATGCAGAGCTTATTTGCGGTGGGCATTTCGGTGAGGGATGGGTTGGGGAAAAAACTTCCGAGCCAGCCGGGTGAGGAAGGAGAATGATAAATGGAGGGAGCGAAGGAGAGAGAGAGAGAATGAGGATGCTTTATGCGATCTTAGCGCAATCGACCGGCCCCTGAGCCGAGCCTCCGATTCCCCTTGACAGTTATGCACTTCACTGGTTTTCGCGTCGAGGTGTTTTCAGACGAAACAGGATTCTCTCTCCTTTTTGTTTTGTGTTTGTATAACATGTGAAGTGCCCTGTATTGTAGCTCTGTCATCACCTCTCCATTTAGCTGTAGCGTCAGACCGCATTGCCTTTTTGGGGTCAAGCGTGGCTGCTGCCTTCCGAGACTTGCCACTCATTTTTCATGCATATCGCCTCAAGGACAGAAGGAGATGTAAAAATGACCCCCCGCTACTTTCTCTAATGAGTTCATATACAAATGACCTCCCTCTCTCTACGTTTATCTCTTGATTGACAACGGGGGTTCCCTTTGACCCACATGTGCATCTGTTATGCGACCCACATAAGCCAGTAAGATTGAGTGATTGAAGCGTTGTGAACCTCGGGGCGAGTCAGTTTTTGGTTCTGCGAAGCCCGGTCCGCTTTGAGCTCATTTGCATGTTCAGCCACATTCGTTTCTTAACTCACAGAGTCTGCAGGAGTCCCCGTCTCACTGGGGAGTCAAGTGAGTAACGCTGTTAGCACTAATTAGCAAGATTAGCTGCGCCGCTAATCTCCAACCCAAAACAATCAGAACAGAAAATCCCATGTTGTGACAATTATCTTTAAATATGTGAAAAATTGGATCACGTTTTTTTGTAGATTTCATTCTGTTTTCTATTCAGTGATGTGACGTTTGGGAAATTTTGTCTGCTTCTGAGAAAAGATTGGTCTTACTAAAGTAGTGTGGCAACTGATATAAATTGAGATTGTTTTAAAATCAATTATTCTGTGCGTTATTGTATATTAGTCTAGTCAAGTAGTATAGTCAACTTGTGTTTTTGGGTTTACCTGACCCAGATTTCACGCAAGTATTTTTTTTTTAACGGGATAGCCTATTTCAACAAAATAAAACAAATTCTGTAATTTCATGCAATGACGTTCCAAACTTGTATGATTTTTCTTCTTCTGTGAAATACAACGGAATATACCTTGATAAATATCCCCGTGTTGTTGTTTTGTTGTCCGCACATTAAAAGTTAGTGGTGTCCAAAATTGTTTGGACACCAACATTCTTCAAAATATCTTTTTTTGTGATCCACAGTCTAAATAAAATCTTACAGGTTTGGAACAAAATTTTGGGAATTTAAATTATTTTACATTTGTATAACTTAATCAACCTTACTAATGGTTTGTGGTCATGGTATCATATGTAATTTAAGAATTGGGCATGCAATGGAAATTGCGAATGTCTATTCTTCTCTATAATGAAATGGCTTTTCAAATGTAGAGTAAGTTTTGATTTTGTCCATTATTCCGATTCCAATTTACATTAAGACAATTGGATTGTTGTTTTTGAGGGGAGGGGAATCTAATGTATATGATTTCAAGATTATGAAGGCACAAGTAATAATGTGTACAGATACATAATAAATTATCACTGTAATATTCCATTAAAAATACGAATAGTTTTGATTCCATGTTGACTTTCACCTAAAAGTTATTCACAGGATCTTATATTCGTTTTTTTTTATTTTTTTTTTATGCAACTTAAGTTGTTATTGACACTTTTTCCTAAGCAAGGCATTAGTTATGTTGGAGTAGGGAAAATTATGACTGGCAGTAACTGAAACAAACAGACCTCTATTCTCCAGGGCCTGCTTGCTATGCTGCTTACCACACACAAAACACTGGTCTCTAGCGGCCTGGTGTCTTGTGGATGGTAGTTGTTAAGCAGTTTGATGTCTCGTGTAGTTTTACTCTTGCTTACTGAACAAGGCAGCCTCAGCAAAGCAAACACACCACAGCTTGCAAATGGAAAATTCCAGCGAGAGACAGACACATCACAATAACAAAATCTTTGAGGGGATATAAAATGTGTGGCCAAATATTCTTTCGTTCGCAAGGTCACTTGACATTTTCTTCCACAGATTCCAGATGAGACCTGTTACTACTTTAAGTAGTCAGATTCAAAAAACACTAACTTGCCTGTTTCCAGAAGACATTTATAGTGTAGTGAAGTTTATAGTGAAACTATGTTAACCAAGAAAAATAGCGTATAGGCTATAGTCCAATTAGAGATGGTGCTTGTGTCAGTGTTGGCAGGCCCTCTCATTTTTCTTGTTTACATAAGACGTGTCAAGTCCGGTACACAGTGTGAGATCTCCTCTCCAGCTTGCACTTGGAGTGTGATAAAGTTAGCAACGTGTTATTGAAGTAACAGCTTTACGTGTGCAACCGTGCCTTGAACCTGCCCTCTGTCACAGCTCTGTACCTTGGGGTCATTTAAGATCCAGTTTATTCGCCAGAATCGGGTCCAAGCATGTGCGCTAATAGACTTTTCTCGCCTTCTACCAGTGCTCTAATTTACACCTCAACTGCGGGCCAATCCTGCAGAGACACTCAGACCATTTGTTTCAAATAGGATGGGCTCACAGAATACAAGATTTCAGGATTCTCTTGATAATTAAACGATGAGTTCATCCAAAAAGTATTTACTTTATTCAATCCAAAGCAACACATTTAATTCCTGTCAAAAATTAAAAAGTTGAATTTAAAGATTCCCTGAAGAAATAAATGTCATGCTTTCCAAAAAATATTAAGATTAAATATTAAGAAAAAATCTTAAGTTTCCAACATGGATAAAAAAAAAAAAATCAGCATATTAGAATGATTTCTGAAATATCATGTGACACTGAAGACTAGATTAATGGCTGGTGTAAATTCAGGTATAAATACAGTTTTGCAAAATATTAAAATAGAAAACAGTTGTTTTAAATAATAATTTCATCAATAATTTAGATCAATACATATTTCAAATAAATTAAGCCTCAGTGAGGAAAGCCTTTTATAAATACTTTTGAACACTAATGTGTTTGATTAATTAAAAATGGTAAAAATGGTTCCCAACCCTAGTCTCAAATCTATGATATGGCTTCAAAAGACTTAATATAGCTCACAAGTCATAAGGACTGTTTTATGCTTCTTTTATGTGCTTTACTGACACATCAGAAACACTGAATTATGGGAAGTTGTGATTGATTGTGGAACATTGGTATGATTTGATTTTGAATGTTGAATGTTGGTGCGGTGTTGATGCATGGCATGTTTGTAAATATGTTCTGCAGATAAGTGCTTATCTGCCGGATGTTATGCCAGAGTTGGAGCTGTTTGATAGGGATGCGATGTAAAGCTGTAGATGGGTTGTGTGGTTTAGTGGGCGGCTGGGAAGGCACATGGATGCATAGGCTGCCTGCGGGTGTGGCAAATAGCCTAATCCCACTTTAATCTGCTCACACTCTGTGTAAATAACTGATTAGAGAGTGACACACACTTGCCGATCATCCACAGCCCACAGCACTTTCATTTCTCTGTTTGAGTGTTTAGTATATTGGTGCATCACTTAAGCACTATTGGGATGAGATTAGCTTTCTCAACAATGTTTGAGTTAATTATTAACCTAGGATGTCTATTATTCCATACGCTGATTTGACAGGATTGAGATCTTTTATTAGTAGTTTTTATTAAGATGGAAGTATCTTTTTATTTTTTTTTTGGCTGTGGGTGTTACAAAAGCCCATATGTTCTGGATTCATCCATTACAAAACCCACTGAAATAAACAAGAGTTATATGGGACAATGACAAATAAGAGTGTTTAAAAATGTAGTGTAAACACATACCAAAATCTACACACATACTCATTGTGTTCATGTCGGTTTCAATGGTTTTGAAAAACTTTATATTGTTTTCAAGAAAAGTTCAAATTGAATGACTTCTGTCTTGTGGTGCAACCATCAAGTAAACAGCAGTATTATTTTAGCATTATATATATATATATTTTTTTTTTCAGTTTTCATTTTAAATTCCGTTTTAGTAGTTTTGTTGAGCTTTTGCCATTTTTATTCGATATTATTGAATGTATTTTTACTTTTTACTTTACTTTATTTCAGTTTTTGTATTTTAGCACTTAAACTTCAGCTTATGTTATTTCAGATAGTTGCCAATGTATTGTCTTATTTTAACTTAAGTTTAATTAAATCTAATATTTTAATTTGATTTGATTTTAGCTTTTTCTAATTTAAAATGTTTGTAATATAGTTTTAGTTAACACATAAAAAATGGTATTAACGTATATTCTTACATTACACACGTACACTTCTTAATTATTTTATTTTTTTTCAAAATCATTAGGTAAACTGACTCTGTAATTTTGGTTGTGAAAAGAGAACAACAGCTATGTTGATTTGGACTGGATTAAAACCACAAAGTACATCTGTGAATCAAATGTATCTGAGGTCCTCAGGGAAAACGAGTCCCATCCGAAAATAGCTATATTTGATAAAACACTCCCGTGTTTGCATTTATCCATAGAGGGATTGAAATGACTTGGGATCGCTCAAAGATGGATTTATCTGATGACGACGGCTGCTATCTTTGAGAACCCGGTGTCATGTGTGAGATGCAGACATCCATGTTCCAGAGGAGCCAGACACCACAGGCAATTGTCTGTGTGTCTGCGAATGGCCATATGTTGCATGTCTTTGTGTCGTAGCTTAAGGGAGATGCTCCCCTAGAGATGAGAGGTTATTGTAGTTTGAAATTAATCCCTCATTCCTCCCCCTTTCCCATCATGCTCCATCCCCCTCAGCTTCACTCACTCCGTCATTCTCGTGGGATCCAGAACAAAAAACACAGGAGTCTTGATCAAACAGGTAGCCGCCACCAAATGCTGTCAGATGGCTTTGGTTTCGCCCCCGGGCCTCTAAAAAAAGTAAAAAGCAGAAAACAGGCCGCTTGAGTTGCCGAGCCCTTTCATCTGCCTCCAGATGTGGTTTAATTTACTGCGACTTGGCTAATTATGGTAATTAAGGATTAATTACTGTTAATTACTTTCGCATAAACTCATCACCAGTCAAAGAGCGAAGCCTTATGAAATGTGCCACGCGTGCAAACACACTACAGGGACCTCGGCGAGCATGCGGGGGTCCCTTTACATGCTGTCGCTCGTATAGAGACCCTCTTTAGGGCCACAACAGAGCGAGGTTACTGCTCTCACACGCTCACCTCTGCTCTCAAGACCACCTGCACAGATGAACATTAAAGACCACACTCAGTCCTGCTACCTCATAATTTTTAAAGAGTTCACTCATTAGACACATCACCAAAGCTGCTTTTTTGGGAATATTACTGTAGATAATAATTATAATTAATAATTTGTTACATTTATATAGTGCTTTTCTAGACACTCAAAGCGCTTTACATAGTAAGGGGGGTATCTCCTCATCCACCACCAATGTGCAGCATCCACCTGGATGATGCGACGGCAGCCATATTGCGCCAGAACGCCACCACACACCAGCTTACTGGTGGAGAGGAGACTGAGTGATGAAGCCAATCAGTGTATGGGGATGATTAAGAGGCCATGATGGTCAGAGGCCAATGGGCGAATTTGGCCAGGATGCCGGGGTTACACCCCTGGCTATAAATGTGCCCAAACATGATCTGTCAATATTTGTTCATATATTTAGTTATATATTTCAGGTTTTTAGAAACCTGTATGACTTTATTTCTTATATGAAAATCTAAAGGAGACGTTTTGAAGAATGTTCATACTTCTGTCTTTCCATACAATGAAAGTGAATTGTGACCACATATATCATGAAAGATTTGTAAGGCAAGTTACATTTTCTGGATAAAGTTTCAGTCTGTTCCTCTTAGGACTGAACAATATATCATTATAAAATCAATATCGCAATATATCTTAGTGTAATTATCAAATCTCAAAGGCTGCAATTTAATTAAAAAAATATAAGCACTGCAGGTTTCCATATATTTCATATGAACCGCAGCCTTGTGGGGTGTTTTGCCAGAGCCAAAATCGTAAACAAAGTAATTTAATAAAAGTTAGTAGATTTTTTTTCTATGCTGGTACATTGTTTTCAATGCAGGTGATTATTTCCACATAGAGCTATTAAAGTCATCTGGTGATTTTATTTTTCCTGTCACAAAATTAATTATATATAGTATTATATATATATGGTGCATCTCAATAAATTAGAATGTTGTGGAAAAGTTCATTTATTTCAGTAATTCAACTCAAATTGTGAAACTCGTATATTAAATAAATTCAATGCACACAGACTGAAGTGGTTTAAGTCTTTGGTTCTTTTAATTGTGATGATTTTAGCTCACATTTAACAAAAAAACACCAATCCCAACAAATTAGAATATGGTGACATGCCAATCAGCTAATCAACTCAAAACACCTGCAAAGGTTTCCTGAGCCTTCAAAATTGTCTCAGTTTGGTTCACCAAGCTACACAATCATGGGGAAGACTGCTGATCTGACAGTTGTCCAGAAGACAATCATTGACACCCTTCACAAGGAGAGTAAGCTACTAACATTCATTGCCAAAGAAGCTGTCTGTTCACAGAGTGCTGTATCCAAGCATGTTAACAGAAAGTTGAGTGGATGGGAAAAGTGTGGAAGAAAAAGATGCACAACCAACAGAGAGAACCGCAGCCTTATGAGGATTGTCAAGAAAAATCGATTCAAGAATTTGGGTGAACTTCACAAGGAATAGACTGAGGCTGGGGTCAAGGCATCAAGAGCCACCACACACAGAATTTGGCTACAGTTGTTGTCAGAGGCGTCTTACCTGGTCTAAGGAGAAGAACTGGTCTGTTGCCCAGTGGTCCAAAGTCCTCTTTTCAGATGAGAGTAAGTTTTGTATTTCATTTGGAAACCAAGGTCCTAGAGTCCGGAGGAAGGGTGGAGAAGCTCATAGCCCAAGTTGCTTGAAGTCCAGTGTTAAGTTTCCACAGTCTGTGATGATTTGGGGTGCAATGTCATCTGCTGGGTTGGTCCATTGTGCTTTTTGAAAACCAACGTCACTGCACCCGTTTAACAAGAAATTTGGAGCACTTCATGCTTCCTTCTGCTGACCAGCTTTTTAAAGATGCTGATTTCATTTTCCATCAGGATTTGGCACCTGCCCACACTGCCAAAAGCACCAACAGTTGGTTAAATGACCATGGTGTTGGTGTGCTTGACTGGCCAGCAAACTCACCAGACCTGAACCCCATAGAGAATCTATGGGGTATTGTCAAGTGGAAAATGAGAAACAAGAGACCAAAAAAATGCAGATGAGCTGAAGGCCACTGTCAAAGAAACCTGGGCTTCCATACCACCTCAGCAGTGCCACAAACTGATCACCTCCATGCCAGTAATTAAGGCAAAAGGAGCCCCTAGCAAGTATTGAGGACATATACAGTAAATTAACATACTTTCCAGAAAAATGTTTTTTATTGGTCTTATGAAGTATTCTAATTTGTTGAGATTGGTGGGTTTTTGTTAAATGTGAGCCAAAATCATCACAATTAAAAGAACCAAAGACTTAAACTACTTCAGTCTGTGTGCATTGAATTTATTTAATACACGAGTTTCACAATTTGAGTTGAATTACTGAAATAAATGAACTTTTCCACGACATTCTAATTTATTGAGATGCACCTGTATATATATATATATATATATATATATATGTAGAAAAAGAACATATTGCAATGTCAGTTCTTTCTAATATCATCCAGTCCTAGTTCCTCTTTTAAAGCTATCAAATAAGTTTTGAAAACTACTACTTTTATTGTGCTTTTATGGTTCCCATCCACTTTATTTGTAAGGTAATGAGCAAAACATCTGTTTATTCAAAACATCTGATTTTGTGTTCTTGAAAAAACAAAAAAAACAATGCCTTACTGGTTTAGAACAACATACAGTAAGGAGTAAATGACTTTCATTTTTTGGGTGAACAATCCCCACAAAGCTATCTTTGTAAACAAGTCATTTACTTTTTACAAAGCCCTCAATAACCTGGCTCCTCATTACTTAACTGATTTGCTGTTTTCGTATACCCCGTCTAGATGCTTGAGGTCTTGTGACTATGGCCTACTCATAGTCCCTAAAGTTAAACGTAAAAATCGTGGTGATCGCGCCTTCGCTACTGCGGGACCAAAGCTTTGGAATAGCCTTCCTTCCTTTATCAGAAGTACCCCATCTATTAGTATTTTTAAATCTTATCTACAGACATATTTTTTTTTACCCTGGCTTATAACACTCCTTAGTATGTTTCCTGTTTTTTTTTCTGTACTTTGATGTTTTTATTTGTCTGTTGATTTCCTTGTTACTTTTGTATTTTTACGTTTTACTCTTTGTAAAGCACTTTGGTCAACCTTGGTTGTGTTTAAATGTGCTCTATAAATAAACATTATTATTAATATTATTATCTTGGCTGCATTGTGTGTGTCAGCCTTCAAGTATAACTCTGGAGGTATTTATTTGAGGAGAAATATGACTTGATTTCCTTGGTGGTTGATTGTTATAGAGAAATTCCTCTCTAACATGCAATCCTCATAAAGTAAGCAATATACAGAGAGCTGGCGGATTCCCTAAGGAGCAGAGATTAAGTCATACGCACCTCTCCCTTTAGTAAACAGGCACCACACGCATGCAAGGGATGACAAAGAGGAAACCATTCCGCTCCGGCTCGATTAGATTAGCAAAATTCACTGGGAGAGAAGGAGGGGGGAGAGAGACAAGCGTGCATAATTAATTCTGACTTTGATCACTGTCACTGTCTTTCAAAGGGATCATTTCCCATCTCCAGCTCTTTAAGAGACAGACATTATAGAGCAACTCTGGAAACGTATCAGTTAGAAGCCAATGCAAAGTGAAGTTTTATTGACAAACAGCCAAACGCTGTGTGAACTTTGTGTTTTTTGTAAGTTCAGATGTTGTTTTATGGTTTACGTGTCAAACACAGTGAACTAAATGAGCCATTCTCATGTATCCTTGTCCCTGTGATCTGTCCTGGCAACATACCCAAGCGAAAGATATCTAATTTAGCCCAAAGGCTATAAAAACTCGGCTAGCTTAATGCGCCAAGCTGAAGTCTGATTAGATCTAGTGAGGTACGTTTCAGAGGCACCTTAAAAGACAGGACTTTGATAGCCTGAGGACACTTTGCATCGCCTGTTTTGAATAACAAATTATTTTAATGAAGGTCTTTAAGTAGAAGTGCATAGCTCTAAATTGTCTTGTGGTCTGACTGCCTGGTGGAGGCTTGCTAATGCTAATCACGGTTATTAGCTGTAGCTTGGGGGCCTGTGGCGTCCCAGCTCTCTACTCTCCTCCAAACCCGTCTCGCTGACCGCCGTCCATGGGGAGGGGGAAGGGGGGCAAGAGAGAGAACAACGGGAGCCACCAAAGCTGCGTAATGTAATGCCTGTCATCTCGACTCCCACCAGCTGTCATCACGGAAATGTACTCCGGTTCATTTTTTTAATTGACACCGTACTTCACCATTCCAATTCAGTTCCTTTACCTTCCTCCTCTGTATCATCAGCGTTCATTCTGTCACCCTCTGATTCCTTGAGCCTTTTTTATTATTTTGGTGAGCCCACTTTTGAGTATATATCCAAATATACTCTGAACTGACTTAAATTTATAAAAAATCATCTCATAATTACTCACCTTCTTGTTGTTTCAAATCGTACATGCTGTTATTTTTTTCATATTTGGATGAATTATTCCTTTAAAATAAGAACATTTGCTTTAATAGTTACCATTCAAAAGTTTATGGTCAAAAAAAAGGATGCGCTTATTTTTTTCACTAAAGGCATTAATAATGTTACAAAGGGTTTCTATTTCAAATACATCACACACACAAACAACACGCACATATGTGTGTGTATACATATATATATATATATATATATATATATATATATATGTATGTATATATGTGTATATATATGTATGTATGTATGTATTTCATCAAAGAATCTTGGACAATTTTTATCATATATATATAAATATATGTGACCCTCTGTGAAATCCAGGCTAAAGTCTCAAAATCTAATTATGAGATAACAAGCTTCAACGTTTGATTTCTTCCATTAATTCCACTATAATTTCAATCTTTGACATGACTTTACTCAGTCAATATTAAAGATATAAAGGTTACATTTTCACAGAATGTTTTTTACCATATGAAGGATGATTTTTTTTTGTAGAAAACAGTAAATCACTAAAAAAATACTTTATCTGGGTTTTCACAGAAAGGGTCATATATGTAAGGAATAACTGACAACAGGCTGTTGAATTATTATAAAATAATGCACACCCGAGGTGGTTAGTCAATTATTGCGCTTACACTATGGTTAACATACCTCAAAACATTTTTTTGTATTTCATTACATTCAATGATTTTTGTCTTTAATACACTCTTTGTGTGTAGGATTAATTTCTTATGCATATCATTCCACGCCACCGTTGCTAATTCCAAAACATAATTTTAGATCTAGTAACGGAGGCTTTGAGCCATTTATAGTAATGCAGTTATGAGAGAGCGTTAGAGATATTTAAGTGTGTGTGAATTACTTTGCATCTCTCAGCTATGTTTGGCAACAGGATACTAATAGCCAAGCTGTAAGTTCATCTGCTTCAAAAACACTTATTAACTCGCTAGTGAGAAATGACAAGTAGTTTTTAAGCTGCTAAACTATTTTACTGATAAAAATGTACAGTGCTTTGATGTGTTTTTTGTTACAACTTCTCTTTTTTTTGTTACTTTTATTTAATTTTTATTCTGTTTGAGTGTGTGTCCGTGCTGTTTGTATGTGCATTTCTAAGTTGCTAAGAAAGTGGGAAAAAGAGAGTATGTGCTTTTCTGTACATAATGATACAATTTAATTTTGTGGCAAAACACAAAGATATATTTGTTTTATTTTATTTTGTTGTTCACTATATTTATCTGCTCAGACACTGTTGTTGTGGGTCTTGGTTCTTTTGCTGTTGTAAGCTGTAAGGACATTTGAATTAATGAAAATCATTTGGCGAAGTGATATGGACATGTAATGCAGTCAAGACCTGCCTGGAACTACTTTAGTCGTGCGTTTCCCTGCAAATAATTGCACTCCTTAGAATGTTTGTCAACCAATCAGATTGAAGCATTCAACAGCCCCATAGTATAGACCTATCACCTAACTTGACACTCGACTTGCATAAGACAATGTTGATATTACTCTAACCGAAACATGATACATAAAACATAAAACATTTTTCATACAGGACCAGCGAGACATGTTTTATTTCTGTAGTGGGATGAGATTTTCAGCATGTGGCGGTAACACAGAATGTGGTAGATCGGCACAACACATTCAGAGTCCCTGCAGCATAGACAAAGAGTGAAGAACACAGAGCTGTGCTGAATGACTGTGGATGTTATTATTTTGTTGCCTGTACCACTTCTCTCTCTCTCTCTCTCTCTCTCTCTCTCTCTCTCTCTCTCTCTCTCTCACTGTATTCAGGCTGTGTAATGAATGATGGCAATGTTACATTTGCATGTTGCTGTTCCTCTTTTGGTCTCATGGACGAGTTGGTGACAGGCCCACCATGACACAGACAAGAGAAAGAAATTCAGAAATAGAGAAAAACTTAATAGATTGCTCCAGAGATTTACAAAGCTTTGATGCTTTGTAAGATCTTTGCTATGCAGCCTAATACACTACTAAAATTATACATTATTATGGGTTCAAGAGTTTTTATTTCTTAGTGTTAGCTACTGCCAATATAAATAAAGTATAAAATTGCAATTAGAAATATAAAATATAAAATTTACATATTTTAGTTTAGCAGTTATAAATGGAATCATTGATGCAAAATGTATTTGTCACATTTTTATATTAGCCAATATTAGTTGAATTATCAAAATGGTTAGACATTTATGCCAGGGGAAAAATGAAACTACAAAACAAAATAAAATCAAAATCACTAAAATAAAATATAAATAATATGAAACAACATGTTTTTTCTATAATACATGTAATGTTTTCATGAATGTATTTAAAAAATAACAATACAAGAAGCAAGGGAAAAAAAACTTGCTTTTAGCCAATAATATTTATATCAGTGATCCCTGTTAGTAATTAAGGCACAAGGCCAAAATTATGGTTGCAATGGTAATTTTTTTTGTTAGGATGTATCATAAAACTTGCCTAAAATTGTATGTTAATTGTCTTTCAAATGCATTCAAAATCAACCCAGATTTTTTTAGAAGGTGTACCTCTATTGCTTTACTTTATATTCTCTCCAGGCGTGTGTGAAGCACCAGTAAAGTGTGTGATGTAGTGAGGTGCATTAGATGCTTGTTGGCTGACGGCATGAGTCTGCTTGGAGATCTCAAGTCTCAGGTTACCGTATTGACTGCATCTGGAAAGGCTCCAGGGCCCAGCGCTGGCTGCCAGTGCCAGTCCAGGAAAGCAAACTTTCATCATCCTTGTCAGGGCCATCACAAGCGCCTTGTTTGACCATACATCTTCCTAATTGTGACAGAATACTTCGACATCATTAATTAAACATGCTTTCATTTAAGACGCACAGGGAGTTGAGGCCATGCAGGGAGGGGGCTGGGCAGTATCACTGTATGAAAATACAACAGCGCCAGGGCGGCTTGTTTGCATTTGCTGTTTTTCCTTTCTTTTTTGTTTTGACTGCCCGACTTTGTGGTTGTGTCTCTCTGTCTAGTTTTTATGGGATGGTGGTTGTGTTAGTGTAAACGCCAAATGACAAAAAATGAAGTGGTTTCTAAGAGGCTTTCACAGTAAGACCGTAGCATCCGAAGGTTCCTCTGTCATCCGGATATGACAGTGTATCTTGTGTGTCTGTGTGTGTGGATTTGTTCCGTTGCTATTAACACAGTGTAATGTCATTGATAGGGCCTCTTCCATTCACAGATTAATTATAGATGAGTACAGAGAGAGGTGGGATTTGTCTTCTATCACCGTTCAATTAAAACATGCCAGAGAAGGACGATTACTTCATCTCTGGCTTTATATTTTCATGCTAGCCACAGCACAGTAATTCTCGTTTACAAACAAATAGACTTCTCCTCACTGACTTACACTGTATGTGTGGTTAGATCCTCTAGTAGAAGGAAGTAAATTAATTGGCTTAGTAAAATAATGAATTTACACAACCAGTCAGAGGATGCATCAAAGAATCCTAAAAAAAGTAATTTTTTAAATATATTTTCCCACAAAATATATTAAACAGCACGTGCTTTTTTATGTTGATTATTAAGAAATGTTTCTTGAGCACCAACTCAGCATGTTAGAATGATTTCTGAAGGATCATGTGACACTGAAGACTGGAGTAGTGGCTGCCCAAAATTCACAGAAATAAATTACATTTTAAAATGTAATATAAAATAGAATAAATAGAAATTGTAATAATATTTCACAATATTACAGTTTTTACCAACCCCAGACATTTCAGTGGTGCTGTATGTCCAAATATATATTTGCAGTAACCAGTTTATAAATTCACTGCTTTATCAAGGCACTGTGTATTAATATGTAGTCATGAAAGACTAGTAATGCTTTTTTGTGTAAATTATGATTTTAAAAAGGGGGAATAATTCCAGATGTTTGTACTATCGCTTGTCATCAAGCGATAGTATGAAATAACAGCCACAATAAACTTTGGACACTGCAATAAAGGCAATCAATTTTAATTGTCATCTGTTCAGTGACATTTATTATTTCATTTTATTGATAATTAAGGTGAAATTTAAGTTATAAACTATGCAAGAATAGAATGTTTATACAATTTTTTTTTACTTTGCAAGCTGTTTTGAACACATTTTTTTTTATGAGAACTAGCCCCATTACAATAGTTATTTCTGGTCATCTTAGCCTAACAGAGGCTGCTGGTACATATTTACAATGTAGAAGCATTCCTTATTGCTTATTTAATGATTTTTTTTTAAATGGTAGCTTGACTTTTAGAAATGCGGAACATTGCAGAAAAATGTTCACACGTTCTACTCCAAGGAGGTTTCGCAGAGAACTAAAGAGCCACGAGTCTGCTGTGTGCCATATGTCTGTCTTTCTGATACAAAATCAGGCCAAATACTCCCGTCTCAACAGTAATCCATTCCACTCTTTGACTCCCAACATAATTCCCTGAAGTTGATACCAGCCTTGTTTTAGACACTGAAAAGATAAACCCCCCTGACTAAACCTAGCTCGAAGCCCCTGACTGCGTTAGCGCCTCGTTTCGCCTAAACTAAAGACTTTTTTATTGCTCCAAAGGAGGATTACAAGACTCTTTAACCTTGTGATCGAGCGTACATTTTAAAAAGAGTACAATTTAACAAACATGAGGAAGATGTGAGTTTTTCTGGGGATTATCACGGGGAGTACCAGACCCGCTTGGCCTTGTTGTAGAAGTAAAGAGAGTGAAATTATGTCTTCCTATCAGGTGCGTGGGTTCTAGATTGGCAAATCAGCTCTGAAAAGGGAAACGCTCAGGAAAGCGACTGCTGGGAGGGTGAAATTAAGACTGAGGAGAAGTCACATCTGAAAAGCCTCCAAAAGCGAAATGGTCCATTAGAGACTTCTAAAAACTGCTGCCGTTCATGATGCTAAATAGCATATGCAAAAAAAAATTTTTTTTTTTACAAAATAAAGGAAATCAGAGAAAAAACGAGAAAGAGAAAATAGGGTAAGATGGGTCACAAAATAGGGTCACGTTCCACCCCCAAATGTAATTTTCTTCTTGACAATAAATTTAATCTGAACACATTAATTGAATGCTTATGTTCATAAACATCTTGACATGCCATCAGAAAATTGACATTTGTATTGATTGTCACATGTATGTTCCCGTTTTGTTTCCTGGTTTCCTTATTTGGTCAGTTCCCTGTGTTCATTCATTAGTTAATCTCGTTTATTCAATTCACCTGTCTTGTATTTATCATCTCATTTGCTCCTTTGATTTATCTGTCTTTATAAGACCTGTGTTCTCCCTTGGTTCTTTGTCTGCTGTTGAATGTCTTCACGTGCTCGATATTCTCTATTTGGTTTATTAAAAACTCTCATTTCGTGAATTCCTCATCTCCTCATTCTTGGCTTCCTTGCTTCCCATGAAGCGTGACATTATTGAAGTTAAAAAATATTTTTTTTAACAGTAATAAAGTGATTTTTTAAATATATTTATATTTTAGTTGGACACAGCCATTTATTTGTTTGTTGGTTTTTGGAGCCTCAGAAATATGCAGAAGGCCACCATGGCATGTTGATGTTATTGTGATTATTTAAATAATTTATAGAGTTCCCCACCCCCAATTATTTCAAACATCTATGTTATTATTATTGTCTTACAAATGAAAGGAATAACGCCTTTATATATGTGACCCTTGAGCACAAAACCAGTCTTAAGTTGCACAGGTATATTTGTTGCAATAGCCAACAATACATTGTATGAGTCAAAATTATTTTCTTTTATCCCAAAAATCATTAGGATATTAAGTAAAGGTCATGTTTCATGGCAATATTTTGTAAATTTCCTTCCATAAATATATCAAAACTTAATTTTTGATTTGTAATAAGCGTTGCTAAGAACTTAATTTGGACAACTTTAAAGGCAGTATCTCCGTATTTTTTTATTTTTTTGCACCCATAGATTCCAGATTTTCAAATAGTTGTATCTCAGCCAAATATTGTCCTATCCTAACAAACCATACATCAATGTAAAGCTTATTTATTCATGTTTGAGATGATGTTTATTGACACTTATAACTGGTTTTGTGGCCCAGGGTCACATATGTTATTATTGTGACATCCTTTTTTCTTTTTTGTAACTGTTCATCCAAATTAACTACAAAATAAGAAGCTTAAGAAATTATTTCAATAATATAAATAATAGAATATTTAATTTAGTATTTTACACACTCAAAGACACATTTTCATAACACATGCGGGTTTTTATCCCAGTAGTGGGGCTGCAACAACTATAATAGCAAATGCTATTTATTTTATGCTATCTAATATGCTATCTACATCCCCCCCGTGATATGATGGATGATACATTATTATTTTATACATGTTCAACTTAAATGTTACTATTTCAGGGATATATTACTATATCAGTCAAAACACATTGTTTTTAAAGAGGTTGTCTTACCCCATCTTCCCCTACAGACAGAGACAGAAGGAAGAAACCAACGAAAGGCAGAAAGAGAGAACGATCTGCTCCTCAGAAAACTGTTAATGTTTGTCTGCGGGTGGTTGAGTTCAGCTCAGTTCACATCAGCGGTGCATTGGGCATGGACCACTCACACACACACACACACACACACATGCACGCAGGGCCGGCAGCATTACAGCCTAATCGATTGCCATGCCATTACTGAATCAAAATAAATAAAGTGCATTGCGTTGGTTTGGGGTAATTAAGGAACAGCAAAGTGAATCGTATGATTATCCGCATTCATTGTATTTGTTTAATATATTTCATGCATTTAATTGTGCACTGGAGGATATGGTTGGAATGAATAAATCATTATTTGCCTCATTAGATTTCCTCTCCAGATGAACGTTGCACACTTCTGGGCCTGGGTTTCTTTAGTCAATGCCGTACACCAGTCACGTTCCACTGTTGCTGTCTCTTTCTATTATAATGGCATAAAAGACTCGCTCTTTTTCTCTTGTGTTGTGCTATTGATATACACTTGTGTTTTTTATTCGCTATGAAATAGTTGGGTGGGCAGACAGTTGAGACGAGCCTGAAATTGGACAGTCAGAGTTTTTTTAAAACAGAGCAAAGCTTGAAGTCATCGTCAAAGAGTAGAAGCGAGGAGTTTAGGATGACGGCGGTACAAAAATAATCATTTTGCGAAACACAATTTGAACACATGCGCCAAAGGACACGCTAAAGAAGCAGGATGTTCGCTATACTGCTAGGAGTCTCTAGAGAAATCTGACCTCACCGATGTCCCTCAACCGTGGCCTGAACTCTTGACCTCTGGAGGCCTCTGACAGCCCCTGACATTTGCAATGGGAGTGGACTGATTGGAAGAGGCTGGGCTGATTGGCTTCGGGGTTGTGTAAACAGATTGCAGCACGCTGGTTGCCTTACCCTCTGCTGTCATCTTCAGAATGATGTCACAGGAACGTTTGCATTGCCTCTACTGCGGTAGACATTGTTTTTTTTTTGCAGGTTTACATATGTAATAAGCCACATGTGTTACAGATATATCAGCAGCTTTTAACTGGTGGTGGGCTCTTCTGTCTCTTCTGTTTGGGTCGGAGAACACAGAGGAAAAAAATTGTGCTTAATCCAAATAAAAATAACTATAACTAATCATATAACTCTATATAGTTGGAATAGCAGACATTAACAATTAAAAGGGGAGTGTTACAGCCTGTATTTACACAGATTGGTATAGTAATTAGTGTCTTGGTAATAATTTAGTTTTGTCCCACCAGGGCACATTTATTTGTTCAAAAATACAGTAAAAACATTAATATTTTGAAATATTATAAATGTCTTTACTGTCACTTTTGATCAATTTAATGCATCTTTGCTAAATACAGATATTAATTTATTTAAAATAACATCTTTACTGAACCAATATTTTTAAATGTATTGTAATGTAAATATTTGTATTGTACATTTTTATTGTAATAAGCAATATTGATGTGTTTGGTCACCACTTGATATCCACTGTAATTGTAACCAAAACAAGTATTTGCATTATACAGTGAGTATTGGTTTTATTTGTATTCTGTTATCGCTGTGGATCTTCTACAGACATATATGGCTGCTTGTTTGTCAAATACTTGGTAAATCTGGATTTGTGTGTTCTTTGTTACTAGTAGAATGGCTTCTGCGGGTGCTGTCTGCCGTCAGTCTGCTTTCACTGAACAGAACAGAAGGAGAGACATCTAGTGGCACACGAAGAAACAACATTTTATAATGTTCTAATAACACTGCACAAACAGACAAAACTCCTTTGAGAGTCCTTATATAATCTTATTTTCCTTCATAGTGTAGTAATAACCAACCCCACACAGAATCGTATACATCCTCCACAATTTGCATGTTTGTTTCCTGATAATTTGATAATACTTTCTGCTACCAGTAAGAGAGTGGTACTCTTAGCTCTGTTTATTTAGCACATTTTACTAAATCATTTTTACATTTAAATCAGTTGAACAGGGTTGGGTGTTCGGAATAATTTGAACAGTACATGTATATCCGAGCAGCATTGGAGCTAAACTTTGCAGTAAGGTAGATGTTTAAAGCACCTCTGTTACACAGCCAATATAAACAGTGATACATGAACAGTCCTACAATCAAAGAGCAAAGTTTCATGGCATGTAAACCTAATATGTATATTAACTTAAGTTGAAAAAAATGTAAGCTTTCCAGAGAACCTGACAGTTGAATGACTATGAAAATAATAAGCGGATAGTGGGCAAACAAGAAGAAAAAAAAGAATTTCTCTGACATTTCTATGTCTTAGTAAATGTTTAGTTTAATGTTTTAAATAATAATTTGAGGATTTTACTCTTTAATGGGTAAATATCACAAGATCAAGAGCAGATATAATAATTTATTCTAAATTATTGTGCAAATCAATGAAATTATGATTTTATTATCTCATACCCTGCCAAGATCAGTGTATAGTTCCACATTTTTATCACAAAGAAGAGAGCAATTAAAATGAAGGCCATATATTACTTCTCAAGCTCTGTAACGTCTCATAAGGAGACAATGTGATGTTATAATGTTAATTTTATTACAGACATTTACTTTAACTTGACTGTTATGGAGGTCACTCAAATGATAAATTATATATATGTGCTTCTCATTTTTAAGTGTCATATTGAGACATTGCAGTTCTTAGCTTTTCTAATATTATAAATATTATTCTGAGTACCACAGTTAATAATACTAATTTGTTACATTTATATAGCGCTTTTCTGGGTACTTAAAGCGCTTTTACATAGAAGGGGAGGAATCTCCTCAACCACCACCAATGTGCAGGATCCACCTGGATGATGTGACGGCAGCCATATTGCGCCAGAACGCCCACCACACACCAGCTTATTGGTGGAGAGGAGACAGAGTGATGAAGCCAATCAGTGTATTAAGTTAAACAGAAATGACCCCTAAATGTCTACTACATAGTCATAGACAGCATAATATGTCTGAAAACTTTCAGGATTTCCAGTTGAACCTACAAAATTACTCAAATGTTTATTCTCTCTTTCCTTATTGACAGTACTCAGTATCCGTGGAGCTCAGGAGGAGGAGCCACCAGACGCTCAACTCATGCGATTGGACAACATGCTGCTAGCCGAGGGTGTGTCCGGACCTGAGAAAGGAGGCGGTTCGGGTGCAGCTGCAGCTGCAGCTGCTGCGGCAGGTGGCGGCGGGTCCGATAACTCGACCGAACAATCAGACTACCGAGCCAAGCTGACCCAGATCCGTCAGATCTACCATACAGAACTAGAGAAGTATGAGCAGGTGAGAGAACAGTGTTTGGTCTCCAGAAAAGACTCTTAGATCTGACTTCTAAACTCAAATATTTTGAAACAAAATATTGTAGCGCACCAAAAAGTCCTCAGGATAGGATATTTGAGCAGCTCCTGTAGTTATGTTTACATGCACAGAGATTGATGCATGTGCCACCCCTCTGTGCATGTTCAGGCATGTAATGAGTTCACCACCCATGTGATGAACCTGCTGAGGGAGCAGTCTCGCACTCGGCCCATCTCCCCTAAAGAGATCGAGCGCATGGTGGGCATCATCCATCGCAAGTTCAGCTCCATCCAGATGCAGCTCAAACAGAGCACCTGCGAGGCGGTCATGATCCTGCGCTCCCGCTTCCTAGATGCCAGGTCTGTATAAGTGTATGTGTATCTAATACTACACCTAATATGGCTCTATCTAACTTCATAGCAAACATGAAGTAAAAAGACAAATTGGTAAAATATCATCAGACCACCAAATGCACCAAATATTGAACCAATATGTTTTTTTAGTAAAGTGTCCAAACATATATACCCTACTGTTCAAAGTTTTGGGGTCTGTAAGATTTTGTGTTTTTGAAAGAAATCTTTTAAAGACTTAATTTATTTGATCGAAAATACAGTAAAAACAGTAATACTGTGAAATATTATTAACATTGAAATTAACTTATAACTTAATTGTAACCCTCTCTGTGAAAACCCAGCTAAAGTCATTTTTTTGTGATATGCTGTTTTCTAAAAAAAAATCATACTTCATATGGTAAAGAACATTCTGTGAAAATGTAACCTTTATATCTTTAATAATGACTGAGTAAGGTCATGTCAAAGTTTGAAATTATA
Source organism: Ptychobarbus kaznakovi (assembly GCA_027422405.1). Lineage (NCBI taxonomy): Eukaryota > Metazoa > Chordata > Actinopteri > Cypriniformes > Cyprinidae > Ptychobarbus > Ptychobarbus kaznakovi. The sequence continues at coordinate 18,041,650 of CM049805.1, forward strand.
GTGAAATTAATGGTAGAAATCAAAATTTGATGCTCGTTATCTCATAATTAGATTTTGAGACTTTAGCCTGGATTTCACAGAGAGGGTCACAATTTATTAAAAATGCAATTTATTCTTATGGTGGCATAGTTTTTAGCCATTATTCTTCAGTGTCACATGATCCTTCAGAAATTATTCTGATATGCTGATTTGGCGCTCCCGCTTCCTAGATGCCAGGTCTGTATAAGTGTATGTGTATCTAATACTACATCTAATATGTCTCTATCTAACTTCATAGCAAACATGAAGTACATTTTTAAGTGAATGAAATGTCCAAACACTATTTAGAGCCACTGTATTTACACAGCAGGTTCAAATGTGAAGGATTTTATAAACATTGTAGCTTCTGAATCAAGCTGGCTTTGCTTTTTCCCTTTCTCACTCTCTAATTATCATTCTAATATTCTCTTTTTCTTTCTGTTCTGTCATTTTCCATTAGACGAAAAAGAAGAAACTTCAATAAGCAGGCCACAGAGATCCTGAATGAATACTTCTACTCCCACCTCAGCAACCCATATCCCAGCGAGGAGGCCAAGGAGGAGCTGGCAAAGAAAAGCTCCATTACAGTCTCACAGGTGAGACACACCAACCTATACCCCATACAGTGATGTATAATATATATGAATGCTTAGAAATTTGTGGTTCAAAGACACTAAACAGCTCTCAAATAAACTTGAGGTTGAAATGAATATACGTTCTTTCTGATTTAGTCATTAATTATTGTCTTCTCAGGTATCCAACTGGTTTGGTAACAAGAGGATCAGATACAAGAAAAATATTGGGAAATTCCAAGAAGAAGCCAACATGTACGCTGCCAAAACCGCCGTGACCGCAACCAACGTCTCCACCCATGGCAGTCAAGCCAACTCACCTTCCACACCAAATTCAGCTGGTGAGTATTGCAATAAATCAACACACAAACACTGGTTTTACACTGGTCTTCAGTAAGTTTTATAATATAGCCCTGCTAATGGTGCAGAAACAGCAAATTTTGTATTTTGCATTCCCATAATACCTCTCTTTATGATATACAAATCCACCTCTTCTTTATCTACATCAGCAGCTTGGCCTGCAGCATAGCTCATTTAAGACTTTCTCTTTCCTCAACCAATAATTCAGCTTGTACACACCAATACTCTGCTTTTATTTAATATTGGCTTAATAGTTGTTTGGCTCAAATTATATTTTATTTTATGTGGTGTGATCGCACCTAAGCTATTAGCCTGCTCGGTTGCTGTTGTTTGTTTGACATCCTGGATGTCATTATGATGAGATGGTCAAGCCTTTTGTCATATAGCCTTGAAGTGATTAGAGGTACATTTGATTAGTGCCCTGTGGCTTTTAAAGGGGAAATTAAGTTAAGCCCTGCTCTCTCTTAAACATCTAGGGAGTTCTCCTCCATTAAAAGACAAATCGCATTCTTTGATTCCTTCTGTGACTCAATTAGCACATCCTGAATGACTTTGCTGTGGCAGTGTAACTGTATTGTCCATCTTAGATGTCACTGTAGAATTAATAAAAGTCTGTTTTGGTCCTTCTTCACCCATTGTTATTCCTGAAACACTTTAATAGCTATTGTAGTTTTTTTAGTAATAAGCTAAATGTGTGGTCACATTAGCTGAAAGTTTGCGGGCCAAATAGGTTCATATAGTGTCAATGGTGTAGCAATGTATGAAGCACAGCTCACATAACCACAAACCAAGCAGCTTTCTGTGTGACCAACCCGATGCAAAATCTGCATGGGGAAATTTTTCGCCCTCGCGCAAAATTCAAGAACGCATTAATTCCTATTTTACTCGCACAAAATTAGCTGAAAAACAGTAAATGTTGCTGCAACTTAAGACTTAATATGTATGTGTGTGGCATTTAAGTGCAATATAACTCTCCCTACTGAAACAAAACAGCTTAAACTTGCCTTGGGCAGTTAGCTAGTCATCCAGCCTTGCCAAGATGGTCAGGCAGGTCTGTTTTGACGGTTTTAGAGGGATTTGGGAACTGGCCAACCAGCTAAAGACCAGCATGTCCAGGCTGAAAAAAAGAACAGCTTTGAAGAATAAACAACTTTTGGCAGGTCAGAAGGGCTTGAGTAAACTTGCTGTTTACTTCTAACTGAAAAGGAACCTGAAAAGGGACTGATTTATTATACTCTCTGGCATTTAAAAAAAGTGCAGTGCTTCTCATGTGAAGCGCACTGGAGACTAGAATGGACAATTCATTTAGGTCTGGGTGTTATATCAATACAAGTGCTGTCAAACGATTAATTGCGATTAATCGTATCCAAAATACAAGTTTTTGTTTACATAATATATGTTTTTACATGTATGTTTATGTGTATTATGTATGCATATGCATGTGTAAATTTCAGAATAAATATGTTATTTCATTATTTATTAAATTTATTTTATAAATAATGATGTGTGTAATGTTACACGTATTTTTTATATATACTGTGTGTGTGTGTGTGTGTGTGTGTGTGTGTGTGTGTGTGTGTGTGTGTGTGTGTGTGTGTGTGTGTGTGTGTGTGTGTGTGTGTGTGTGTGTGTGTGTGTGTGTGTGTGTGTGTGTGTGTGTGTGTCCCAGTGTGTGTGGTGTGTGTGGAGGGCTTATAAATACATTTACCAGGCTCCAACACTTAATCATTCACGCCACCATATGTCACACATAATGATGTGTGTGTGTGTGTGTGTGTGTGTGTGTGTGTGTGTGTGTGTGTGTGTGTGTGTGTGTGTGTGTGTGTGTGTGTGTGTGTGTGTGTGTGTGTGTGTGTGTGTGTGTTTATATATACATATTAAATATAGGCAGAGCACACACATATATTATTCAAACAAAAACTTTTATTTTGGATGTGATTAATCGTGATTAATCATTTGACAGTACTAATCAATACATAATATTTATTAAAAAAATCCACAATTTCGATGACAAACTTTTGAATATTTTTTTATATTTAGCCTATATTTAGATGTTCAGGTGTGTGTCGAAACTCAATCTGCCAAAAATAAAAGTTTGGTTTAACTTGAATTAATTATGACAGTAATATATTACTAATCTAGAGTAAAATGCACTTTTCAAAGTAATAATAATAATATTTTTTAAGGAATATCATACAACCAAGATATTTTTCATCTATGTTTTATCTCATAGTACACAAAGTTTGTTGTCCAGCACTTTATTTGAAAAAAAAAAAAAAAAAAAATTTTTTTTTGTAAATGGTTACCCTTTAAACTGTTAAGTTGTTTGAACATAAATGTGTGTTGGAAGTGTGTGTACACATCCATCCTATAATGATAAAAATCCACCCAGTGTTTTTTTTTAAATCCCTACTTTAAAATCCCTTTTTTCAAATCAGACTGTTCTGAGGTTTCTGTCAGAATGATGTAGTTCTGCACAAGCCGCTCCCACGATAGTTGACTGACAAGACCGTATTACCTTAGACCTGCCCTGAGTGAGCTCAGAGCTGTCCACCATCGTGTCAGCTCCTGTGCAGGGAAAGACAAGATGTCTTCGATTAAGCAATTTAAGTGTTTTGTTGTTGGATGTAATAATGAATATAGCAGCCATCATTAACTCCTGACATCTAAGCAGCTGAAGGCAGAAGATTAACGTTACTTTCACTTTGAAGTGAATGTGCTGATCCCCGATCTACATAAATGCATCTATGTTCGCCCTAATCATTTGTGATCCAGCTTCATCTACAGAAGTGAGTATAAGGGTTTTTATGAAACTTTGCAAATCGCCTTTCCTAATAATGTGCTAGTTAGCCAGTTTTGCGGCTGACGTTTAGTATGCTCCATAGACATATATACCTAGATGCCTCATTATCGACTGTTTATATCGGCCGCAATATGTAAGCCATCCCCCATTTTTTGAATGGTCTGAGAATCTTTGAGCGCATTGACTGTGTGCAACTGCAACAGCAAGTTTTACGCTTGTATATCTTTGAATATTCATTGATTATTATGGTAAATGTGAGATGGCTGACGCATCAACGTATCTGGAGCGGTCGAATTTGGAATCTACACATATCTATGGTCTGCTCGTCAATCCACGGAAGAGAGGGGCAGAGTCAGCAGAGCTCACAAGCATTTAAAGCAGCATGGACTAAAAAACGGCTTGATGAAAACAGAGATGATTTTTACAGGTTTAAAAAGGTGTTTTTTACTCTACCATTGATTTTTTGTAACTTTTCAAAGTAAATAATCATATCAACTTGTTATAGACTTTTCATTAAGACCCTAAACAGATATATCAATTAAAAGTTAAGCTTAACTTGTGTAAAATGGGCATCAAATTATATTTACATTCTGACCCCTTTAAACAGATTTTATAGGGCCCTCAATTAAAAGTTAAGCTTACTTGTAAACAAACAAATTATATTTACATTCTGATAAACATGTGGAATGCATTTCTTTCCCCATTAATGGTATGAAATTAATGTTGTGATAAATATTGATATCAATTTATATTGAAAAAATATATTTCTGGCCATATTGCTTAGTCCTAAATGAATTCCAATAGATTTTGGTATTGGCATGCTGCTAAGCTAACAGTGCATTCCTATAATACAGTCCCATATACCTAGCAAACAAAAATATTAGGTACTTTTTCATTGTATGAACTATAAATATATTAAACAGAATTTCTCTCAGCTCATTCTAACCTTGGATTTAGGATTTGGAACTCGTTACCGAGCTTTTGTGGTTTTCAACACATAACCCTCACTTACAGTATGAGCTCTACTAACCCTCCTTACTTCAATCTTACTGTTGCATGACTATTTCTTGTCTTTATCTATCCCTGTCTTTCTCTCTCTTTATCTCGGTCTCTCTTCCTCTTAGGTTCTGCTGGCTCTTTTAACATGAACTCCGGGGACTTGTTCATGAGTGTGCAGTCTCTGAATGGGGACTCATACCAGGGGGCCCAAGTGGGGGCCAACATTCAGTCACAGGTAGGGAGTACCGCTAAGAGAGAGGGCAGATGACCAGAACTAATTTCATTCAGTTAAACCTAATCACACATTGGGCTGTCATAATTGCGGCCCTGATTATCCCGCTCACAAAATCACATCTAGTTAGCTGCAGTTCACACAGTGGGCCTGGATCCATTTGTAATCCAATAAAAAATTTTCTGCCTCTATTTATTGAATTTCTAAGAAATGATTCTTAGAATTGTGCTGCTGCCGTTTTATGGGGTACTTTTGTTAACTGAGCATTGATTTTCGCTGAACCCCCTTTACCAGCAAGGACATGCTATTCTGTAAATAAATAAAAAAAAAAATTTTTTTGTGATTGTCCATATTTTCATAGGACCTTTGCCCGTTAGTACCGAATGGCATGTCTATGTCATAACTGATCAAATAGTCATCATCTTGTTATATATCCTTGTCACAACAAAGTTCATCTCTCAGTGCCAGCCTGCTCATCATAGTGTCCGGCGCATGTACATTTCTGTTCAGCCGCGGCTGACATGATGGGCCTCCTGACCTTGAGGACGGACTGGGGTTACAGTTTGCCTCCAGCAGTTGTACACTGCTCCGTGGCCATTGTCAACTTCCAAATGAATAGACCATCAGAGACAGTCTTGGAAACAATACAGCTCTTGTCAGCGGGTTTGCGTATCTGTCATGCTGTCACATCCGCCACCGTGGCAGCCTGACCTTGCCCGGCACACTAGCATCCAAACACAGGGTGCTTCGGTTTGTCCCGTTTTAACGTTAATGTTTTCCTCCAATAACGAAGTAACTTCTCCAAAGGCTTGGGGTGCTTCATGAATATTCAGTGCTGGAATCCCAGAGGAAATCTTCTGAAATGAGTTCATGTGGTGCAAGAATTACATGTGTTCTTTTTAGTGTATTACGAACGTGCTGAGTAACAAAATATATAAAATATTGTATAAAATGCATGTATCGGCTCTCTGGCGCAATGGACAGCATATAACATGCATGTAATCTAATATGTATGCATGCATACATTTAAATGTAATTTTATTAGTGCTGTCAAAGGATTAATCGCATCCAAAATAAAAGTTTTTGTTTACATAATATGTGTGTGTACTGTGTATATTTATTATGTATATATTAAGACACACTTATACAGTATATATTTTTTTAAATATTTACAAGTATTTACATGTATATATTTATATAATTTATATTATATCTAAATATATTTAATATCCAAATATAACATATTTTTCTTAAAAAAACTATACATGCATGTGTGTGTATTTAAATATGCATTATAAATATACACAGCACATACATATATTCTGTAAACAAAACTTGGATGCGATTAATCGTTTGACACTACTAAAATTGTATGTATGTTATTCTGCTTTATTGTAAATAACTGTATTATAATTTGTATATTTGTGGTTTGTTTATTTTATGACATTTAATTCTCTGTTCACTTTATTTACATCATTCAATTCAAAATAAATTCCTATTGATATCAACATTTCATTCAACATTTGATGACCTTTTTGGTTGCCAATATCCTTTTGATATCTGGGTGACCTTTCTCAGAACAAATGTCTCTGTTTTGTATCTGTATTGTCTGACCCTGTCTTTTGTTTGTGTTGTGTTCTTCTGTCTGCAGGTGGATACTCTTCGCCATGTTATCAGTCAGACAGGCGGATACAGTGAAAGCCTCGCTGCCAGTCAGATATACAGTCCACAGGGCATCAATGTGAGTCCAAACTTAGCCTCTTCACTCTTTGTCTTTTGCTCTTGTACTTGATTCTCAAGACCCTCATTACTCTATTGTAACAAAAGATTTTTTTGAATTTTAAAAGTTTGCATTTTTTTAAAAATTTAAAAAGTAATTTGCAATTAACAAAAAAATAACAACTATAAATATTTTAAAATAAACTCCTTCAATTTACTCCCTTCAGCAGCTTCAGAAAGATCTTCAGTAAAAAAAAAATAGTAAAAAAAATATACTAAAATATTTGACTACATTTACATTTTAACTGTGCATTTAATGTAATATCTCTGGCAATTGTAATCTTGGTATACTAAACTGGTATAGCCTACTTAAAGCCTGCATAATTTTAGCAACTCATTTTGTGTTTATTGCTCTTTCATTGTGCGGAAGTACTGCTGAAGTCCAACTAGAGATATTCTGAAGTATATTTGATTGTGCTAAAGCGGAACTATTGCAAGAATATAAAACATCTTGCATTTAAAGACCAATATTATTCAAAAATCTTACAATTCTCTTCAGTAGTGACATTAAAACACATTTGTGACCCTGGACCACAAAACTAATCTTAAATCGCTGGGTTATATGTATAGCAATAGCCAAAAATACATTGTATTGGTCAAAATTATAGATTTTTATTTTATGCCAAAAATCATTAGGACATTAAGTAATGATCATGTTCCATGAAGATATTTTGTAAAGTTCCTAGTGTAAATATATAAAAACGTAATTGTATTATTAATATGCATTGCTAAGAACTTTATTTGGACAACTTTAAAGGCGATTTTCTTAGTATTTTTGCACCCTAAAACAAACCATACATCAATGGAAAGCTTATTTGTTCAATTTTCAAATGATGCATACATCTCAATAAAAAAAAAATTGACCTGGTTTTGTGGTCCAGGGTCACATTTTAGGTTTAATATTTAGAAATGTGCATTGTGCACAGGTAGTACAACAATAAAGTTTAATTATAATTTTTATAGCAGTAAGCCTCAAGCGTATGTCAGTAAATGTGTTATTAGATATGAACTATACTTAGTGTGAAATATTATTTTTTTTTTTACTAGGGAAGTCATTTTAATATACTGATTTGGTGCTCAAGAAACAATTTTTATTATTTTCAATGTTGAAACCAGTGCTGCTTAATATGTTTCTGGAAAATGTATTTCAAATATAAATCTCTAACAATGTAAAAGCTTTTACTGATAAGTTTCATGCCACAAAAACACACAAAAAACACTGACCCCAAACCTTTAATAGAGTGTTTATTTACACTAAGTGCAAATAGCCTGCCTTGTTGGCAAACTGCACTAACTCCGCCCACCAACGTGTGATTGGGTTAGTCAACACCGAAAAAGACATTTGTTCAACATAAGTTTCAATGGCATTAGATGGTATGGCGCGTGCCTTTTGACGTGATCGACCCGAGTTCGAACCTGCCTTTTGCTGAACCTTTTTTCTGCCTTTTCAATTCATTTATTTTCAATAAAAATGAAGGAAATAATCAAAAAGTTGCAAATAAAGTATCGGGTAGGGTTAGGGTATGTGTAGGGATGGCTTTATTGTCCCAATAAGCTGGCATCCATTTAATAGCCTAATTTGAATTAAAACTATAATTTACACTCAATACTTTATTATTGCGTACTGTTTTATAATTTACTACAACACTGAGGTGCAGATAATTGCCACTATTTGCAATAAGTAGTATAAATAACAGAAAAAGTTTGTAAATATAATCTATAGCTATTTGCACCTAATGTAAATAGTATCTATCGTTAAGAAAATATGCTATTTGCACTTAATGTAAATAGAATCTAATTGCTATTTACACTTAGTGTAAATAGCTGCTGGCAACCTTTAAATGGAACGGATATGCATGTGTACAAACATGTATGTATGTATATATATATATATGTGTGTGTGTGTGTGTGTGTGTATAAATATGTGTACAGTATATATATATGGTTATACTCACCCCAATCTAGTGGTGCCAGCGGCAATATGCACACTAGCAACAGTCACCAAGGCGACAGAAAATGTGACCGCTGATCAGTGTTAGCGTTACCATGGCTCCTTGAGCCACATAAACACCAACAGCATCAAAGAAGCCCAGACACAGGTGTATTCAGGCCATCAAACTCATTCAGAGCCTGAAATGGTGTCCTCCACCACAGATCTGAGCGCACATTAAAATAATTGTGTTAACCAGAGCAGACGAGCAGCTCCAACCATCAGTTTTATACTGGGGGAGGAGTGTTTAAAAGAGAGGGAGAGGGAGAATGGGAACACAAACCGCAGAGGCCAGCATGTAAAATACACAGCGACAAGCCGTGTCGCCAGCAGAGGAAATTGATCAGACAGTCTCAAGGGAGGGCTGAGTGGAGATTTGGGACAGCAATCCAAGTGCATTGGTCATATCACACATCTGCCACCTTAACAGCACTGACAGGGAGCCAGCAAAGTGTGAGGAGGAAAAAAGGAAAAAAGACAAACACACAGCCTTTCTAAATAGCCGCTCTGAAGCAGAGCCGAATGTGTCCTGTGGAAGTGGCCCAGCGCTTCTGTGCCACATATGGCTGATGGAGAGCATGTTCTTGTCAGGACAGCTTACAGTGATATAAATAAATATTTGAGGTCATTAGAGCACAATATTTATGAATTCAATAAAGTCTCAAAATACATATTATCTGAAAAACACTTAATTAACACAATTTTTTAAATGTAAATAGTTTCAATAGACATTTTATCTGAAAATGTTCCTTTATTCACTCACATTTTTAAATGTAAATTTCTGAATTAAAATCTATGAAGACTTTATATAAAATAATTAATGTTGAATTGTTGTGAATTAAATAAAAGTGTAAATAAAGATCTGAAAATATATTTTATCTGAACACTTCTTTTATTCACATATATTTTTTTACATTCACATAAATCCTAAATGTAAATATTTCAACATTATATAGTTTAGCAGCATTTTTGTTTTATTCACATATATTTTGAATTTAATCACTATCTTCAAATGTTGTCACTTAAAAAATATATTTTTTTAATTATTATATTTCATTATTTTTCAGTGAGACTCTTGCGGTCATTTTTAATAAATAAATCTCAAAAATCTCAACTTGAATTTGATTTCATCTGATTTCATGTTCGTATCAAGAATTATTCAATCAACAGTATTTTATACCTGAACACCTGTAACCATAAATAACAAAGAAGAAAGCAGCAGCCCGAACATTTGCATCATAACGCCGTGATAATGTAGCCAGAGAAAGTGTCTCAATCTTCCAACAAATTCACTGTCTTAAATAACAAGATGTTTTTCCTTCTCCACCCAGATAAGTTATTCGCCTTTTTTCAGCTGTGGATAATGACGGCCTGAGACATAAAGCATTTATGTGGGGGAGCTTTCCTCTCGCCCATGCGCTGTAATTACGCCTTTGAAATAGACATGGGGTGTCACCAAAGCTGAAGATTTGAAAAGTTTTTTTCTCTCCTCGCTCTGCTCTTTCTTTTTTGATTACAGACTGCCTCTATCTAAAATAACAGGCTGTGAAAATAAGAGGCTGCCAAAGCCCATTTCTAGTCCTTTTTATGATGGCATGGAAATTGCTATTAATGCCCCAAATGCTCTTTAGGCAACCTGTCTCACAGACATGAAATGGCCTCCATTTTAGGTGCCCATTATACTTTCATTCCTTTAGCCAATGTGATAATTTGCAATAATTGATTCCTCCATCATCTGTCTTTTGAAAATCATGTTCTGGAAATGACTCGCTATGACTCGTAATATGGAGCATAATGTCGTTCCTTTTTACTGCCTCACTTTGTGACTCACTTCTTGCAAAATCGTGTTTATAGTGAGGGAATTCATCATGGTCGCTCTCGTTTAGATTTCACAACGGGGTTTGTAGCTGCATCTTTGCATTCGGATGAGTGTTGAAATACGCACTTTATAATTTTGTCTTTTTGTTGTTTTTTTTCTCACAAAAGGTGAACGGTGGCTGGCAAGATGCCCCGACACCCTCCTCAGTGACCTCACCCACGGAAGGACCCGGGAGTGTCCATTCTGACACCTCCAACTGATCAGCACCATCCATCCTCACAGCGCGTGGATTTCAGACTAAAGATCCGGCCATTCACCCTCCTCAGATTTGGATTAACATCCTACATGGTCATACTCAATCATGCCATCCTACCGTGGAACATTTGGGATACTTTACAAGATTTTAGAAAACAATGATAAAAATAAATAAAAAAAGAGATGTGTTTGTACAGTTTTCACAGTGTATTTTAGGTGGCACAGGGCGACTAACAAAAACCTGTGACTGTTTCAGTCTTATGAGGCAATTGTTAATGACGGAACAACCAGTTGTTGTGTTTCAATTTAAATGCTTCATTCTACCTCTCAGCAAAAATAAAAAAAATACATGAAAGAACAGTCCTTGTTTTCTAAAAAAAAAAAGAAAAAAAATGTTACCACTTGATATAATGCTTGAGAGGAAGCTCTCCTTATTGGTACGGTCAATTATTATAGCCTCTTTTGTTCGTTCATAGTGATATATTGAAAATTTGTTTTTGTTTGTTTACTGTTTCTCCTTTATCATTTTTCAAAAGGCCCTCCAGTATAAGTTCATCTATATTCAAGTATTTCCTTTGCCCCGATAAAACAGATTTATCTTAACTAGGATGTGTGGAGGTCAATCATACCATTTCAAAGCTTATTATCATATTTTCCCCAGAAAGGCCATCAAAAGCTGTCCATTAGATACAGGAACATGTTTACGTTTATCATAGAGAGCAGTCCAAACAACTCTGTTGTCATAGATTTCATTGGGAGTCATTTCCTCACTCTGTTTGTTTTTGAGGACACGGTCTGTGAGTCGATGAAAATGTAACTGATTCCGGAAATGGCGGAAGCATCAAGTCATTACGGTCTGTAATGATATTTCCTCCCCGCTTTCACTTCAGATTGCTTTCAAACGCTCCCTTATTCCCCTTCTCCCTTAAGTGAAGGAATTTGACATAAAGAGCACTATATTTGTTTGGTTCATACAGACGGATGCCCTTTACTACCCCAAATCCTTAAAAACAAACACTAATGCTCTTTATTCTTTTGAATTTAATTAGTTTTAGTATAGTCCCTTTAAAAAAAAAAGATTCCTTTTTATCTTATGCTTACCCGCGAAAACCTTGAGGGTTTCATCAAAAGGCCACATCTTAACAAATTCGAACCTAACATCTTGTTTTTTCCTGTAATTTCAAGTTTGAGAGCCAACTGTGAGTGTACAGTTTTAGAAACAAGCAATGTACTTTACAGCTGAGTGTTGCTGGTAACCAAAATTATTTGTATAAATGCTGTAAAAGAATATGAAATATCATGCTCATAGTTGTTCAAACATAATGAGCTTTTTTCTCAGTTTTCTGTAGCATTTGTAAGGATGTACAACACACAAGCGTGTCTCTGCCAGAAAGCTCATGTTTTATTTATTTTGGCCAATTGGTATTGCTGATGCCACTGTTTCCATTTTAAATCATGACGGATTCAGCTCCTCATCTTAATTGAAAAATATTATCTTGAAAAATCCAATAGTTAACTAATTTTGTTGAGAATATATCTCTGTCTGTCAGGGCTCCGGGTAATGAAGTTTGTTTAGCAGTACATTGAATCAGAATCCATTTAAATGGGGAAGTCATTAAGTTAATAAGATTCGGACATTTCGACGGTCACTCTTAGCTGTGTTTATGCAGGTAAAGCGCCATACAAGCGCTTAATCTTTATGGACCCTTTGCCCCGAACCCAGAAATCCAGTTCAACGGCTTTCAAACACTGACTTGGGATGAAGCCAGTCGATCACTAATATGACCTCAGTGTCTAATATCATATTATGCCCTATTAATTTGTGCTCACATGTTCTACCAAAAACATCTTTCTGAACAATTGACAAAAAGGAAGACGCTCCGCCTCTTTAATGGATTTTGGGGGGAAATGTTTGGGAATGTTCATCGCTATTCACTGTCAAAACCAAAAATGTAAAAACTGAAAGTAGCTTATGTATGTATAAGAAACAGAAATATGTGACAGATATTTCATTGCCTTTGCCTTCAATAATGGCTTTGAAGATTAGTTTTCTCTCTTTATTCAATGTTTTTTGCTTTTGTTTAACTCTCATTATCAAGACATTCTGAAACACCAGTTAATATTTTGTGTAATAGTTTGAAGATGGTCATGCTAATCCATTTGAAAATACAAACATACGTCATCTGTTATTTGAATGACATACGTTTATGACACAAAATAACACACTAGTTTGCTGATGGTTGCCATTGTGAAAATGTATATATATTTTGTGAAATAGACTTGACCGCACCTGCTATAAATGCATTATTAGACTTCACGATTATGTACCATATGAAGCATTGAAGCCCAGACTATTGTGTTTGGGTTTCCCCCACAATTCCCACAAAATTTGTCTCAAAATTGACATGATTATCATCAATAAATGTTGTATTGCTTACTGATCAGTATTGATACACATCAGTATGTATTTTGTGAGATTCTCTGTTTTGTCATTATTTTTATAAAGGTTTTACAGGGTTTATGCTTTTCTTGTTCTTCAGTTCATGTTTAGGGACCATTTTAGAAATAAGGTAGAGGAATTATGGATACACATCTATAAAGGGCACCTATAATTTGGCATTAGATAACTTAGTCCATGATTTAGATTTTGCACACTTCTGGGGCCTCGTTTATAAAGCGTGCATATGCACAGATTTGATCTTAGAGTGTGCATACGCTTAAATCTACGCCAGTGCTCATAATTATAAAAAACTGTCTTTGACGTGGAAAAGTGCTTAGCGTCACATCACGTCAGGGTCTGAGCCGACATGCGCACTTTTTATTGTCGGAGTATTGCAGGTTTTGAAAATGTAAGCTGTTCTTGCAGCTCGCTGTTCTAAATTAGGATGATTGGTGATGTTAACGACATTAATTAGGAGTCTTTTACGAGGCAGAAACCTGAAACCATTGAGTTGCATGCAAGTTAAAGACCATTTGCGATTCATAGATTTCACATCTGAAAGAGAGGCGTAATGGCGTTTTCTGTTCGTACGTTCATTCTATGAATCAAACGAATGCATATTCGAGATATCATCGAAAGATCAAATTTACGATGGTTTCTGCGCAACATTTTATAAATGAGGCCCCAGGTCCACAATCACATTTCTTTTGACTTTAAAGTCAGCCCTTAACAAATAAAGTTATCTTTGTTGCATGTGTTTTGCTTACAATAAAATACTGCAGTGTTTTGAGTAAATACTGATGTATTTTTTTCCACGATTTTACTTTGTTTGCAAATACACAATACCGTTTAAATGTTTGTGGTTGGTAAGATTTTTTATGCTTTTGAAAGCAGTCTCTAATACTTACCAAGACTGCGTTTATTTGTTAAAAAATTCTGTAAAAACAGTAATATTGTGAAATATTAATATTATTAATTTAAAATTACTGTTTTCTGTATTTGTTTATGCTTGGGTCTAGGAGATGGAGCCACAGTGAGAGTCAAAAATACAGTCAAATAAATATTATTTATAAATTATTATATAACAGTCATTTATCTGCTTATGCGTCTCCTAGTGTTTAATAAATATGATATGTTGTGCATAAGGATAAATTATAATTTTAGTAATAATAAAACAAATCAAGAAATAATTTAAAATTATTTTACAGTTTAGAAAAAATTATAAATTATCATAGTATTATACCAGTGAAATACATTTTATAATTATTTTATTATTTACTTATAAAAAACTTTTTGTAATTATTTTTGTAATTTCTCCAATCACAAATGCATCATCCTTTTTTTCTTTCAATGTGTGTATACCTTAAACCATTCAAAACTCTACCATTCAAAAGAGTGGGCTCAGTAGTTTTTTTTAATGAAATACATGAATATTTTTATTCAGAAAGAACCAAAAGTGTCAGTAAAGGCATTTAAAATGTTACAAAAGTTTTCTTTCTAAACAAATGCTGCTCTTTTAAATTTCATATTCATCCAAAAAAATGAAAAAAAATGCATCATGGTTTTCCAAATAAATATTAAACAGTACAAAGCAGTAGTAATGTTTTATAAATAATAATAATAAATACTTGAACATTAAATTAGCATTTTAAAATTGTTTCTGAAGGATCATGTGACATTAAAGACTGCAGTACTGCTGAAAATTCAGCTTTACCATCACAGTAAATTATAAATTAAAATACATATAAAAATATACATTTTCTTTTCATTATACTGGGATAGATATCACAGTAAGGTCTGTGATATTAGTTACACAGACCTTCCTGAATGTCATTGTGTTCCTGCTCTGAGTTCTGTCATTCCCTCATGCTTAAGAGTGAAAGTGGGCCAAGGTCAGGCCTAGACTTCACAGGTCTGTCAGGGTCTCGTGTCTCTGGACGCAGAACAGCTTTAAGCTACTCAGCCTCAGGAGTACTGGCAGTTTGTTTTATATATACATATTCTGGCAGCCATTTCTCACTCCCTTCCATGAGGGGGTCTGAGGGGTGTGAGGGGGAAAAGGGGTTTTAACATGTCTCCCACCTCCACAGGCCCATACTGACCCAGACTCCCACCTCCAAACTGCAAACAACCCCACACGTCTTTCACCCTAAAAATCATGTATCCCGTTCATCCACATCTTCCACTTGTCAACACGTGAGAGAGAGATGTGAACGCTAACCGAAATGAAATGTGAAATTGTCCTCTGTAATGTCAGGTCTTATTTAGCTTCCACAGGGGAGAATATTGTTGCTGAAAAAAGCTGCAGAATCTCTAGATTACATAGAGGACATTTACACAGATGTTGATTAAAATACTGATTATAATTAATACCATACAGCGAGAAAGATTTTAAGCCAGTTATATTTATCTTTTGCTGAAGTGTGTTGGTAGGAAGTATCAGTTTACATTTTCAAACATTCTTTTTGCTATTAATTGTAATAATCCAATGAGTGAGATTTTTGTATGTGCATGAGTCTGACAACAGTCAGTGCTCCACGCCATCCATCTGGAATTACATGTAGAATCAGATAAAAATGAGACAGAATAAATCCAGAAGAACTGTGGCAATATCTCCAAGACACCTGAAGAAACCTTCCCGACAAAGCTGTAGGGGTAGAAGCTGTAGGGGTAGAAAATGCAAAGGGTGGTTGCACTATTGATTTGACCAAATTAACAGACAAATTAACGCTTGTTTCTCTTCAAGCGTCGTGAAGATGTTGCAAAGGGAGTGTTTGGAAATGTGTGTATATATAATAATCAATACGTTCCAATCAACAGGAGATATTATGAATCTGTCTGGAAGAGGGCTATATTGGCTTAAAGCAAGGCAAGAAGGATAGTTTGAGTGGCCAAAGACTCTCCAAGGGTCACACCCGGAGAACTCCCAAATACAGTCGAGTCTTGGGATCAGAAAGCCTAAAAAATTATAAAAATGCACCTACATCACCACACATATAGGGAGTTTTCATCTCTCATCCAAAAACAAACACAGCATCTTCAAACATGACTGGCTTCAATGGTCAGACAAACCTAAAAAAAATTGCTTTTTGGCAACAAACACTCAAGATGGGTTTGGTACACTCAAGGACAAAAAGTGTCCAACTAACAATTAAATATATTGCTGTATCTTTAATGTTGTGGGTATATTTTTCCAAAGACCTGGACATCTTGTTCAGATACATGGCATAATGGTTTATATCAAATACCATATAAAAAAACTGTCCCTGCCAGAAATCTTATAATTGTGCATGTGTAGCGCCCTGACCGCCTGGTGAGGAAATATATTAAAGTCAATAAAGACACAGGGCACAGAGCTGCTGCTTCACATTCACATTAATGATTTCACACTCAATACATAAAACAAAGGAACGTAGCAAAAGTTAGCAGAAAAATCGATGGACTCATCAGTACTGTTTTCCACCAATTAAACAAATAATTCTAGTAAACACTTAGAATGCAATGTACATTCACGATTTCACACTTACATATATTAGCACGATGGACGTAAGCCTATTTGGCGAATAAGGAAATACGTTGTTTGCGTGCTGTCCTGGGGAAGGGCTCCGAGCTCGGGAATGGCACGAACCCAGAGTACCCCTAAAAGCAAGCATTGGACAGCCGCCAGACTAAGATTCCCCTCAAAATACGCACTTGAGATCTGGCGGGAGCTAGGTCCGAGGAGTACCCGGTAAAGCGGGCCAGGGAAGCCTATGTGCTCTGAGGGAGCGGTTGGCATGTGTGGGTAGGCCCCACCGGCCACTTGTGTGAATTTCGTGGTTAGAGCGACCGGTCAGGGAAGGCTCAAACTGAGGCTCAACGGTAGCTCATCGCATTGGGATGGGTGAGCCCTACCCGCCGATGGAGGAGCAGCGTGATTAAGGCCCTGACCAGGAGGACCCGAGTTGCCTGCAGTGGGATAGTTCACGGAATCGGCGTACGGGCCCTGCTGGCCATCAGCCCCTGTAATCAGAGGGCAGAGGGCGTTATCTAGCCGATAGGGCCCATGAAGCCTCCGACTTGAGCACAATACTCTGTCTGTGGACGAGTGGGTCCTATCGGCTTGCAGATAAAAATAGCTTGGGATGTCCGACAAGGAGGCTCTCAAGACATCCGACGGGAGATCAAGACTCACGGCATCGAATGGATGAGCCTCGCTAGCGGGCGGCAAGCATAGGAGCTCACCGGGAGACCGGCGTCTGACATGAGATCAAGACTACGATGTCAGACGGATAGTCTCGCCGGCGAGTAGAGAGAAGAGAAAACCCGGAACTGGGAGAGCTCTCGCAGCATCCGATGGGAGGTTTAAGACTCAGGACATCGAACGGGTAAGCCTCGCCAGGCGGGGGGGAAAAGGTGTGAGGATAGAAGAGACAGTTGGAAGGCATTCGGTGGGTGGACGAGAACCATAGCGACGGACGGCCAGGCCTCATCGCCTGTCGCCTGGCCTCGTCGCCCATCGGACAGAAATTTAGGTGGGGGGTCAAGACCAACGCCGACGCTCTACGGGAGACTAGGGCTCGCCGAGTCTAACGGGTCGGTCTTGCCGACTGTAGGATGAAGCGGTAAGTCGTCTAGCTGTGAGGCTCTCGCCGACGCCCGACGGGGGCACAAGACTCGCTGTGTCGGACAGGTAAAGACGGAAAGGTAAAGTTTGGTTGGGATGCTTAGCCGTCATCCAACTGGCGGGCATGCTCACCTGTTTGACGGGCTAGCTTCGCTGACGTAGGAGGAAAAGGTGAGGTTGTCCGGCCGGGAGGCTCTCGCGACATCCGACGGGAGATCAATACTCGCAAGTCGGATGGTTAAGCCTCGCCGGTGGTGGACTGAAATCTAAGATTGCTTGACCGATCGGATATGTAGCGTTCGACAGGGGTTCGATACGGTGGCGTGATATTGTGGCGCGAGCGGACAGAAGAGATGAGTTTTCAGGCTGGGAGGCTCTCGCGGCATCTTCACTGACGGGTAAGCCTCACCGAGCGTGGGATCTGGCCAGACTGTGTCGGACGGGTAAGCCTCACCGAGCGTGGGATTTGAAAAGGTAAGGTTGTCTGGCCGGGAGTGCTCTCTTTTGCCGGCATCCGACGAGAGATCAAGACTCGCTGTGTCGGACAGGTAAAGACGGAAAAGATCAAGTGTGTGGTCGGGAGGCTCTCGTCCACATCCGACTGTAGATGAATACTCGCAGGCTGGATGGGTAAGTCTCGCCGGCCGTGGATAGAAAAGGTGAGTTTGTCCGCCTGTGAGGCTCTCGCCGACGCCCGGCGGGGGTGCAATACCCGCTGTGTCGGATGGGTAAGCGTCGCTAGCGATGGACTTGAAAAGGTAAGGATGTCTGGACGGGAGTGCTCTCTTTTGCCAGCGTCCGGCGGGAGATCAAGACTCACTGTGTCGGACAGGTAAAGACAGAAATGTAAAGTTAGGTGGCCAGGAGGCACTCGCTATCAACTGACTGGAGATGGAAGCTCGCAGCCTGGATAGGTGAGATTCTCTGGCCTCAGGGTAGAAAAGGTAAGTTGTCTGGTTGCGAGGCTCTGGCCAGAGTTTAGACAAGGTGTGATGGGTGAGCCTCGCCAAGCGTGGGACTTGAAGAGCTAAGTAAAAAGGCTGGAAGGCTCGCTCCAATTTTTTTTTTTTTTACGCAATGACAATTTGGTGGGCTGATTTAATGTAGAATTGGTTCATTCTGATGTAGCTTTGGAAAGCTTCTGAATACTATCGTCCTAGGGTTTGAATCTGTTGCCCGGTGAGGCCTTTTTGGGCTGCTGATGTTGCTGCCCCGATGCGAAAGGAATGACTGGAGAAATTTTTTGCTGAAATACCTGCTGATAGTAGGACGGATCTGAGGTGTTTTTGAAACCAGGCGCGACTGGCTGTTTTTTTTGGCATGGTCTAAGAATAATGGTTCGAGGGGGGATTTGGCCTGGGAAATTCTGAGGCAGAGGTATTCGGAGACGGCTTGGTAAGGTAGGATAGGAGAAGAGAGATTGAAGATGTAAATGAAATTACCTTTCTTGGCTTGGTCTGTTTTACTTTGTTTGACGAAAATATTGAGGATGTTTAGGTCTGAGATGGTGGAGTTAATTGCTGGATCGAATTTAGAGGAGATGGTTAGCTCTGAGCATCTCAGAAAACCAAAAAAGGCTAAAATGAACATGGCGTCGAGTGTGCGAGCGATACTGGGAGGCTGGTAATTTGTGCGGAGGGAGTGAATACATTTGGTGAGGATGTCTAGTGTAATGGGAAGTCTGGAATCGGGACTAGTAGGCCGGGATCGCTGGATTCCTCTGATCAGTATGGAGGTTTGGGGATTGCTAATTTCGGGCGAGGGAGCTCCGTACATTAGTTTGTGGAAAAATTGGATGCCGCTTATATAAATTTTGATGGAACTGACTTGGAGGCCTTTGATGCTGTTGAGAAAAAGATGAATGAGGTTATTGAGAGTAAGGAAAAATCTGGGAATGGCATGTTGTAAGATGATGGAATGACTTAAAATATCTCCATGCTGTCACGTATGTTTGCAGTGTTCTTTGAGAAACGGCCTGGAGGATGGTATCGAGTGATTCGTCGAGGAGGGGTTTTAATGGGTGATTTATGGAAATATTTGGGTTTCCAGGTTACTTGGGTTGGGAATTGGTCTGCCTCTGGAGCCAACGTCCTGAATTTCTGAAATAGAAAACGAGACAGTGAGTCAGCGATTTGATTTTCCGAACCTGCTACGTGTTTGGCAACCATTACGAATTGGTCGCATGCCGAGATCCATATTAGTCGTTTTAGGAAAGGCGTGAGGGCGGGAGAATGAGAACGGGCTTTATTGACGCACTGAACGACTGCCTCATTGTCACAGTGAACTAAGATACATTTTGAAGCCCATTCGTTCCGCCATAAAAAGGCTGCTACCACGAGGGGGTAAAGCTCAAAGAGAGCTGATGACTGAAGCGAATCCTGCAGCTGGGCGGGCCAGGGAGACGCGAACCAACGACCTTGGTAAACCTCCGAAACCGATTGAGGGAGCCGCGTCTGTGAATAGTTTGATGTCGATGGGAGACGAAACGAGGTTGTTATGGAAGAGGGAAATGCCGTTCCATTGTTTAAGGAACATGAATGGAGATAAGTCAGCTGTATTTATGTCCCATTGTTGATTGCCTTGATTGCATACCCCTTGTGTTGATTAGGCTAAGTATCTGACGTGCTCCTCCCGAACCTTGTTAATAAAACGTCATTTATGAATACTAAATAATTAATGGCATACAATATCTGTATATGACACTCTACTTAACATCTTAACATATGCACCTTGTTCCATGTCTTCAACTCTCTTAAAGTACTTAAATGATCTCTGGAATTATAGCACATGTTAGCAACAATAATTATGTATTTTTATACAGTACTTGCACGAACACATTCATTACACTTTGAAACAACTGATTTATATTTTTAACTCTTTAACTTGAAGCTTATGTAACAGATGTGTATGCCAGTAAGGGCGGTGTGTAAACCTCACTCTCCTGACCTCAAAAAAGAGGCGCTCTAGCGACTGACGCTAGAGGCTGTAGCCTTTAGCCTGCTTGGAAGAGTGCCCGCCTCCCGGGCCGAAATCCCGGGTTCGAGACCCGCTCGGTGTGATAGTGCGGACCCGGGGGGGGGGGGGTTACACTTATAACTCTTATATGTTATATTAACTGTCAAAACCCATTATATATCCGTAAATTCACTCCATTTTCACATTTCTGTAATCACGCTATCTGCCATTAGGTTAGCATTCATGCGTGGAGTGAGTGATACACGTGGTTTAACCGAACTTTTAAACATAAGACTAGTTACACAATTTAGGGTATGACATTTGGCATTTTCACAACATTGACATATATAAAACGAATTTCCATGACCGTTTATACATTTTATATCTGGTGAGGGAAGATATTAAAGTCAATAAAGACACAGGGCACGGAGCTGCTGCTTCACTTTCTGAGTTTGTGTATTAGCGATAGGTCGGTCTTGAACGATTCGTTCAATTTGAACAAATCTTTAATGTGACTCGAGAAAAACGAGTCGTCTCGGGGAGTGATTCGTTCTGTCGCGCATGCGCACCATCATGTAGGTTTTGCACTGAATTAGTTCACCTGCTTAGAGTCTTGGAGAGTCTTCGGGTTTTTCGAGTTGTTCGTTCATCACGTGACTAATGCAGTATGAGCCGGAAAGAGAATTGATTAGTTCACTTTTTGAGTCTTCGGGTTTTCGAGGTGTTTGTTCGTCACGTGACAGCCCCGTAAGCTAAACCTATGCAGTCTAAGGGAAAAAGACTTAATAATAATAATAATAATAATAGTCTACCTATCTATCAGTGTACAGTTTCAGTTACCTTTATGTATACACTCAAGTAATTCAGCAAATGTGACTAGAAATCGTAGTGAACACCAATGTAACTCATGTCAGAAATTGACTAAGCAGTACATTTTATAAAAACGTAAGCAAATAAAAAGTCTACTTAATAATAATGAGACCAGTAAACATCACCACACATTTATAAACTGTAAGAGTAAATAATAATTATAATAATGATAAAAATAATAATAACTATGCACCTGTTTGTAAGGAAGCTTGCAAATTAACTAATTTCTCTATACGGCCACGTCACGTGACAAAAGAACGAATGACTCGAAGGGGTGAACTAATCAATTCTCTTTCCGGCTCATACTTCATAGGTTTAGCTTATGGGGCTGTCACGTGATGAACAAACGACTCAAACCAGAAGACATGTCAGATAAAAGGTGAGGTGAGCTAATCATAGACTAAAGACCCAGGTAAACAATTAATGAATATTTTCTGTTTCTTATAGCATTATAGTTTTGTATTGTTTGTAGTGTGATTGACGTTTGCATAAGTAGTAGATGTGTTAGGGAAGTAACACGTCACATTTGAATTATGCTTTGTTAAAAAGAACGAAATGAACGAAATTACTTGAAAAAAGATTTGTTAATTTTGCTGAACGAGACTCAAAGATTCGAGACAGTAAAATGATCCGAACTTCCCATCACTACAGTGTTAGGAGTGTAAATCGCATGGTTCGTCACGATTCGATACGATATCGATTCTCATACCCAGCGACACGATATTTGCCGATACCTCAAAAATTCTATGATACGATTCGATTCAGGAGTATATCGATCGATATATATCGATATTATCATATTATATACCTATTTTAAACAACCATCTACATTTTTATTAACTCACAAATGCAACCAAAATATATAACATGAACAAAT
Source organism: Ptychobarbus kaznakovi (assembly GCA_027422405.1). Taxonomy (NCBI): domain Eukaryota; kingdom Metazoa; phylum Chordata; class Actinopteri; order Cypriniformes; family Cyprinidae; genus Ptychobarbus; species Ptychobarbus kaznakovi. The sequence goes on from CM049805.1 coordinate 18,064,225, forward strand.
CTAAAAATGCTACTATGGGCTCAGTGCTAAACATCTTTTCTACAGATAACCAAATTACAAGCAATAGCAGAAAATAAATACAATAGAACAAAGACACAAGTTCAATAAACAGTGCTTTTCAGCTCAATCTAAAATACATTTTCATGTACGCTAAAGAAATGTAATCAAATGTAAAATAACTGCATAGTCTTCACTGTATAAATTAAATAGCCTGTAAATGAATACTTTTTGATGTTACAAAGGTTATTTAGTCAGGAGCAGTGAGCAATTGTATTTTTCTTTGGCAGCATTATATTTATTATTAGTTTTCTTTCACTTTAAGAACGAAAGCACTGATTTAATATACTGATTATACACATGCCTTTTCTTTCTCCACTCTTTACAATAAGACATACGCTTTTCTTAACCTACTGTTTACAAGGATATTAGCCAAAACGTTTATTCATCCATGCTCAAAAAAGCGGAGGAGAGCTCAATTTAGTATTCGCGCAGAGTTGACGCGGCTGTCTGTGTGCGCGCGCTTCAGATGTGCGTGCGCGCTTCAGATTTCCGCGCACACAATCCCGAACGTTTTATATGCTCGCCTTGTGCCTTCGGGTAGTCTTTATATCGAGTCCTGACACGTGAGATTGAACGAGAATGCACACGTTGGTGGTAATGCATAGACGGACATTATATGAAAATGTGGACAGTGCCAAAATAAAGGTGCCTTTTTATACTACAGATATCGATATTTTACGCGTGGCATCGATGCATCATATCGTCATACATTGTATCGATATATCGATCCATATCGTTGAATCGTTACACCCCTATACAGTGTATTGTTTGAGCCGCGCGCCCCTGCCAACGAGTTAAAATTAATCGATCGTCCATTCCAATCTCGGCAGGAAATATTAATGGTTACCCACAAAGATCATACTTAGTTAATACACAACATAGATCACACATTAAAGACGATTACTAAATGTCTATTTAACATGTGGCAGGAAAATTTTCTTAAATAATTGGATATGAGCACATCTACTAGACATGAAATAGACATCTGAGTGAGTGATGTGTTATTATGTAGAATTCACTGTTGTCAACACTGCTTTACATGAATGTAAGTAATGTAAATATAAACACATCTACATGAAGTTACCAAACGTAAATTGTCTGTTTTATTTGTCTATTAGACTGTTGATAAACTGAGGAATATTTGTGTTGGATAAAAATAGAGTTAACACATCACCTCAACATATAAATGCAGTATTGATCAGATAAATCACATGTGACTGACTCTTGTCTGGATGTTACAGGGACAGATAAGACGTGTGTTTATTTCGGAGCAGAGTGGCTAATGAAGGAATGCTGCCATCAAAGCCTCTCGGTGAGTACACTACTGAAATTAATTAAACATCTTTTAAACCTTAAGTTGTAGTTTCTTTTAATCTATTACAGCACTTTTCTGATTCTTGATTTCTGTGCATTTACTGCAATCTTCTGTGGTGGAGCAGGACCTGCAAGGAAAGGTGATGGCAGCGTTTGTGAGAAAAAAAGGGGAAAACCTGAAACAAAAATATAAATTAAGATCATTTTGTTACTTCTAATACAGAAATCAAACTATATTGTGAGAAAAAAAGGGAAAACTGTTAAACAAAAATATAAAGCTTTTCTATTGTAATTTTGTGCATTTTTGAATACAGGTGAGGATGGAGAAGTCCACAGCAGCATGGATGAGATGCTCCAAAATGACTGCTTTTCTACTCCACCTGTGGTGAGGATGGAGAAGTCCTTACTGCCTCATCTGGACCGGATGCTGCTGTGGTCTCTTCATCCTCAGTGACCCCAGAGCCAGTGGACCGGATGCTGCTGTGGTCTCTTCATGTAGTGAGAAAGACCAAAAGACATGCAAGATGTATTTTGGTCAAGACCAAAAGACATTTGTTCATCTGTTTTCTTTTCATTTTTGGTCACAACATTTGTTCAGTCAACGAAACCCGAGTTTCAGAAACTTCAATGTTTCAAGTTTTACTCTTTTAAATGTTTTACAGGTAGTGGTGCTCATGGAGAGCAGGCGCACAAATTTCAAGTTTTACAGACACAGCGATTTTACAGGTTTTCCCGCAGTGGTGCTCATGCTCTCCCGCTCTTGCTTCAAGCAGGCGCACAAATTGTGTGGCTCAGGGGGCATCATAACCAGATGGTCTTCCTCATGCCTCTCTGTTCACTCTTGCTTCAGGCAGGAAAGCCTCAATGGGGGCATCATCATGTCTTCCTCATCTTCTCTGTTCACTCAGCAAGGAAAGCCTGCCTCTTTCTCTTCCATGATCAGATGCAGAATGATGAACCTGATGGATGGAAAAGACAGGGGAATGTGGGCAGAATTGGTCAGATGCAGATTGTCACCGCTAAGTGCAAATACATGTTTATTGTCAGAACATAAGTTTGAATAAAGCTTTGTTTTATTAAATTGGGATTGTTACTTTTATTCATTCTTTTACTATTCTTTTTTTCATGTTTCCTGTTGTGGTCAGTAAATAAAATATAATTATTTCATTAACTTATGCATTAATCCATTGCTTGAATGAAAATTGATTATTCATTTTGGCTCATTTGTCTTGTGTATAGTAACTATGATGACAAAAATACATTTTGCTTGTTTTACTAAAACATAATTTCCAGTAAAAAAAAATGTTTAGTAACTAAGATGAGTAGCAACTAGAGTATTTTGCCTTGTTGGTAATCGGGCCTTGTCCACTTCCATCTGCCTGCGTGGTGGCCATGGATTGCTACACACTTGAGGACTACACACTTTATTTGCATACTACTTTATTTTTTTCCAGTATAAAATAAACATTCTTCTCCAAAGGCGAGATCTTCAAGCAGCTGCACTGCATCTCCTTTATGCAGGCATTGCAAAGGCTGATGAAAACTGTACTAGGTAGGATTGTCAAGTAACTGATGCTATGAGGTGTTTGTGCACCTGTCGCTTTTATCTTTTTTTATTTCTTATTTATTGCACAACTTATAATTGCATACAAGATCAGGGAAAGAAGGTTGTATCTTTAACAATAAACAATCATAATGACAAAAAAAAAGAAAAACACATCAACGCATGAGATTATATACACAGAAAAATAGCACAATGTCAGGTTAAATCCTTTGAATAATCATAATATTAATATGATCATAATAAATCAAAAATTGCAATTTTGTTGTTGTTGTTTTTGTTATTTATAAGTCTGAGGGATGAAACGAGACTTAAATTCAACAAGAAACATCAAAATATTTACAGATTTAATCCTGTCACTTGTATCTTTTAAGTTGTTGCGCTTATTAAAACGTCATGGGTCACATGATAACGTAAACATGGCGGATCGTATTCATACTCAACGTGATTTGGCAGTAGAGTACGTACTTGTTTAATGCTCGTTAAGTAAGTACTTATTGAAATTAAGTACCTACTCATAGAGTATGCGATTTTGAATGTAGCCGTTGTCTTGGCAAAAGGAGTTTTATGGAGTCTTAAAGTATCGAATAAAAGGGTTCCATTAATTGTGGCCAATGTGTATTTGAGAAAAAAAAATCATAATGAGATTTTCCCCTCATTTTAATTTATAAATCACACACACACACACACACCTTATTACAATTGTGTTGAAAAGACAGGCAAGGGCTTGTGACTGAAATAAATACTGTTGACTCATGTGACCATTGATATTGTGTGCTATTTTGTTTCCATGCATCCATAGACTAGGAGAACAGATTCAATGGCATTGACAGCGAATCCAGCACTGTGTATTGGGAAATTAAAAAGGGCAATAGGAACATCTGTGGCCAGTTCCGTTTAATTCTCTTTATCTGTTTGGCGCTGTTGGAGCCTCCCCGGTCGCCTCTGTGTCATTTGGCATTCCATCTCACGACTGATCTTCTCAGGTTTGAAAGGACAGGACAAATCCCAGAGATAGGCTGTCTGGTCCAGACGCACAGCATCTGCATATCAGCCACTCGCAGGAGGGATGAGAAATCCCCTTCCTGACACTCGCAAAGTGTCAAAGGCTTTCTTTGTGAAACCAGCTGAATTATCTGAGCTCTGCACACATAAGCTTTGGTGCCAGTCAAATATTGAGCAGCTTCCAGCCAACTTTAAATTATATTGAGTCCATGTCTTTCCTCCTAACAAAACTGGGGAGATGGAGATGTGGGACCAGTAAATGCCTGGTTATTTTCACTTTTGTATTGTGTTTGAGATCATACATTTTTTATTAAAATTCCTAGGCTCAAGAATGTTTTAACTCAAAGTTTAATTGTTTCATTAAAATGTAAGTTCATTTTTTAATATTTAAACTATTTTAACTGGAAAAGTTAAAGGTTTGTGTATTTTTTATTTCACATTTCAGTATAAAACACTGTTTGTGTAAAAAGTGTTTGTTTAACCAGTGACGGATGGAGGAGTGTTTGGGAAAAGTATGAAAACAGTAATTGTTCTTGCTGAGTTGTTGAGTTGCAGTTTCATTTGTTGATACCAATGGCACAATAGAGCTCTGCAGTGATATTATTATTTTTTTTGTAGGCCAAGCATCAACCTTGTTCCTTTGACAAAAAAAAAAAATCCCAAAAGCATTGTTCCATTAACTTTTAGATCATTGCGGAATATCAGTTGACAGTCTTCACAAATGAACACAGATTTAATTAATTTTGAAGCCTAAATAGAAGACAAAAGATAAATGTAGGCTGTAAATAAACTACTCAACGGTCATATGACTTCAATGTCTCCACCATTAAGTTTCTGAGAGCGCTTTCAAACTTTATTTAAAAAAAAAATACTGAAACCTTAAGTTACAATTTGTTGCAAGCACAATGCAATTAGACTGTGTAGACGAGTGTATTGGTTCAACATGATGTTTAATGTCATCAACAAATTCTGTAGGCCAATTTAGCCACTTGTTAGCAACCGACAAGTAAAAGCTTTTAAAAATCAGAAGGTGTGTTACTGATGTATTTTATGATGTAGAATTAAATGCAAAAATGTCTTGAGTTTATGAAAACCACAGACCTTATTTCAGGTTTTTAAAGGGGTCATATAATAATACATGCACTTTTACAAGTTGATTGAACTGAAATGTGTGTTGGCAGTGTGTGTACACAACCCTATAATCATAAAAATCGACCCAGTATTTTATTTTTATTTTATCTACTAAAATATTTACTCCTTTCTCAAATCTGTAATAATGAACATAGCAGTAGACGTTTACTCCCGACATCTGAGCGGCTGAAGAGGATTACGTTTGTTTTTGAAGGGAATGCACCCTCAATCTACCTAAATGTGCCTATGTTCGCGCAAATCATTCGTGATTTAGCTATATCTACAGAAGAAGTGAGTACAAGGTTTTTTAAATGAATCTTAGCAAACTGCCTTTCCTAATAATGTAATTAGCAAGTTTCGCGATGAATGCGGCTAAAGTAAACAGTTCCTCAGAGAGCAGCTCTGAAGAGAGGGTCGGGGTCAGCAGAGCTCTTTCTCATTTAAAGGAGAATGACACAATACGGATTGTTCTGAAAATAGCTGTTTTTGACAGGCAAAAAACATAGTTTTTTTTACACTACCAATGGAAATTTTTAACAAAACGATGTTACAGACTTTTAATTAAAACCGTAAAGAATAATATCAACTATATAATTAATATGTCCCAAATCATAGTAGGCTATGTTTAAAAAAGTATGCCAAAGATTACCGGATGGTCTACTACTTCCGGTCAGAATTCGAAGTGCAGATCTATGCACACTGTAATGGCTAATATTGCCCACAACACAAGGCGCGGTGGACGGGGATTCGATTAGAACTACAAACACGCATAAAAAGTGTTTAAAAACTACAAACATGGCGGATACGCGTGACCAACTGACAGGGAGAGAAACGGATTTGAGTGATAAACAATCAATCTCTAACCTGATTAAAAATATTAATTTAATGATATCCACGTTATATTTCATCTGCAGAAACACTGTGAACTTGTATAATGATACGTTTGGCCATTAACTTTTAAATGCATCATTATGCAAACACATGAGCAGAGTTCTCGGCATGAAAGACCCGCGATGTGCCTCTTCATTTCTCTCCAATACGGTAGGAAATCAAATTAAATTGAATGTGACAAGATGATTGACAGGGCAGTTTAAACAGTTACATGATGCACGTAACTAAGCAACAGAGCGTCGTTAAAAAAGCAGCTATGACGAATTAGCATGTCCCAAAGCGTGCTTACTATTCGGCTACATTCTTCATTCTTTTATTCTGCTACATTCGTCACAAAAAGAGTACATACTTTTAGGGCATAGTATAAGTAGGCAAATTGGGATGCAGCAAATTACTTCTGGATGATGGAATCAGAAGTGCTAAAATGCTAAATAATTTCCAGGTTTTGGCCTACAAAAATGTTTACTGAATAGATATCGACTGTTCATTTGATGTCCTTGACATGGCCTTTTAAAAAGGGGGAGAAAAAATTCAAGAGCTTGAGATGGATTTCAGTTAAAGTGTTTTTTACTTGTTAGACTAGTCACTCAAATGTCAATTTCCCATGAATGTACTTTCCACATGCTTGAGGTCACACTACACAAGCAGTAGCTCAGTGTGGGGTGGTGGGTGCCTGGATGACCGGCGTTAAATTAGCCATCTCAGCGCACTGCTGTCGCATGAGCGGGGTCATGCAGCGTGACAGTGGCCATGACTCCCGCTGATCTCATTACTGTGGCAGGGCTGAGACCTCACTGGCCAGGCCGGTAATGATCACACCCTGTCAGGCCTGATCAACATCTCACCCTTACTCTCCCATCAGTGGGGTCACAAGCACACAGTGCACACATACAATAACATGCTCATGTACATTCCACTCTCACCAGTCACAAAAGCCACATTGTGCATTAAACTTCTCAACGTGCAAGACATATTTTACTGTGAAACCCAAGCTTATACGGTATATATGAACACTAAATTAATGTTACATTAATTAAAGAGTTTATTATATTATATTTATTATTACACTAGTAAAATCCAATATATATATATATATATTCACAGTACCGTTCAAAAGTTGGTTCAGTAAGACTTTTTTTAAATAAATGAATACTTTCACTCAACAAGGACACATTCAATTGATAAAAAGGGACAATAAAGACATCTATATTGTAACACAAATTTACATCTATATTTGTAACTTCTTTTGATTTTTTTCATCAAAGTATCCTTTGAAATAAATGTCATGGATTCCACAAAATTAATTTAAGCATCACATCTACATTCAAAATTGATAATAAGATTTATTTATATTTTTACAACTAGAATTCCGTAAATGTTGGGATGTTTTTTCTTTTCTTTGAATAAAATGAAAAATAAAAGACTTTTAAATCACATGAGCCAGTAATTTATTCACAATAGAACATGGAGAACATAAATGTTTAAACAGATATATTTTACACTTTTATCCACTAAATGAGCTAATTTCAAATTTGATGCCTGCTACAGGTCTCAAAAAAGTTGGCACGGGGGCAACAAAGGGCTGAAAAGGCAAGACATTTTGATAAGATTCAGCTGGTAGAACATATAGCAACTAAGTTAATTGGCATCAGGTCTGTAATATGATTAGCTATAAAAGGGATGTCTTAAAGAGGCAGAGGCTCTCCAATCTGTGAAAGTTGTGAAAGAATTGTGGAATACTTTAAAAACAATGTTCCTCAATGTCAAATTGCAAAGGCTTTGCAAATCCCATCAACTACAGTGTATAACATCATCAGAAGATTCAGATAAACTGGAGAAATCTCTGTGCGTAAGGGATAAGGTCGAAGACCTTTGTTGGATGCTCGTGGTCTTCGGGCCCTCAGACGACACTGCATCACTCATTGGCATGATTCTGTCATTGACATTACTAATGGCGCTTTTCCACTGCGTGGTACAACTCGGCTCGGCACGGCTCGTTACGGCACGGCTCGGTTCGGGACGGGACGGTTTGCATTTCCACTGCAGTTTAATACCGTTTTAGAGTGGGCGGGATTATTCAAGTGTCTTTATAGTTGCGCCGCCTCTACTGCCGTGACATCATCATAAATGCGCCACAAACAAACACACAACAAAGTAGCATATCGACGGAATGGTGTTCTTCATTCTCGGCGTGTGGATGTTTTTAACAGTAATGGAGAGGCCTATGAGAATGCTTGGGATTTACCCCCAGCAGCAGAGACTGTGGTGGCAGTGACACAGGCTGTAGAGGAGGAGGGCAGGGATGTTCATGCAGGTGTGCTGCGTTACTTGAATAGTTAACTATTCATGTAGAATGTTCTGTAAAGTGAATTATCAAAAACTTTTGTATAATATTTCAAAATGTACAATGTATCCCTTGTTTTTTATTTATGTGTTGGTTTGTATCATTATGGCATTAATCATTTGTCTTTTTCAAGAGGTTCATTACGTGCTCATACAATAATACATTTTTAATATAGTCTGGAGGTACACTTATTTGATCAGATTGTTTTTAATTGAAGCAAAACTAAGATACTAAGGTGAAAATATAAACAGAAAACATATACAAAGTGCAAAAAGTATATACAGCTTTTTCATTCCGCGTCGGCCCATTAAGCTCTCGCTGGATCCGCTCTTTGGCTATCAACGAAAGGAACGTCTATACTTTCTCAACAGACAACGAAACTGACATTTTTTGGTTGATCCAAAAAGGTGCGTTTGTTCAAACAAAGGTTGCATCCGATCCTTTGCTGGCTGTGCTGATTTAAATCTACCGGGTCTATGTTGGGTCTCGTGTCGCAAGTTCAGTGATGCAGTAATGACGTTGTTCTACGGCCAATCAGTGAACAGTAGAGTTTACACGTCACATTTTGGTAAAGGTACGGATCGCTTGGAACCTCGGCGGTACTAAAAAAAGTACCAGGTACCAGGTACTGTACTCAGTGGAAAACCCCCCAAAAGTGAACCATACTGAACCGTACCGTGCCGTACCATGCAGTGGAAAAGCGCCATATATGGGCCCAGGAATACTTCAAGAAACTACTGTCAGTAAACACAATCCGCCATGCCATCTGCAGATGCCAACTAAAGCTCTATCATGCAAAAAGGAGGCCATATGTGAACATGGTCCAGAAGCACCCTCGTGTCCTGTGGGCCAAGGCTCATTTAAAGTGGATTGTTTCAAAGTGGAAAAGTGTTCTACGGTCAGAAGAGTCCAAATTTGACATTCTTGTTGGAAATCACAGATGATGTCTCCTTCGGGGCTAAAGAGGAGGGAGATCTTTCAGCGTATTATCAGCTTTCAGTTCAAAAGCCAACATCTCTGATGGTATGGGGTGCTTAATTGCATACGGTATGGGCAGCTTGCATGTTTTGGAAGGCACTATGAATACTGAAAGGTATATAAAGATTTTAAAGCAACATATGCTCCCCTCCAGATGATGTCTATTTCAGGGAAGGCCTTGTGTATTTCAGCAGGAGAATGCAAAACCACATACTGCAGCTATTACAACAACATGGCTTCATAGTAGAAGAGTCTGGGTGCTGAATTCGCTTTATTTAACCCTCTAACTCTAGCACTCTCTATTCTAATTTTATTTTATCTAATCTGTTTTTTTTATTTAAAAAAACCCACAAACATTTGACCCTCTATCAATTGCATATTTATTCTCTAACTGCTAGCTTTTCTTGTAAAACTAACACTAAGTTTCTTTTTTCTATATTCTATATACTCGTTTTCTTAAAAAAACAAAAAAAAAAAAAAAAAAAGCTTCCTAGGTGTACTGCGTTAGGCTAACCAGGACTTGTAATTGCACTTGCATGTTGTTGCTCTTTTGTTGGTTTTGATTGCTTCTATAATGTCTTCATTTTTAAGTCGCTTTGGATAAAAGCGTCTGCTACATGACTAAATAAATAAATAAAAATTGGCCTGCCTGCAGTCCAGATCATTCACCTATAGAGAACATTTGACACATCATTAAACGGAAAATACGTCAAAGACGTCCACAAACTCTTCAGCAGCTGGAAACCTATATCAGGCAAGAATGGGACCAAATTCCAACACCAAAACTCCAGAAACTCATAAGCTCGATGCCCAGACTTCTTCAAACTGTTTTGAAAAGAAGAGGAGATGCTACACAATGGTAAATATGCCCCTGTCCCAACTGTTTTGAGACCTGTAGCAGGCATCACATTTGAAATGAGCTCATTTTGTGCATAAAATTGTACAATTTTTTCAGTTTAAATATTTATGTTATCCATGTTATACTGTGGATAAAATATTGGCTTGTGTGATTTTAAATTCTTTTAGTTTTCATTTTATAAAAACAATAAAAAATCCCAAAAAAATCAGAATTCTGGTTGTATTTATTTCTATTTATTTATTTGTTTGTTTATGCACCAAATCATCATATTATAATTATTTCTGAATACTCAACTAATAGCTGCTGAAAATTCAGTGTTACAGTCAAATAAATAACTTGCATTTTAAAAGACTGAAAACTGTTATTTTAAATTGTAAATATAATTCACAGAATGTTATGTCTTTTCAAATAAATGCTGCCTTGGTTAATATAAGAGAGTACTTTCAAAATAATTTACAAATATTACCAACCCCAAACGTTTGAAAAGTATGTATTATTTAATGTTATATCATATATTTAATATAGCCTATTATTATATAATGTATTAAACCAAATTCTAAATAAATTTTGATGCTGTTTGTACTATAATAATTACATTTAAACTAATTTTATGAGATATTTTGAGTAATGCAATTGGCAAACCAGAAATAAAAAATATTTTTTTTTTTTTTTGCTCCAGGAACCTGCTGCTATAATGGAACATTTGTTTGGGTGAAAATTGTGCAGAAAATTTAGCATGAGGCTACGTTGTATATGAGTTAATCACAGACCACAAAGACTAATCATCCATAGAAATGTTGGCAGATTATTTGTTGGGAGCTCAGCATATTGCTGGATTACTCCTGAAGATGGACCCCAGATGGATGATGGGATGGGGTGTGGCAGGCAGGAGGAACACAGTCTCATACCATAATTTCTGTAGGAATCATCCGAGATGGACAAGGGTTGACACCTGACCCTCATTTCATCTTCTGCCCTTTTCTTACAGACACAAAGAGTGATTATGAGGAGCATCTCATTTACAGCTGCAGAATCTGACCTAAACATGTGTGCTCTCACTTTGATGAAGACACTATTAATATAAAGAACAGATAGAGAGTCTCATCATTTAGTTTTATGAGATCGATTTCATGCAAAAATGGAAATTCTCACATCACTGATTTACTCTCATGTTAATAGTTTACATTTTTTGTGTGTGTGTTTAGCAGATTCTCAAAACTGCTCTTTCCTTATATAGGGGTGTCAAGCACAAACAAACAAACAAGCAAGCAAAGGGATGAACAAACAAACAAATATTAAAACACAACAAATATTTTTCATTAAAAAATAAACATGAACTGAAATAAAATAAAATATAAAACTGTGTTTTATTTCAGCTAGCTGACAAAGCAAAAATTATAGTTTTCATTTAGTTTAAATTGAAATATAAAAATAACTAGAAATGAATCAACTACTCCTAAACTAAAACCTAATAATTATTTTCAAAGACAAAAAATGAATAAACATGATTAAAACATACAACGATTAAAACGTATTAATGTATACATTTTTTTAAAGATAGAATCTAAAAGAAAACATCAACAAAAATTATAATAGTATATCAATCATATTAAAATAACACTGCATACAACAAATTTTGTGAGAAACAGACACAAATTCAAGACAGCCATGGTCACCATTCACTTTCATTGTATGAAAAGCAGCCATTTGGACATTTTCTATAAATATCTACATTTGTTTTACACGCAGGAAAGAAAGTCACACAGGTTTGAAACAATATGCGTGTGAGTAAATTCTACAACTATATTTCATTTTTGATTCACTATCCCTTTAATTGCAACGTGGCCTACTGGTTTCATTGTTTAGTTTTAGAATATAATTAAGCATTAAATTAGGCATTTCGTTCCTGACCATTATTGTGTCTAACATGTAATATTTTGCGGTAACCATGCTAACGCACTTAAAATAACGCTGGAAATACTGAGAGGTTCTGATGATGATAAAGGGTAAATGAGACCTTAATTGTATTATGGCATTATATGTTGACAGTTATATAGATTCATAATTTCAGGGAAGGACCACAAGACCTTGAGCGCAATTCTGCATCCATCCTGATAGATCTATAGCATTTCTCCCATGATTCTGTCAGACGGCAAGGCGTGTGTGCGAATGTGGCCAATGTTTTATATGTAGGTCAGTCAGCGGTGCATATCACTGGCTCTGGTCATTGTTCTACATCTGTATAAGACAGGCAGTGGAGTGGACAGGCCACATTTTTTTGAAGGCCCTATCCCCCCGCATGTGGATCCTGTTTCCTGCTGCTAATGACTTTGACATTATTGGGCCGGACAGTGGCGTGTCTGGCCACATTACTCTCAGCACTATTGCATATTCATAATCGACTAAATATAGTCAGCCAAAGCGAAGACTAGCGGGCAAAAAGGCTAGGGATGGACACTGCGGCTGGCCACTGAACAATGGCGAAATGGCACCGGACCCCTGACTGGCTGCGGGCTGATGGGTAACGGGCCAACTCTCAACATGCAGGGAAATCAAAAGGATTCAACTTGAGGAGCTCTTTTCTTAGAGTCCCTCAGGGCTAAATGAGTGAACTGAAAAGACACAAAAATGGCCCCACAGATTTTACGTGTTTAATAATGTTTATAAACATTAAGTCACAGTGACAGGGTAGTTGTTTGGTAACATTAGATGTGCTTTCATTTGAAAATATTGTTCAAACTTTTGTACTATTCTGCTGTAGATTTTTATGTACGTCTGCAAGGTATATATATTTTTTCCTTTATTTTGACAGCAGTTTGGCATTAAGTCTCAGTAACCAATAACAGAGAATAATAGAGTCTAGTAGCCTGATTAATTCTATATTTGCCAAACAAAAACTTTTAGTCTGGATGCGATTAATCGATTGACAGCACTAATACATATATACAATATTTTGAAAATCTATTTATTTATTTTTTTGTGAGGGGTAGGTTTAAGGGCAGGGTTTGGGTAATGGCATAGAAAATACAGTTTATACAGTATAAAAACTATTAGGCCTATGGAATGTAGGCACATGGAAAGATGGAAACCCAACGTCTGCGCGCGCGTGTCTCCTCATCATATGTGACAGTGAAAAAAGAAGCATAATTTTGTCTCTAAAAGTGATGTGGAATTTTGAAATCTTATAAAAACAGACCAAATCTTATGAAGGCACCATGGTGTGAAAATCAGATTACATTAGCCTGTACAAGTTTCACGACTCATTTCCCCCATGGCACCGGCACCGGCAATCAACACATGGTATTTAAATTAGGTATATTAGGGCACACTGTTAAACACCAAGTTAAAGGAAAGTGATAAAATAAACACGGCATATTTTTACTCATACAAGAGCAGAAGGCAACAGATACCCATGACATCCAGGCAAATGAGAATAAAAAAACTGTCAAGTAGGTCAATACAAAACATTATATGTTAAATTATATATCCACACACGTGCACTTTGTCTGAATCTTTTTTTATGTTCATGTCCTTTCCCAATTTTCCTTACTACTACAAAATTATTACAAATTCACAGTTTTTTGTCTTTGTCACAGCACTTTGTACGTCTACCACAAGAGGGAGACATTGACCCATATTATTTGGAGTGTTGCAGAACTGCTGTGGAAAATTGGCACAGATTTAATCTGATTGTATTGTACATAAGACAAACAGTACTGTATAACCCTGCCAAATCTTTCTTTTAAGACACTTATAATGTTCTTGATCCTGAAAGAGACAAGAACTAACGTAATTCGTATTACTAAAAGGGTGGTTGTTCAAATGACCTTGGATTACAAAGGTTTGTGTTCTCTTACAGCCATAAATGATAAAAACTCCACAAGACATTAATCATTGTATATTGCTGCCTTAGGGTTCAGAAGACTAATATTGCAGACTTTTTGTCCTGCTGTAGGAATGCTATGTTAGGGATGATATGCAGTTTAAGAGATGAGAGGATACCACTTGTGTGACATGCTGATGGATTCTTCATCCCCTTTCAACTGTGCTGTCACACAAGCAAAATTACAGCCCTCCTCCCATTACAAGCCATTTCCTTCAAAAAGGCAGTCTGGGGTGACCTCAAATCAGCGTGTGGTGATTGGAGCTTTTCTGTTCCAGCTTTTGAGAGCATTCTATCACACTCATGAAAATAACACTCTTGAACACAATAGCATAACCGCCAGCGATGAGGTCATCGGTTAGCAAATTGTTAAAATGTAAAGTCTGATCCACACCTGTGAGGTGGATGGATTATCTCGGAAAAGGAGAAGTGCTCACTAACACAGATTTAGACAGATTTGTGAACAATATTTGAGAGAAATAGGCCTTTTGTGTACATAGAAAAAGCCTTAGACCTTTGAGTTCAGCTCATGAAAAATGGGGGCAAAAACAAAAGTGTAAAAATTACTTTTTACATTTTTTAAATTATTTTTTATGGCATCTTCCACAAAACAACAAGCATATCATTTTCATTTAACTATTTATTATACTATTTTTTATATAAGTATATTTATATATATATACTATATATATTTAATTTAATTTAATTTTGTTAGATAGATAGCAAAAGTGCAATTATAGCTGGAAATTGCTTCGTTGTTGTTCAAACTGTCTCAACTAAAAAAAAATATTGTGTATTGTCACTCAGATATGTTCATGGATGTCGCATGGTATTTTATGTAGGAATGAAAAAAAAGTTTATAAATAACTGAAACAATTAAGATAATGTTACTAATAGTTTTATTATTAACAATGCATATAAATATTTTTTTCTACTAAAGATAAAAAAAATCCAAAAACATTGTTTTAGCTAGAGTTTTCCTGCATCTTGAATGTACTTGTCAACAATGTCTTTATCGATAGTTGGCAGCGGCTATGAGGGGGTGACTCAGTTAATTAAAATAGCTTTTTTATGACTCATATTTCTAGATATATCTAATATTTGTCTCATGCAAGTGTGCCTTATTAGAAAATATGTATATTCAGTATTTTGCCCAACCCTAGTCGCTACTTATTACATTCAGTCACATGCCAATGAACAGATGACAAGCTCTTTGCCAGCAGAGGCTTACAAATGGCTTTTCCAGGTCCAAACCAACTTTTGTCCCACAATCTTGTTTCTTGAAGCTAGCAGGCTCAATGCTTCCAAAAGAATAAGACATGAGGCAAAACTCACTGGTGTTCTCTCTTATCCTCTGCCAACACCTCCGTGGGGACAGCCATCAAAGTTGATCTTCCAAGGACAATACTTCAGTGTAAGATTTGCCATGTCCCTCTCCATCTATCTGTTCCTCTTTCGTTTCTGTCCATGGTCCCTCCTTGTCTGGGTCTTCTTGCTGCCTTCCCTCCTCTGTTTCTTTTTTATTTCCTCTCTGTTCTTCAAGTAAGGTGGCAGGATGTTTTGAGATGAAAGGCTGGCAGGAGGGATGGGGTAGAGGGGGGAGTATAAAGACTCAGAGGCAGCAGTGGAAGGTGATGTGTGGTGATAAAACGAGTCAGTGGTGCTTCTGCGGTGAATTAGAATGTCTCTATTATGTGCTCCCACCCAAGTTATGCTTAATGAGCTACCCAGCAGGATTATGGGTGGTAGCAGAAACAGGCCTGATTGATTTCCTTGCATTGCATAATGCAGGGCTGTGTTAACAAAGGATGGTGCAATATCAAACTAAACCACCAGATGGCAGTCTTGGGCTTCAGGACTTTTTGAAGACTGCCCTGCTTGCCATGGTACATTTGTTTAGGACAAATTATAATGAGACAAAAAATGTTTAGATAAAGGTTTAGAGAAATTTAGTCAAGTTTACATAATGAAAATGTATTTATTTATTACAAACTAGTTTATTTATTTGTTTCCATATAAAGGAAACTATTGGGGTCCAGTGATGTTTGGACTCCAGTGTTCTTTAAAATATATTTTTGGAAAGAATGTTTCAGACAGGTTTGGAACAACATGAAGGTGAACCATATGAAGCCTGATGATTCTTAAAATCAAATTGAAATATATTGCTGTGTGATATATATATATATATATATATATATATATATATATATATATATATATATGACAAAATAAACTGAATGATAGTAGCATACAGACTTGTTTCTGCCATGGGATAAAGAAAAAAAAGGTAACTGTGATTTTTGTCTCACAGTTCTGACTTTTTTCTCCTCTCAATTCAAAATGTATATCTCATAATTGAAAAAAAAATGCTAAGATATAAGCTCAGAATTGTAGGATGCAAATTCAGAAGTGCGAAAATGGAAGTCTGAAAGTCTTTTTTATTCCGTGACTGAAACAGGCTTCCATAGTATCGCCTCTTTTGCGGTCATGTAAAAAAGTATTACAAATCTTTCAATATGAACTTTTTTTTTACTTGAAATGGATGGGCACATGTTTGTCAGAGGACATTACAAGCGGATTATACTGTTTAGATTTGAGTGCTCTTAGGTGTTACTCTGTGTGCAGTAGTTTGTCCTGAGTGGCCTTTCTCCGCAGGAGTGATTCTATTAAAAAGTCTGGCTGGAGGAACATGACATCAGGTAACACTTCACTTGCCCTGAAAGTGTACTTAAATGCAATAGCTTTTGGAAATAGCTGTTAGTGAGACCTGTTTGGTATTCACAGCTTTTATACAGATAAAATCTCAAAATTACAAACTTGTCTGAAAGCAACACCAAACGACTGTGAGCCCTGCCAAACATATTCTGAAGGAACTTTAATGCGTTGTAGATTTTTTTTTGAGCAGAAGTCAAACACATTGGGTAAAGTGACATTTAGGTGACCTTTTGCTTTCAATACTTTATTCTAGAGTACATTTGCAAAGATGATTCATGGCGAGTTTACTCTTTCAACTAGCCTTCCCCTTGAGCCTAGACTGTCTCAAGGAATAAATGTACCGCTACAATTAAGCCATGTGGATAGATATGATTGTGGGACTTGAGGACACTGCTGTGGAGGCTCATGAGGTTATTACTATTTCTGTTGTGACAAAGTAATATTTCCATGATTGTATAACAGTGGAGGTTTAAATTGTTTAAGACACTGTAGCGACTCTTCGAGTCTAAACAAGGAATGTGTCAGAGTGTCAACTTGAACCCAGTGTGTGCAAACATCTTTCTTTCAGTTTTTACTGCAGTTTTTCAGCTGTTTTCTTCACATTGCCTTGCCCTCAAACATTCAAAGCTTGTTTTATACCTAGATAAATTGATGCAACGCCTTGAAAAAGTGTGTCTTTCTGTCTATGACGCCATCATAGGCCCTGGGAGTACTTGGACTAACATTAATCTCAATTGCGTCTCAAGTGACCGCTTGTGATCAGATCTCAAAGGGAAGGTCTCTGATGTAATATTTTTATACTATACCATTCAAAAGTTTCGGGGAGATTTTTTTTTTTTTT
Organism: Ptychobarbus kaznakovi; assembly: GCA_027422405.1. Taxonomy (NCBI): domain Eukaryota; kingdom Metazoa; phylum Chordata; class Actinopteri; order Cypriniformes; family Cyprinidae; genus Ptychobarbus; species Ptychobarbus kaznakovi. The sequence goes on from CM049805.1 coordinate 18,081,807, forward strand.
AAGAAGTTTCTTACTGTGTACTTACCAAGGCTGCATTTATTTTATCAAAACTACAGTATAGTATATTATATTATACTGTAGTTTATCAAAACTACAGTATAATATAATATAGCTGTCTTTTTAATATATTTTAAAACTTAATTTATTCCCATGGTGGCACTGCTGAATTTTCAGCTGCCACTTTTCTAGACTTCAGTGTCAAATGATCCTTCCTTCAGATATAATTATAATATGCTGATTTGGTTCTCAAGAATAATTTCATTAATTATTATTATTAATAAAATCTAAACAGTATTATCCTCTTATAATGTCTCCTGATAATGAAATTGAATAATAACAATGTTAATAATAATAACTGTTCCATTAATGAAACGGTGCTCATTAATGAAAGCGGTGCTTATTTATTTTTTGTATTACGTTTTTTTTTTTTTTGATTCTTTGATGAATATAAAGTTAAAAATGTCTTAAAGTTAATTTTGATAAATTGAATGTGCACTTACTGAATTAAATTATTAATTTATTTTAAAATATAAATAAAGAAAAAACTCCTTACTGATCCCCGTAGTTTGAATAGTAGTTTATATTTACACTATGTGTGAATAAAGAGAAATAATAGAATAAAAATGGCATACTGATCTACTGTGTCAGTCCTGTCTTCCTGTGTCTTGTGTTTCCCTTCCTCTCATGCCCATATTTGGTTAGTTCCGGTTCCTGTCCTCGTTCTGTGTAATCATCAGTTCATTAGTCTGTCTGTGTTTGATTACTCCTCACCTGTTTCAGTTCTCCTCATATGTTCCCCAGTATTCTTAAGCCTTGGTTTTCCCTGTGTTTGATGTCCGTTCTTAATCGTTAGTTGGTGTTTGTCTACACCCGAGTTCCATGGTTCCTGTGTTTTGTTCAATAAATGGATTATTGACATTTCTCCTCGTCTCCTTGCTCCCAGCACAACGTGACATACTGAAGATACGTGTTTTTGCATATTGTAAATATGCACTTGTTTTTTTTTTATTATTCAATCTGACATTTTTTTTTGTTAGATTTTAAATCCTGTTGAAAATTTTGTCCTTCACTGCTGTCTTGGACACATTATAAGGATATGGCATTCATGCTACAAAGGCAATGTGGTTGTATATTTTTCAATCACCTGTCGTTATAACATGTTTTGAACTGTTTACCTCTGTGTATGGTGTTGCAGTGGCTGGGCTTAAAATACAGCAGCTGCTCCACATTATTCATAAGAAAATCTGGAAAGAAAGGTTATGCTAAAAAAATTCTGCTAACTCCATACAAAGATATAAAAGCGAAGTAATATTGATGGGAATGATCTGCAAAAGCGACATTCCTCTTTCATGCGGGCAAGAGTAATGCTGACATGTGGCACCATTTATTCAACCATGCTTGCAATTTAGATGTCATCAGGAAAGATTGTCTTGCATTATAGCGTGAAAAAAGAAATGCTGGTGACTTAGGAAATGGAGTCAGCAAAAGGACAGACCGCATCCATCAATTTGCTATTTAAATAGAGGGAGGAGTTGGACTGCACTTTCACACTGTGAAACTCTTCCCAATGTGACTTCTGTGGTGGGGCAGAGGCAGTGGTTAATTAATCCGCCTGTGAGCGGAGCGCCAGTGTAAACACTCCTGATAACAGAAGTGTGAGCGATGAGGTCGGGGGGGAGATAAACAGAGTGCGATGGGGCCCTTTGGCAAGAGCACTTCATTAAGCTGTTTTAGGCCACTCTTGCTCTGCCTGCTCCTAATGCCTGAGTTATCAGTAAATTTGCCGTGGCTATGATCTTACTCTATATTCACATGAGAAGTAATTAAGCAGGCGAGACCAAAATAAGCAGTGACATTTGCATATTTTTGCACAGAGTTAATTTGGGGGTGAAGTTAGTAGTTGATGTTGTTGTTCATGCAGTCATTACTTCTTTGAGAGAGCTGTTTGATAGAGAAAGGGCTGTTTATGACGAACGTGGTCAACTTAGTCTTTCTTAATTTAGTTTGTGAAGCTGAATTTAGGGCCTGTTAAAATATAAATTGAAACCTTTGATTTCAGTGGTTATGAAGTTGGGTTGCTTAGTGAACAGCAAAACATCTATACATGTTTATACATCTAGATGTATCTTTTTCAGCTTTGTGGAATTTTTTTTTGGGAGAAATTAAAAGAGAAATACTATATGGGTACAGCTATAAAATGAAAGAAAACTGCATACAGTAGCTCAGATAATTCAGCCAGGAATATTTTAAATTTGAAAGAAGAAAATAAATAAAAAGTGTTAAAAAAAATGTTTGTGTTAAAAAGTAAACTGACTTTTGATTGCAAACTTTAATAAAAAACTAAGTTTAGCCAATAATGAGATATCTTCTGGCACTCTGGAGAAGACACAGTGTCCAGAATCCAGACGCCAACTGGCTTTTGTAGGTAAATAAACTAGTTACTGGCCAACTGGCGTGTATCTCTAAAGAAATGCCAAATTAATAGATTGTTTGAACCTAACAATTGTCTACTAAAAGTAATGTTTGCAATTTGCACATCTTCAAATTTTACTTTGGTGGAAATTTTACCATATTTCCCCAAGCAGAACATTTTTAAAGAGTAGGAGACCCAAAGTAATGTTTTTCCAAACCTATATAGATTACAGTCTTCTGTGAAAAAATACAAGGATTTCCCCCATCCCCCTCCCCCTTCAGTTTCAAAATGTGAAAATATGAAACTGCCCTACATAGTGATATAAATACCATGGCCCATGGTGGACCCATTATCCCATTATTCCTAAAATTTTGGCAGCCCATTATTACACAACTCTCATCTGTCCCCCACATTAATAGCAGGCTGGATTTAAGGGACCAAAGACCTCAGAGTCTAACAACCAAGTCCATCTATCAGTGATGGTTTAAACGCAGCATCTCTGTCCTTATGCCTGTCATTTTGAGCAACCAAAAAGCAGGGCTGAGGGACAAGGCCAAGCCATGTGGTTCTCCAGTGAGCAGACCCTACTGCTCCTGGTGGTCTGTCTGGCCTGCGCTCTGCACTGCCTTCTCCTTCCTGACAGATGGCAGGACTGACCAAGCGTGATGCCTCAGTGGTGGCACACTGTGTATTTATAGAGTCAGACCAAGGGATGGGATTTCTTTTGAAGTGCTCATGGATATTGATGGTGGTAAGAGCTACACAGAATGTGAAGATATGTGGGATAGAATGAAAGACAGCAGGATTTGAACCACTCTACATGCAAGATTGAGCCAATCGACCTCATTTTATTATGTGAACGTGTCAATGCTCTCTCTGTACACTCAGATGAATCTCAAACCATGAGGCAGCACAGAGCTGTAAAGAGTACCTGAAAACCATACTTGAGTAAAAGTACAGATACCTTACAGTAAAAAAATACTCCACTGCAAGTTACACGTCACCAATTCCATAACAACTTGAGTAAAAGTCTCAGAGTATCTGATTTTAACAGTACTTAAGTATTTTACTTATACTAACTATAGGCTCAAAGATGCTCTAGTAAAAGAGACATGCCAGTGAAAAACTGTGACGTTGTGGAGAAGCTGGGGAAAACAGGCAGAGGCAAGGATCTATGATCTATGTGCAGGTATTTCATGGAAAAACTAGAACAAACAATAAGCCAAAAACCAAATGGAACAACCGAATGGCGGGCAAACAGACAACTATTACATTCAACAACTCACAAAGAACTAAAGAAACTCTAGGGCTATAAATATATACACTGAACAAATTATAAATGCAACACTTTAATTTTTGCCCCCGTTTATCTTGAGCTGAACTCAAAGATCTAAGACGTTTTCTATGTACACAAAAGGCCTATTTCTCTCAAATATGTTTCACAAATCTGTCTAAATCTGTGTTAGTGAGCACTTCTCCCTTGCCGAGACAATCCATCCACCTCACAGGTGTGGCATATCAAGATGTTGATTAGACAGCGTGATTATTGCACATGTGTACCTTAGGCTGGCCCAAATAAACAGCCACTCTAAAATTTGTCAAATTCTGGGGATTTCCTCACCCCCAGGCCATCAAAGACGTAGATGAGTTTGTTACCTTCATCCGAACAGATTTGTAGAAATGTATCATTACATCACTTGGTCACCAATGGATCTTCTTTAGTGAATGGTTGCCATCAGAATGAGAGTCCAAATGACTGATAAAAAATCACAATAATCCACACGACTCAATATCTCCAATAATTGATAATTAACCTCTTGAGAATATAAAAGCTGCGTGTTTGCATGAAACAAATCCATCATTAAGACATTTTAAGTTTAACATGAATATATGAAGTAATTGTAATGTAGGCATTTTTTGGGGGAATTATTAGCCTTCTGGAAAGTATGTTAATTTACTGTATATGTACTCAATACTTGATAGGGGCTTCTTTTGCCTTAATTACTGGCATGGAGGTGATCAGTTTGTGGCACTGCTGAGGTGGTATGGAAGCCCATGTTTCTTTGACAGTGGCCTTCAGCTCATCTGCATTTTTTGGTCTCTTGTTTCTCATTTTCCTCTTGTCAATACCCCATAGATTCTCTGTGGGGTTCAGGTCTGGTGAGTTTTCTGGCCAGTCAAGCACACCAACACCATGGTCATTTAACCAACTTTTGGTGCTTTTGGCAGTGTGGGCAGGTGCCAAATCCTGCTGGAAAATTAAATCAGCATCTTTAAAAAGCTAGTCAGCAGAAGGAAGCATGAAGTGCTCCAAAATGTCTTGGTAAACGGGTGCAGTTATGTTGGTTTTCAAAAAACACAATGGACCAACACCAGCAGATGACATTGCAACCCAAATCATCACAGACTGTGGAAACTTAACACTGGTCTTCAAGCAACTTGGGCAATGAGCTTCTTCACCCTTCCTCCAGACTCTAAGACCTTGGTTTCCAAATGAAATACAAAACTTGCTCTCATCTGAAAAGAGGACTTTGGACCAATGGGCAACAGTCCAGTTATTCTTCTCCTTAGCCCAGGTAAGACGACTCTGAGGACAACTGTAGCCAAATTCCTTGACACGTCTGTGTGTGGTGGCTCTTGATGCATTGACCCCAGCTTCAGTCCATTCCTTGTGAAGTTCACCCAAATTCTTGAATCGATTTTGCTTGACAATCCACATAAGTCTGCGGTTCTCTTGGTTGGTTGTGCATCTTTTTCTTCCACACTTTTTCCTTCCACTCAACTTTTCGTTAACATGCTTGGATACAGCACTCTGTGAACAGCCAGCTTCTTTGGCAATGAATGTTTGTGACTTACCCTCCTTGTGAAGAGTGTCAATGATTTTCTTCTGGACAACTGTCAGATCAGCAGTCTTCCCAATTATTATGTAGCCTAGTGAACAAAGCTGAGAGACCATTTTGAAGGCCCAGGAAACCTCTGCTGGTGTTTTGAGTTGATTAGCTCATTGGCATATCACCATATTCTAATTTGTTCTAATTGGTGAATTGGTGGGGTTTTGTTAAATGTGAGCCAAACTCATCACAATTAAAAGAACCAAAGACTTAGGGTGAATCCCAATTATCTGTCTTACCCCTTCCCCTTACCCCTTCCCCTTAGTTTTGCGCGTTCACGTGAGAGTAAGGGCTGTCCCAATTCTTGTCTTGACCGAGGGGTAGGGCTAAGGTAGGGCCCTTAAAACCAAGAATTTTTGCGAGCTTACTTGAAACCAAGGGGGTTACCCAGAACACACTGCGGCCAGATCATCCAGAGAGTATTTTCGTCTTAAATAATTTATTTACAATTACGACAGTCTTGTTTTGTGCTCTACACAGACCTGTAACTTACATATATATTAGCAACCATGCTCTTAATTGAAACGTTTTTAAAAATCGCTATTTTTCCATGCTAACGTTACATTGCTGATTTGCACAACAGTCCCGCGTTTCTCTGAATAGAGAAAACATCACTAAAACCCACGCAATCGACAAACACACACTTTTAGACGGAAAATTGCGATCAACACTTGTCGCCTCTGGTGACGTGGCAGCCAGTTGGCGACGATGTATGATGACGTAACAGTAACCAAGTGCTGTCTCATTTCATAGGGGTATGTTTTCACCCCTAGCGCTTACCACTCGGTTTCGAGGGACAAGGGCTAGGGGTAAGACGAAGGGGAAGGGGTAAGACAGAGAATTGGGATTCACCCTTAAACTACTTCAGCCTGTGTGCATTGAATTTATTTAATACACAAGTTTCACAATTTGAGTTGAATTACTGAAATAAATGAACTTTTCAAGGACATTCTAATTTATTGAGATGCACCTGTAAATGACTGTGTAAATTACTGATTATTTTAATTGCTTTGAAATGTAAATTTTACAACAAATTATTTCATAGATATGATACTATACACATGGTGTCTTAAATAAAATATTCCATCAAAAATGACCTCATTCATTCATTCATTTTTATAATTGTTTTTATTTATACTTTTTTACACACCCCCGTGTTGTTACAATCCTGTATGACTCTGTGGAACACATTCTGTAATGCAATAAAGTCAAGATTGGAATGACACGAAGATTAGAAAATTATGACATAATTTTTATTTTTGTATTGTAAGATCATAAAACAGCTTTTTTGTGAGAGCTCATATTGACCCATACATGCCATAACAAATCTTTAAACAGATCAGCACAGGCCTCCATGGGCATCAGCTGAAGTTCCATCATCAGCCTACAAATTCAGGCATTTTCTTCCTGCTGGCAGGCTGAATGGCTGTTGGTTTGTTTTATTGAGGGCATGAAGGTTGTGTTGCTTGAAGCTGTTTGTGTACAGTTGATTGCCTGCTCACAGTGTGCCATGCTGAAACGAGAAGACATATGGTTGACTCCTCTGTAAATGGTTAATTATTTATTAATGCATCTATTTGGCTTTTGTTGTTCCTGGAGATACATTTTTCAAAATCTTCAATGGTATCTTCATCTTCATGTGGGGCATAAGGTTATTACTGTCATGTTACAAGGATGCAAGATTGTATTGATTTCCCCGAACAAATACATTTCTACAGAGATTTATATATTCAGTTTGAAATCAAACATACAATTTGAAATATGAAAATATGCTGTATATGTTAACTAATCAACATGGCTTGTTAAATTTCCATCATGCTGTTGTGTTCTGTACCTCATACTTATATGTACTTATAGTAAACATTGATGGATCCTAAACATGAGGCTGAATCAGGATTAATTACTGTATTGTAATTATATTGATATGCAGAACATTAGGGGTACGTGAGTTTATGGAAATGTTCAAAATATTATCACATTTAGAAAAAAAAGATAACACAGGCCAGTTTTGAAATATCTCGCATGTGTGGTTACATTGAAAATTAACCTTATTCTACAAATTGCAGATTTTTACAGACTAACTTATTTATTGAACTTATTTATTCTCCATTAATGTACTGTGTGATGAGTGGGGCGGGGCCGAGAGCCGTGGGAACGGAGCGAGGCCGGTGGAGTAAATGATAATGAACGACACCTGCACCACTCACCGGTCTCGAGTCCCACGGAGGAGCTTCGGAAGGAATAAAAGGAGGAGTGACGACAGTGGAAGACGAGAGAGGACCAGGCCTGGAATTTTAGTTTGTGTTTTGTGTGTGGCAGTCGTCCGTGAGGGGCTGCCGCTTTTCATTTGTGTTCGTTTATTTTATTATTAAAGTTGTTAAATGTTCGCCGGTTCCCGACTCCTTCTTCCCATATCTACTAACTTCATTACATACTGCTTCCATCTTTTTATTATTATTATCTAATTATTGTTCATTCTAATCACCAGTTTCACTTGTAGAGTCCATAACAGACTGTACAAATCAATAAAGCACAGCTCAACCAAATTTGGACAGCAAACTTAATTTTCTTAACTCCTCTAAAAATCTTAAAATCAGAAAGATACAACATAATTGATGACAACATTTAAATATATATATATATAAATATATATATATATATATATATATAATGAAATTTGCAACCATGTATACACAACCACCTTTCTTTTTCTAGGTAAATATTAACTATACCAATTATTTCTGTCTTCACAACAGTTCATTATTATGTGCATGTTAAGTATTCAGAGCCTATAAGCACATTGCACCTGCCTAGTTAGCTTACATCCCAGCTGCCTCTCTGTCAGATAAGTGTTTTTGTTTTTTGTTGTGAAGACAGAGCATGTGCAGAGATTGCCCCCGCTGTCACATGTTGCTCCTCCATAATGCATCAGTCAATCTGGTTTTATCAGCAAAGAAAACACATGTTAAATCCCTAGTTGGTTCCGAGGCCTTCACAATCTTTTATTAGTTGTATATTATGCTTGGAATAATACGTTTGTTTTTCCATCTCTACATTTTTCATAGATGGAACAATGTGTGATATATTTTTATCCCTCATGCATTTTTCAGTACTCTTCAGGGTGTTGGCTGAAAATCCACAAGGAACTGAAGTGTTGTTTCTGTTACTACTCTAGTGCTTCACCATCTAGATCTCAATATCTATTTATGTCAGCCTTCCCTCAGAAAACCATCAAAAATCATGAAACATGAGGTCCAGTGTTCAGTTTTGGGCCAGTAGACTGAACACTCACTTCCCATATCAGGCCAGTGCTGCCTGCGTTCCTGCTAAAAAAGAAATAAATTTTTTTGATTTTGGTCAACTATTATTTTGCCTTGCAAACGTTTGTTATTTTACAAATGTTCAATGTTGTTGCAAATCACTAAAGGCTGTTCACACAACAGAATTTTAAGCCCGTTTAGCCCGATTTGCAATTAACGAGCTACAGGTCGGCTGTAATATATGGGAAAATCAGCGTGATCGGCGCTCCGCAATTTTTATGTGTAAACTAGTACACAACGATGATCAAGAGACTGCTGACTGCCGACACCTCTCTCCAACACCAACATGCATGCTTATCTGTCAGTCGACATCACGTGAGGCGTCCTGATGGGCTACAGCCAATGAAAGAGCACATAGTTGAGTCACCGAAGAAAAACAACAGCACGATTTCGCTATAGAAAAGTTAGGCTTTTATTTTTGCACATAAGCGTCTTTGACTCACAGGCTTTTGGCTGCTCTATTTTTTATTAACCACCAATAGTTACTGTTGCCATGACCGATAAACACTCTCACACTACACATCATGTTCTCACGCAGTGAGAAGCACATCTTAGAGCAAAGAGGAAACTGACAACACCCGACAGAGAAGACAGAGCAGGTTACTGCTGATATGAAACAAGGTCTCAGCTTTTAAATTGAGTCATTTAAAAAAAATTAAAACAGTTAATACATATTTGTGGCTCTTCGATGTGTCGTGACCGATCACTGTATTGCCTCAGTTCAAACACATGAACCTATCGTCTTTTCATATATACTTAATGCACGAAATGAACATGAATAAACATCAGAAAGTGTTTAATTTCTACCGCGGAACATATAATTTTAAGTCCACCGAAGTTAATCTGCTCCTCTGTCTGATTTGTGGTTAAGGCTCGAAGACAGCTGAGGCTACTGGGCATGCGCATTTACATATTTTCCGAGCCAACAATATAACGTGAAACCTATTCTAATGAATGAATGAATGAATGATGAATGAATGATGCATTTATATAGCACTTTATTGTGTATTGTTGTACACCCAAAGCGCTTTACAATCATATGGGGGGGGGGGGGGGGGTCTTTCCTCAACCACCACCAGTGTGCAGCATCCACTTGGATGATGCGACGGCTGCCACAGGACAACGGCGCCAGTGTGCTCACCACACACCAGCTACAGGTGGAGAGGAGAGAGAGTCATAGGGCCAGAGGAGGGAATTTGGCCAGGACACTGGGGTTACACCCCTACTCCTTATGAGAAGTGCCATGGGATTTTTAATGACCACAGAGAGTCAGGACCTCAGTAAACCGTCTTTAACATCTTATCCGAAAGACAGAGCTTATTATTATTATTTTTTTGTTTTACAATATAGTGTCCCAGTCACTATACTGGGGTGTTAGGACCCACACAGACCACAGGGTGAGCACCCCCTGCTGACCTCACTAACACCTCTTTCAGCAGCAACCTAGTTTTCTCAGGAGGTCTCCCATCCAGGTACTGAACAGGTTCAACCCTGCTTTTCATCAGTATGGTTGCTACATGTCTTAAGGTGTCAACACACCTATTATTTCCTCCTAGAAGATGGTAATCTTTAAATTATGATTTGATTTGTTTAATTCGCACTGTCACGCATTACCCATGTATATTTACCCATGGGCCCTTTTGAACACAATGCCAGGAAGTTTAAGAGTTTGTTAACCCTTTGGACTAAAATAAAAAAGTGGTTATTTTTTGTATTTGTTGTGTAAAATTAAATTAATAAAAATACATGTACAGTAGTTAGGATTTTTTTTACACAAATAAATAAATACATGTGGACTTTGTTCATGGGAATAAATAGGCTTAGCATTGTCTTTTATACATTTTATTTTATTTTATTTAAAAAAATACTCCTGAACAAGAATACAGACAAGCCCAAAAATGGTCTCAATCATGCTTTTTTTTTTCATTACTACCTGCTTCGGAAAAATATATTTCTGCACCATAAAATATACCTGACAGCTCTCTGCAAGCCTGCAAACTATTGGCTGGTTAGGGTTTTGAGTTATTTAATGGTTTCAAGCAAGACTCAATCAGCCAATCAGATTTTAAAGTCTGTACTCTGAAAAGGCAGTTTTCAACACAAAGTGATTGAAGTTGCTTATCTGCTTAATGACTGTTTTTGGTGAAAGCTGGCTAGTAAGCATTAAGGCAGCTGTATTGACACACCATTCATTTCAATGTCTAGACATGCTCAATGAATGTTAACACACTTTGTTTGAACCTTTTTGTTGAATGCAGACCCCATTGTCAATCCACCTGTCCTGTCACAAACCAAATACATTCATAAAAAAGAAAATTCAGTATGACTGATCTGAGCTCTGAAAGAACTAAACTTTTTCCAATTTGCTTGTCTGTAAAGTTTAACATGCACTGCAACTTTATTCAGACATTATACAGTTGGTACACCTTTTTATAAATGCATTTTCACACTCTCATACCACTTCAGTTTTCATGTTACAATCAGAGGTTTTTTTCAACCTGGAAGCAAGTAGGACTCCTGTTTTTCCTGTTAAGCACTTGTCTTGTCCCCCTTTTTTTGGTTAATGCCTGAATAAGGTCTGTAGTTAACACAAACTCAATTATTTATTTTCATGTTTTGTTTACAACATACATTTTTTCAATTGTGATTTTTTTTAGTAAAAAAAATATATACTTCTATATTTCTTACATGGTAGTATTGTAGTTACAGTATAGTTTACATTATAGTTGTTTTCAGCTCTCAATATTACTTTATTTAATGTGTCTAGACAAAGGAAGTGTGGTGAACCCAATCGGGTGCCTGTATTTGGCATTTGTACATTTTTGGCATGTTGCTTGAGTAATGGGGACTTTGGACTGATAAGGGGTTATTAGTATTCTGTCTCTGCTAAAAGCAAAGCGTCTTGGCAGGCCTGAAGTTTTTAGGTTTGAGGCAGCAGGAGGTGGGAAGGTTTTCTCATGAGATATTATAGCTACTGTGGCCCTGAAACTCAAAATAATTAATGTGTTCATGGTCCACTGGGGAAAAATAGGCAACGAACCTTCCTCTTTTGAGCAAGTTTAAAAATGGCCTGTACATTTCTGAGTTGTTTGTATTTGTGCAACCTCAGCAAGGACCTTTTCCACCACTTTTGTCACATTTATCTGGATAGGCCCTAGAGTCATGGTCATTGTTTTAGGTTAGCTTTTCCAGGAGAAAATCAGCTTATTTTTTTAAGATGTACAGTAGGTGAATGCAATGGAAGTGGAGAGTGGCCCAGCTCAGCACTAAACAACCACCAGCTGTGCCATAAAACCCATTCAGTGTGACTGTGTGACCTGTGTTTCATTGCCCATTGACAATGTTTCTGACATACACTGTTTGATAGGACCCAGCAGTAAAACCAAAGCCGTGGCTTTGTCATATAGACATTTTGTACCACATCTAAAGCTGAAACAACAGCAGTTTAACTGTGAATTCATTGACACTCATTATCTTGTAGCCAGGAAACAAACAGCTCACTACTTATGTCACTGGTACAAAAGGCTCACTGGAGATGAATACAGGTTTGCTGATGTTTGAGATGTACCGATGACCTTAGTACAGCCGTGACTCAATTCTCAATGCAGTTTAGGATCGCCATGGAGTCATCATCATTATGTGGCAGCCACATAATGTGTTTGAGATAGTCATCTCTAATCAGGACAGAAATGTGGTAGTAACATGCATGTGGGAAGAAGGAAGACGATGGCACCCGGAGATAAGGTCAGCTGTTAAATGCTATCGTAGGCCACAGGAGAAAGTGCTGCATAGCTAGAAAAGAGAGGTGAAGTTGTAAAATGGCTCTATAAATGCAAGTCTTTGTGAATCAGCCGAACGCTTCAGAGAGGAAAGACTGTGACTGTAAAAAATATATGCTAAGTGAAAACATAAATCCAATATGGCAGAAATTAGATGAGGAAAAACATTTAAGTGTAGTTAAAAGTAATTGATTTTACCCCAAAATTGTGTGTGTCATGTATTTTTATGCTGAAAATATTTTGCAACATGCAAGTCCATTCAGAATGTTTTTATTAAATAACTGATCAAATAGAATTTATATTAAAAAGTATGGTTGCTTCAGAAAATGTGTTTTTATCTCAAGTTTGCTTTTGTTAACACTATCAGTTATGTTTAGGGTAGGGTTTAGTGTAGGTGATATGCTAGCTTTTTCCAAACGTGATTAACTTTTTAACACCACTTAGAAGACATTTAATTTCCAAACTGCTGATAAAACAACCAAAATAATAAAACATTTCCAGAGTCACGTTCATCCCCACTTATTGAATATTTTTCATTTACCAGAAATGTTTCCAATAAGCCTAGGTTGAATATTATGGTAAAACTCGGTTACTGTAGCAGTGGTAAATTTGTGGTTTCATTACAAATTCCATAATTAAACTATAGTTTTCATAGTAAATCCCTAATTACTTTTTAAAAGGGTTCTTAAATCATGTTGTTTTGCAATGAAAACATTATTATATAAAATCAGTAGGGGTATAGTGACCTGTACATATCACAAGATGGATAAAAACCTAAAGCATGGGTTGGAAATCTATGGCACATGCAGGGATAACAACTGATGTACATTTTGAGGTCATTCCTCAAAGCTGTAAATGTTGCACTTAGCTTTCAGAAATAAACTATTGTGAACTGAGATTTTCAAGTCGGTATGCATAGTTGTATTCTCCCACAAAATTGTGATGACAGTGTTGTGCAAGCAATGATTTTCTCTTTCTCACACACTTACAGTGAGTTGTCAGTAGGGCCACATTGGAAATTTGTTTTTTAAGTGCAATTAAAACCTGGAAATAAACTCTTAGGATTTTGAAAGGTTTAAAACTAATTTGTTGAAGACAAACACTATGCTCTATTCTGCAAGTGTAAGAAACTAATAAAATGAACAAGTTTCTAAGGATGTTAAGTTGGGATGTCATGTCAAGTCCACTGGAAGAGAGTCCTGACTGAACCACAGTGCAGTTTGACTTGACTTGAACTTAAACAAACTATGCATTTACATTAACGTGACTTGACATAACCAAACCATAACATAGGACTCATTTGCAGTATGCACTGAACATCCATGAAATAAAAGCACATGTTAAAATACATGACATGCGGGGCAACATATATCATCAGTTTTCAATTATAAAAATGTGTTAATCTTTCAATTACACTTATTTGAACTTTAAAATAGTTATGAATTTGGTAATATATCACTGGTATGACAGTGATTACCTAGAAAAACAAAAAAGGTTGCCGACCTCTGTTCTTGAGGGAATGGCTACAGCCAAACTCTATTAAAATCAAAAGTCTCCCATGTTTATGTAGACCGTAGACAGCAAGGAGCTCTCTAAGTTTTGTAACAATGCATCTCTCTTTCAACAATATGCTCTCTGTACATATTAAACCAAATCAGACTGCGACAGAATAAATTTATTTTCTGTGATCATATTCCGAATGTTTTATTACTGTCTTTGCATGAGCAACCACATCACCTGCCTGCCCTGAGGTTAGCATCATAATTCTGGTCAAAAGTACAGTCTTGAATTGTTTTACCCCTGTGCTCTTGAACAGCGTTAAGATGCTGTGGATGGCTTCCACCACCTGGATCACCTTAGTGGATCACTCTAATAAGTAGCAGTCAAATTGCTCCTATAAATCAAAGACTTGGCACCTCTGCCCTCCTTTCTGAAGCACTGTACAGTAATTGTACAAGAAGCGAAGATAAATTGTTATTACAGCACTGCGGTACAATAATAACCCAGCAGAACTGGTCTCCTTAATTGAAAAGAGGGGAGAAGAAGAAGAAAATCAATTTTATAATCACAAGTGTAGTAGAGTGGGAAAGGGCAACATGAAAGGATTCAGTATTCTTTGGTCATTTCTTTTGATGAGGCCAAACACAGTTTTGTGGTCTAGGAAGGGCAAGAATGGAACACGTGGAAAAATCTGTCATACCGCTGGTGCTAATTCGTGTTTGGATGAAGACAAAACAGGTGAGCTGCTTTAATGTTTCCATTTAACATGCGTTCACTTGTACCCGGAGTCATTTCATTAGCAAATGCAATTTTCATCCGACTCATTGACCAGAATGATAAAACAACACTCGTGAAGACAAATCCAAACAGGCTGGAATTCATTGTTGCAAATTAGTAATGTGCTCAGCTATTTAATTTTTGTTTGGGCTCCTGGTAAAACGTCTACACAGGTGTCATACTTTGCAGAGCCAGAGTCCTAATCAGCAGCCTTGGGAGATGCCTGCTGGAGGAGTCAGGTAGGCATTAATTACCAGGCTGTCAGCACACAGAATGGAAGCACTGAAGTTGGGTGTAGTGTTGTATGACTGTATCAACTTATCAGTGCCAAGGAGAGAAAGCAACCTGACTGCCAGGAGAGGAAAACAGCCTTTTTTTATCTATAACTGAGGGATGAGGCCGCTATTTTTCAAGGCTCCATCAATAGCACAAAATCAATTATTTAAGTTTAAGAACAATTTACTTGAGGTACTGGATGTGTTTCACCATGTGACAGTGTACAGTATGCCTAAACTAATTTGGGTCAATAAATAAGGAGAACTGAATCTGATGCAGCGTTGTATTAATGGAGCAACAATGGGGAAAACTGCAGAGTTTTACTTTTTACTGACAAAAGATATACACTATATTGCCAAAAGTATGGGTCACCCCCTTCTAATGAAAGTTGACAATTAGAGTCATTTCCATGAGTACAAATCTTAATCTTTAAGTATATAATTATATTCTAGGGAATTGCGTGCTTCTAATTTTATAGCAACAGTTTGGACAGACCATGTTCTATTCTAACATGACAGTGCATCTGTGTATAAGCAAGGATCAAGGAGAAATTATGATTCAGTCCAGTGTGAATAACTTGACTGGTCTGCAGAAAGCCAAGTCTTAATACCAGCTGAACACCTCTAGTTTGACTTTTAAATGCAGACCTTGAGCCAAAAACTCATCACCAAACACTATGACTTTTACAGGGCCTCTCAGTGCCCTACCTGTTTGAGGTGAGAACACAGGAGTAATCCGGTTCAACACGTAGGCTATAGAACCTAGCGAACGTGTTGGGAGTCACCCAACCCACAGCTCTACAGATACCTGCTCCAGGTGCACTCCTGCCCGAAGGAACGAGTGATCTGTCCATGGCTGACGTTTCTGTGGCAGGCCGGTGTAATCTGAACCTGGTGAGTACCCGCGTTGCCCACACCCCACCTCGGAACTTCGGCCATAGAGCCAGTGCTGAGGCGGTCCTCAACTATCGCCGCAGTTGCAGCCACATGCCCGGGAGCCTCTGTTACCCCCCTTCCACCAGCAGGAACCAGGTGCTCCTGGTGTGTTCCTGGTGTGTTTCCTGTGTGAGCTCCACAGTGTTCCTGTGGCTCAGTGGTAGACATTGCGTCAGCAGCGCAAAGGTTGTGGTTTTGATTCCCAGGGAACACACATACTAATGAAAATGTATAACCTGAATGCAATTGTAAGTCGCTTTGGATAAAAGCGTCTGTTAAATGCATAAATGTAAATGTAAAATGTAAATGCTAGTTCAGAGCTAGTGCTCTTGCCGGTTCTTATTTCACAATACGTTTCATGTTTTGGTTCACTAGCGTGGCACAACAGGCTTGTTTGAGGTGCATCGGCGCAACACAGACCGATCAATCGATCGGCAGACAACACACTAAAGCACCGCGAGAGCGATCCAAAAGCATAAAGAGCAATCTGCTTTCTAGTCGCTCCCGCAGCACCCCGATGCCTCACACCGACTGGTCCGTGCAGCGCCGTTCCATCCAGAACAAGCCTAAACAATCTATCAACAATGGCGGACGTTACATTGCTATTGGTGTTCATGGCTTTGCGAACCTACATCGGCATCCAAACACGGCGAATCAAACGTGTTCGTGTTTAGCTGTTATTTCAAATATGGCGGTTCAAAGTTTCTGTTCGTCTTGTTGGTGATGGTAGCTCCGCCCCCAGCCCCTGACGCAAGCGGTTCTTCCTTCTAACCCAGCAATGTTTTGCTGCTACTAACGAACCGCTTTTCCTGGTTCGGAGCTGGTGCTTTGGGTGTCGAAAGACAAAGAACTGGTTTGAAACTCAGCAGGAAGATTATCTTTTTCTCTCCCGTGAGCCGTAACGCCCACACTCGTTTTCCAGAACACTCTTCTGTGCAAAGGAGAGCAGTAGCTTCAACCACTACCGCTCAGTCCGAAGCGAAAGGATGAATTAATGTGGTGCACCTACTGCCTCTTATACTCACGCTGTGATCAGCGGCAGCTGGATGCGAATTACTGCATGCCAATGTCCATTGGCTCGTTTAGTTACAATAGAAGTGGATAGGTCTCTCTGGCGAGCTCCCAATTTCGTCGGAAGGGAACTAAAGTTTGAGCAGAGCAGAGCAACATGTCAGTTTATCACATATAAATGGATAAATAAATATTTATTTATTTATTTCAGGAATTATAATTAAGAACTTGCACTAGAGGTTTGGTTTTCAGGTTAAAAAAATGTGTTGGATGTCAAGAATTTTTCAAATGCATATGAATATTTCATTTCAAAAGTGAATGGAAAGAATTTACATTTACATGTATGCATTTAGCAGATGCTTTTATCCAAAGCGACTTACAGTACATTCAGGTTATACATTTTTTGTCAGTATGTTGGTTCCTGGGAATTTAACCCACAACATTTGCGTTACTAATGCAATGCTCTACCACTGAGCCATAGGAACACGATAGTAGTAATAGTATATCATACAATAAAGCTACTGTAAGCTACTGAAAGCAGTTGTAATACTATATCATACAATAATAAAAAAGTGCAGTAGGAGACTGTCAGGTACCGGTGAATGGAAGAGAGCGAGGACCCAATCGCAGGAGGTTAAAGGGCTTTTTATTAGCAATAATAAAACAAAACAAACAAAAACTAACCTGTAGGGGAAAAACAGACTGGCTGCCTAGCAGGCAAGGCAGGGCTGGACAAGAATGGACAGGGCAGGACAAGGCTGGACAAGGCTGGAAAGGGCAGGACAGGACAAGGCTAGAAAGGCTGGACACAGACGACATCTAACATTAGGTAACAAACCCAAACGGAACTACAAACACAGGGAGATTTTAAAGGGAGCAAATGAGGAGGGTAACGAGGGAAACAGCTGGGGAAAATTAATCAATAAACAGGTAACAAGATGGGTGGGGTCAAGACAAATTGACACGAGAGCACGTGGCACACAGAAAACTAGGACAGAAGCCACGTGCTAACACAAAACAAAAACACAAGCACATGGCCAGCAAACAAATCACCAGCCATATGCAAAACAGGACATGAACATGCAGCTAATGAGAAAACTCATAAGCCACATGTTCACACAAGAACATGACAACATGAAAGCACGAGCCAATGAATATACAAGCTGCTGCCACACAGCACAAGATAAAACACGAATGCACGTACACTCACACAAAGAGACAGAACGTGGAGCGCGAGTGTCCCAACCCCGTCACGTAACCGAAACTCAAGACATGAGTGCCGGATCCGAACACCATGCTCCAACATGAAACAAGGCACGCAGACGAGAGAGCGCACGGCTCGAGCACATTCAAGAGCCGCGCGCTCACATGAAACCCGACATGACGGGAGTATCAGGGCTCTGTCACAAAACCATGAATAACACTAACCGAAGTGACTGACAAACCCTGACACTACCCCCCCCCCAAAAGGAAGCCACCTGGCCGCATGGGGAGAGCGCATGGAGAGGCGCCGGCAGGGAGAGGCGCA